>CM055072.1:21367523-21532365 GCA_029204045.2 Tillandsia leiboldiana
TGGTATCTTCAGTTGTACCAGTGGCGCCGATGGAGCGAGCAGCCCCTCCGTGCGACGAGCAGTGCCGAGGACCGAGGCATGGTGGCAGTGGATAGTAGCGAGCTTCGGGACGTCGTTGGTCGATGGAGCCAGTTCCGGCAGTCTGACCATCCCGATTCATAGGATATGTGTGGCTGAGAGTGGATTGCGCCAGGATAGTTTCAGTTTCTCAGTTCCTCCGTTACAGGTTCTGACGCCTCGTTGGGAGTAGGGTTGGGTTTGGAGAGGGGCGCTGCAGTTCCGTTGGATAGAGATCTGCCCAGAGGTGAGTTTCTGGATATGGCTTGGCACCGGTGATGGAGGACAGATCGGCCGGCAGAGCCATTTCTGATTTATTTTTCTGGATAACGGGTTCCGTGATGCCAGAGATCTGGGTGGACCCGATGGCGGCATCAACCTATATCGGAGTGGCGCAGCGGGGGTAGCGTGGATTTGTTATCTGCGGAGGACTTTATTCGTCGCCTCAATGTGAGCAGAGACAGAGGTCGTGCTCCCTGTGGATAGTCCTGATTTTCAGGCAGATTGGGCGACAACTACTTGCTTGAGCGGATGAATCTGTGCCGCCGTTGGAGGGCGCCCACGGTAGTGGATCGAGTTGTCGCAGGTGTGATTTCATCACAGCAGTCGTGGGAGTAGGAGCATGTTGCATTCCTGCAGACTAGAGGCAGATTGTTACCACATGCACTTGAGGTACAGGTTCCTGTAGTGTTGTGTATGTGGGGAGGCTTGTGGTCTATGTCCTATGCAGTGAGGCGCGAGAATATCCAGGTAGACTTATTGGTACATTATGGCAGTTCGGCGTTTCGACCTAGTGCTGGGTTTTGGTTGGCACAGTGCCACAGGATGTTAGACTGCGGAAGGAGAGGACTTTGACCTTCTGCGAGGCAGACGAGAGGAATTTGGTTGTTGAGGTCGTCAGAGCACACTGGTTATAGCGACAGGGAGAGGTGCTTACGGCGGCACCGGGACTAAAGGATATCTCTGTTGCCACGAGATTCGGGTATGATTTCACCTGAGCTGTTGATAAGGCCGCGGTTAGGGAGATAGAGATTGAGTGTTTGGCGTGGTTCGGGGAACCGCGCCACCCTCGACAGCACCTCATTGGATATTACCAGTAGAGCTGTGCGAGCTGTGGTGCAGTTACAGGATCTGATGGATCGAGGGGTCTGTTTGACCTAGTGCCACGCCGTTGATATACGGTGTGATGCCACATCGTTGATACACGACTGTGAGGGCCCTTTTATGATTCGAGTGTAGACAGGTCCGAGTATTATTCTGGACCTTTTAATGGAGTTATACTCGACAGTTGTACGACTGATGCAGGTACAGATTTTGGAATCATACGGCTGAGTATTTCTTTTCGTCAAGATGTGTTAAGGACGCGGTAGGGGCATATGTTATAGTGAGGCCAATTGGATTGATTAACGCCCTGCCACTCTTTTGGTTTGAGGAATTATGCAGCTGTACTTGATTGCATTGGTAACAAGATCCTCCAGGGATATTATGATCTACTTCCAGAGCGACTTGGAGCATGAGGAGCACTGTTGGTGTGTTACCATGCTGTGTGGAGAAGCTGTATGCCGGTTGGAGATACAAGTTTTAGCTTAGAAGCTTACCTTCTTGGGTCACATTGTGTTAGCCATAGGAGCGGCGGTGGAATTGGCCAATGTGGATGCTATTTGAGTTTGGCTGAGATCAACATTTATTGTTGAGGTGAGGAGTTTTTTGGATTTGGCAAGTCAGGAGAGCATGGCGATAGGATGATGAGACCCGTACTAGCGCCGATTGCAGCTTTGCCAGAGATGGGGGATGGACCTGTGTGTAGTGATGCCTCCCATAGTGGCTGTGGAGTTACCATTGGGTTATTCTTGAGCATTTAGTATCACCCCGACAGGGCCATGTGGTGGCGGATACCTGGAGCCGGATAGCTTTTCGGGGTTGAGTTTAATGGTTCACAGGCGCTGGTGTGGACTGTGAGGAACAGGCTCGAGGTTGTGTCCTGAGGTCCCTTTTGACGGTAGACTGCGGTGAAGCAGTCCCTGCGGATGGCAGGATCCGAGAGTGATTGAGCGAGGACCTAGCCGATGAGGGCTTCTTTCTTTGGATGCCGTATGGGTATGTCTCGGATCGCCTGGTTTGAGCGGCACCAGGGAGCGGTTTTGGTGCGTGCTACTTTGGTTGTTCTCTCTTTTCCCCAGCCTTTTGTTGGCGTTCTTGATGGTCCTTCCACGTCTCAGCTCAGGAGTGTTAGGCTTGTGGATTCCTCGCCCGTGATGAACTCGTTTCCTTTGAGATCGTGCAGAGTACTTGTGGTACGAGGGACGCCGTTGCGAATTCTGGCTCGTGAGATGAGAGAATTACGCAACCGGGCCATGCCGTCCTGATATTATTTTGTTGAGGAGTAATCACGGGGAGTGAGTAGCGACTGGGGGATTGGAGACTGTTGTTGTTGGGATGCTTACCCTTGGCTTTGAACTCTTTTTGAGCCGTGTTTGTTTCGAGGACGAAACTTTCTTTTAGTGGGGGGGAGGATGTGAGGACCCGAAAATTCCCACGTTTGGATTACTGTTGGATCTGCGGCTTCTGGAGACCAATGTTGGGTGTTAGAGGTTGTTTGCGCGCATATTGGACCCAAGATTGGATTCGGCATGAAAACGGATCAAGTTTGCTTTCCCGAGAATTTTTGAGAAATTTTAGAAGTGGAATTTGGCAAATCGGATTCGGATTTGATTCAACGCGCAAAAACGCTCAAAATGGACTATTTACTTATGTTTTTTCGGAGCCCGGATGCCCGGCACAGATTTCGAGGTTCGACGCACTGTTCCGGCGGCCGGAGAGGCGCGGCGGCGGGCGGCGGAGCGCGGCGGTTGCCGGCGGCGGAGGCACGCGGTCCACAGCGGAGGCGTGCACCCGGGCGCTCGCCACGTGGCGCCTCCGGTTGGCGGGCGCAGTGGGGCGGTCCACGGGAAGGCGAGGGTGCACGGTGGACCGGGGGTGGACAGTGGCAGATCGGGGTTGGTGCGGTGTTGTGCGCGCGGTCCACGGTGCGGGGAGCTGGTGACCTCGTGCCGCGTGCCCGACAGGGCGCGCGTGGGCGCACGTGGGGCGCGACAGCGGGGCGCGCGACCCGCGCTTCGCTCGGGGGAGCCACGTGGTCGGCACCGCTTCGGCCGCGTGGCGCAGCGCGGTTGGCCCAATAGCTGTTTGCTGTTTGGGAGGCTACGTGGCAGCCTGGGAGATTTCCGGGCGTGAACAGTAACGGGCTGGGCCCGTTACTGTAGCAGCCGGAAGATTCGGGCGCCCGGAACTTTGGCCCAAAAGTCCAAAGTCGGATTTTTTTGGGCTGGGCCTATAAATAGGCGGTTGGCTGGGGCTTTTGACCCCCTTTCCCAAGCTCCCTTCCCCTCGCACCATTAAGCAAAGATGGAGATCTTTGTGCTGCGCTCATCTGGCGGAGGCCCGGATTTTTGGAAGCCGCGGCATCGACGACTTCGGCATCGGAGCGCATTGTGGCGATTTTTCATCGGAGGCCCGTTATCGTCGCAGTTTGATTGAGAGGTCTACAGAGCTACTCCGTCAGTATTTTTGGACTATTTCTGCGGGTTGGAATCACGAGAGGTATGTCTTCGACTTTCGTGTTGATCATCTTGTGGATTCAGAGTTTATGACATGGTTTTCGAGGCATTTCTAAGCCACTGTTTTCTGGTGGAGTTTTGGACAGCGGCCCTTGCCGGAATTTTATATCCGCAACCGAGTGTCGGATCGAGACGAGCCTATACACTTTTGGATCTACTCGTCACAGGATTATCATCGTATTTTTCCGGGATTTTTCTGAGGCTTGTCGAAGGTATACTATTCCCCTTTTATCTGTGTTTGATGTTTACCATTGTGTGGTTGTGAGTGTTTGCGCACCTGTACTGTGGAATGTGTAACTGGCCTATGGGGCTCCGAATTGGGCGTGCAGGTACCCGTTTCGAAGGTATCGACGCGAGGAATCGCAGCAGTATTTTTATTGGAATTTTTGGAGTTCGTTTATAGGTGAAAATTTCGCATTAAGGGGACTGTTCCCAGCAGATTTGTGATGCTTGGATTTTATGGAATTAAGTGTAACTTTGGGTTGTGTTTTTGTACCCAGGAGGTATTGATCACTGTTCCTGTATTGTTGGATTGGTGGGTGTGTAGAGATATGTTTTTGACTTTCTCAGCTGTGCGACTCCGGACTGTTAGCATTTTCAGGTGGGTGGCCTTGTCTCCAAGATTGATGGACTGTGCTTTAAATCTGCTATAGTAGGACTATGCATGATAGTGAAATGCTTGTGCAGCATGTTAGAATGTAGGAAATTGCTATTCCTTGTAGTATCTGATGGTATTGTCATCTCCTTGCTTTCTACCATCTGTAAATTATAGTTATTGGAACTTGACCTAGCACCCCGTCATATGTTGCATGTGTAACCAAACTAGTAGAAAACCCTCACTGGGCTAGGGGTTATTTCTGCTTTAGACATCCACACTTCTACTTTCCCTGGACATAGTGTCCTTCCTCGCCCGGGTAGTGGGCCGAGTGGTTAGGTGTTATCTTTTAGTGTGGGATGCATGTACACTCGTGCTTGGGAGCAGAGTGGCGTCTGGTAGATGTAGTTGGTTGTTCATCTGTAGCGGGAGCCGTTTGGGTAGACGGCGGTCCTGAGATGCTTTATTTTTCTTGTTTTATCTGTCGCCGCTGTGATAGTGGCGCGGTAGATCAGTGTTAGCAGGACCTTAAACCCATAACCTTTTTGGACACACATATGATTTTTGTCAACCAAATATTTTCTTCCAAGCATCGTAGGGTCGCCTGAGTCTGTTTTTGTTTGATTGGACTAAGGCATTAGCCCTTCGAGGCTTAGATATAAAACCTTGGTTTCAACTGTTTTCCTAAAAAGAACTAAAAATCATTAAATATGGTATTTCTTATAGATCAAAGGGCTTCAGTAAGAAATGTCACCTTTTCCTATAAATTAACCACCCGAGAAGATTCGAGTGGTCTGGGTTCTAAGGTCTGCCTTCTTCTTGGGACGAGAACACGAGAGGCTATGCCTAGAGCCTGTTCTTGTTTGATTTGGATTGTAGGTTCTAGTCTTTCGGGGTTCCCGGACCCTTCCTCATGTCAGTGGTTGCAATGTTGGCCTGTTGAGGCAGTTGTTCGCAGGGGATCCGGTGTTGCCTGTTGAGGCAGTTTCTCGCAGTGGATGCGACTTTGTGCTATGAGTTGGTAGAGTGTGATCTAGAGTTTGTTTTTCTGATTTAGTGGTGGAGATGGTTCTCCCACTTAGCTTTGAGGATCTTGGGGTTCTGGCAATCGAGTCGTGGAGGTTTCCCAGACTCAGCCATGGTCGTGCATTTATCAGATTGAGTCGTTGAGTGTTCTCCGACATAGCTGTGAGAGTGTTTTGGGCTATTCCTGTTCGAGTCGAGGTTCTTTTTCCGACTGAGTTGTGCTTTGAGCTTGGAGTTACCGATCTTTTTGATCATGGATCATTGCCTGCATGAGCCACATTTGAGCTTGACAGAGATACTTTACAGAGATACTTGAGATGGGTTACTTATACTCGAGCAGGTCGCTCCCCTCGAGTGCCACTCCGAGTAGGCGAGACCGGGTTGTTGTACCGGCGTGAGATTGAGCTTTTCTTTCGCGACTTGTCGTTGCATTTGTCCCTCTGGCTGTGCTGGTGTTGGCAGTCATGGACGTCCTACGTAAGTCCGCTCCTCCGGGACGTAACGGCAGTAGGTTGGCGCAGGGCTTGACTGGACCTGATGAGGCAGTCAGTTCAGATTGGGTGATCAGAGATGAGAGTTAGTTGTGGCATCATGTTCTTTTTGTTCCACTCTTTGAGCATCTAGGTAGAGGCATAGTAGCTGTAGAGTTTACTTTTCCCAGCTTTCCTTACAGCACTGCTTTTGTTACTTTATGCCTCTAGTGGACTTAGTGGGCAGACCGTCGGGCTTGTTGGCGGCACCCACTGAGAACTACTTGGGACGTAGTTCTCACACCCGTCGTGGTGTCTTTTCCCACAGGAACTTCTACTCCGGTTCCTGTTGTTCCTGTTGCTGATCCTTCTGACCGAGGCGAGGGAGTCGCGAGCTAGTTCCCTACCCGTCGTTGGAGTGTAGCGGTACCCCTTCAGAGGAGAGCTTCAGTAGATTAGTTATTTCATTTTCTTCCTTTGAGAGACTATTGTAGTGAGGATGTTATGTATTGAGAGCCTGTACACTGTTGTATTTATTGGAGATAACTCCCTGTTGAGTTCTGAGTTTGTATTTGAGGATACTGTATGTTTATCATTTTGGGAGACGGACATTGTTGTATTATTTCCAGTTGTACAGTGATTGATTTAGTTATACAGCAGATTTTTATTTATAGCTCTGATATCTGTTTAGCTGTAGTACTTTTCTTGCAGGTAGGACGCTTCGCCTATGCGGGTTTGTCATAGGTGGCGGATCTGTTGGCGAGCCGGGTCGCAGTTTCGACCCCGGGGCGTGACAGTGGACATCCAACCGGTCAGCGCAAGGTCCGAAGAAGCTGAAGGAGGGGTTGAGTCCGTGGAGTCGGTAATCACCCTTGTTATTCTTCTATTCTTAGTGGATTGTTATTGCGTGTTGGTCCCGTGGTTTTTCTCCTGGATTGGAGTTTCCACGTAAATCTCGGTGTGCTGTTTTTATTTTCCGCATTGGTTTTTATTTTGCACTGAGATTGAGTTTTTAAGTATTACACCTATTCACCCCTTATATTTTCCGCATTGGTTTTTATTTTGCACTGAGATTAAGTTTTTAAGTATTACACCTATTCACCCCCCCTCTAGTTGTTTGATAGTACCTATTTAGATCCTTGGGGATCCATAAAAACCAACAATTGGTATCAGAGCAGGTTTTAGGTTTATCTATCATGTTGGGTGAAAGTGGTAATATTTATAGACCTCCTCTTTTTGATGGGACTAATTATGCTTATTGGAAAGTGCGGATGAGAGCTTTTCTCATCGCAATTGATGAGCGGGTATGGCAATCCGTGGAATACGGTTGGGTGCATCCTGTTGAGGAAGTAGGAAATTCTACTACCCCAAAACCTCGCTCTAGATGGTCCAAAGAGGAATTTGAAAGATCTTCTTACAATGGGAAAGGTATGAACGCTTTATTTAATTCTCTTTCCTCGACTGAGTTCACACGAATTTCCGCGTGTGAAACCGCGAAGGAAATTTGGGATATTCTCAAAATTACACATGAGGGTACTAATCTTGTAAAAATTCAAAAGCTCCAGATGCTTACAAGTCAATTTGACTCTATTCATATGGAAGAGCTTGAATTGTTTACAGATTATTACACTAGACTTCAAGATGTAATCAATACTTGTGCTAATTTAGGAGAAAATATCCCGGAGTCGAGAATTATAAGAAAGATACTTCGAATTCTTCCGGAACGGTTTAGGGCAAAGGTTACCGCCATTGAAACCGTTAGTCATCCGGATGAGATGAGTGTAGAGGAATTAGTAGGCGCTTTGCAAACTTATGAAATGACTTTTCCTACTAATCAAGTTTCTTCCAAGTCTTCTTCTAAGCTTACAGGTATTGCATTCAAATCAACAAAGGAAGAAGATAGCGAATCAAGTTCCGACGATGAAATCTCTTTTGCCGATTTTGAAGAACAATTGGCGCGGATCACAAAGAAATTTCGTCAAAAATTTTGGAAGAATCGAACCGATGGATCTTCATCCACGAAACCATCTAAAGGATCATCGGGTTCTAAATCCTCTAATCTCAAAGGCGTTGCAAAACCTTCTAAAGAAAAAGAAAAAGATGATTTCGAAGGGGAAATCCAATGCTATCGATGCAAAGGCTACGGCCATTTTTCAACGGATTGTCCTTCTCCGAAATCATATAAAAAGAAGGCTTTGCAAGCGAAAACTTGGGACGATTCTACTTCTAATGAATCGACCTCAAGTAAAGAGGAAAAAGCCGTTGCCTTACACGCCTCTCAAATTCCCTCCTCTAATGTTTGTTTATCATCTTTAATCACTGACTCTATTCCTTTGATTTTGCATGAAACATCAACATCCAACGGAGAGTCATCAAGTGAGGGGGAGTCGGACGAAGAAGAATTCGTTGAGGCATATCAACAACTTCTTACGGAATCAAAGAAGATGGCCAAGCATATTAAGAAGTTGAGGAAGCAACGACTTGAGATTCAAGACGAGAATCATGCTTTAAAGATCAATCTTCATGATCTCGAGGAGGAACGAGAGCTTTTATTGGATAATAATAAAATCCTCCAAGAAAAGATAAACCAATCGGAGACAAACGCTAAATCATATATGGACAAGATTGGTTTTCTAGAAAAACAGTTTGAGGAGATTCATGTCACCAACCAAGCATTGACCAAGCAAGCTCATGAACTCAAATCCGACATACAAAGGCTTTCAACCGGTTCCAAGAAACTAGATTGTATGTCCGGATTAGGTCAAACAAGCAAGGTTGGTTTGGGATTCAAAAAGAACCAAACTGTGCATGCTTCAAGTTCCACATTCAAATTGAAAGGAAGAACGTGTCACCTTTGTGGACTTGAAGGACATTTGGTGAAGGATTGCCCGAAAAAGAGAAAGAAGAATTCTTCGGCAACTTCATCTACGGAGCGAACTCAACGGAATCAAAAGACACATCAAGTCAATGGAGTTCACTCAAACCACCAAAGGTCCGAGCCATAACATCAATCATACAAGTGGATCACTGCGAGGCAAAGACCTAAGGTGGATCAACAGTCAAAGCTATCATCTCCCAACCACAATGAATCAAGACAACCCAAAATTCGATAATTTTGGATTCGGAAAGGTGATATCTTTCCTTGTCTTAAGTTCTAAATAGCTTATGACTGTATGTAATGTTTTGATTGGTTTTCCTTTCATATTTTTCTGAATCTCTGCATTACATGTTTTCAATGCTCTTCGTTTTTATGTTTTGTTTTTTAAACAAAAGGATTTTAACGAACAAGTGCATTGAATAAAAAGGGTTTTCACTTTCAATCACTCCAATTTAATTTTATTTGAATTATCAACTTTACTCCATAATCATAAATCTTGAAGATACTTCATTATAGGAGTTTTTGATATTATAAGCATCAAATTTTAGTAATCATGTGTGATCTTTAGATGCTTAATCTATCTCGGTTGTGTGAATTCATTATGATAAACGTGAGACAACCGATAGACTAAAATTTGGGATTTAATTCTTTCACGTAAGAGATTGCATTCTTACAAGGGTATTGAAATAATTTGCAAAAGATGTGGAAAGAGTTACATCCGAAAGGAGTGTGAAAACTACCACCACATGTTGGAAAGAGCTGCCACCCCGGTCGTCCGGTCTGTGTGTGAAGCTACCACATGTTATGGATGCTTGAAAATTATTTATGAAATTTTGTTTAGTTGAAGCATTCGGAGATTTAAATTTAAAGGTCTTATTTTGAACAATCTCCTGGTTGGTATAAGGTGGGATAGTTGAAAGATGCTCAAAGAGCCACCCTTAGGTATTTTAGTGCTTATCTCAAATTTGAAAGGGTAAAATTCAAAATTGATGTCATTTGGAAATCTCTGTAAGTCATCTTTGTAAATCCGTTACATCTTGATAGACTTTGGATCTCAAGACTATTTTTGATGACTTGTGTTTGACGAATATAACATGAAAAACTGTTTATAATATTTTATCTTTATTTTTCATGATTTAGGAGTAAATCTTTTTAATTTTGTGAAATTAATGGGATTGAATGACATCTGTGTGAATTCATTGTTTAAAGCACTTAAATTGATTTCTTGATGGAATACAAATCGGTATTTGAAAAGATTCTAAAATCTGGATTTGTTTCAAGAAATTATTTGATTTTTGCTTTCTGGTACAGGTACGCAATCTGCATTTTTGTTATATACCGGAACTGAGCCTTTATCTCTCTTTCTCTATGAACTAATGCTGTTAGTGATTTCCTTTTGTCTAGTATGTTCACTGTTTGACAATTTGTGACAAAAATGGGGAGAACAGAAAATAATGATCGTATCACAAAGGGGGAGAACATAAATGCTCAAGACAGGGGGAGAACATGGAGAACATGGAGAACATGTTAGAGATGCTCATGATAGGGGGAGATAAAGAAAAGATTGAAAGAGCCGAAAAACAAAAGAACCAAAAGGACGAATCAAATGTAGGATTTTAATTTCTAACAACTAACGTTTGATTTTGTTTGGAGTTTTGTTTTGCAGGAATTACATCACTTTAAGACTCCAAGTCCTAAGTCATAGAGTATGTTCTAGGACTGTTTGGTTCAAATGTAATTTTGTATTTATTGGATCTTTCACGCAAAGAAAATCAATGTTTTGGTGATAACATTGAATTTTGACTTTTTGGTTTAAGATGAGTGACTTGAGCGCTTTTATGTATTTTTGGGTTTTGTCACGAAATTGCCAAAGGGGGAGATTGTTACGGCTTTTTGGTGTTGGCATATTTCGTGAGTCAAGTCAGTGAGTTGAGTCGGAGTCTTAAAGGGATCAAATTGTCAATCAGCAATCAAAGACTTAGAGAAGATTCAACAAGAGCTCAAGTTGACACTCAGTGTCTTGAGTCTTGAAGATTGAAGTTGAAGAATTGTGGATCAGTTACATCAATCTCAAGAAGAAAGTATTCAAAAGGATCACGTATGGTTAACTAAATAATTTTGGTGATCCGAATACTTTCTTATAGTGTAGAAACACTTGGATGAATTTTTAATTGCATAAAAATCAAAAACTGGACATGGTACATGTTCAGGATCCGGATCAGACAGTCCAATCCGGATCCCGAAGGGTGCTTGTTCATTGGCAAATCCGATCCGGATCAAAGGTCATTTCGATCCGGATCCCGAACATGGGTTTTTGCTGGAATACATGAACGATCCGGATCGGGCATTTCAATCCGGATCCCGAATCCTGTTTTTACTGGAATAGCCTGACTCGTTACGACGATCCGGATCACAGTAAATCCGATACGGATCGCCGTCCGTAAAATTTCCAGATAAGGTAAGTTTTTGATTCTTATCTCTTTCCAAAGGTTTCTAAACTATAAATAGACATTTAGGGTTTCTCAAAAGCGGGGAGCACGGCCGATTAATTTATAAAACACTTGAGAGCAACCCTAGAGGCTAGGTTTTGATCGATCTTCTTTATAGCCTCTTTTAGGTCAATTCGACGGTTCTTTCAAGAACATATCTTTTGTCGAATTGATCTAATCTTTGCTTAGAGATTTCTTCTACGGTTCCTCAATGAGAATCTAAGCAAAGGATCACCATCGAAGTCAATATTCTTATCGACTGAGTTTGCGTTGTGGATTCGACGTGGCATCGTGGATTCGGTGTGCTAAAGGCGTTTCGTGGATTCGAAACGTGTGCTCGTGGATTCGAGTGGCGTTCGTGGATTCAAACGTGTGCAGTGGACGTGCAAACGGTAGAGCGCGAGGTCCGAAGAAATTGAAGGAGGGGTTAAATCCGTGGAGACGGTAATCACCTTGTTATTCTTCTTTTCTTAGTGGATTGTTATTGCGTGGACATCCAACCGGTCAGCGCAAGGTCCGAAGAAGCTGAAGGAGGGGTTGAGTCCGTGGAGTCGGTAATCACCTTGTTATTCTTCTATTCTTAGTGGATTGTTATTGCGTGTTGGTCCCGTGGTTTTTCTCCTGGATTGGAGTTTCCACGTAAATCTCGGTGTGCTGTTTTTATTTTCCGCATTGGTTTTTATTTTGCACTGAGATTGAGTTTTTAAGTATTACACCTATTCACCCCTTATATTTTCCGCATTGGTTTTTATTTTGCACTGAGATTGAGTTTTTAAGTATTACACCTATTCACCCCCCCTCTAGTTGTTTGATAGTACCTATTTAGATCCTTGTGGATCCTATAAAAACCTACATATTAAACCCTAAAGCACAAGGTTGGCCAATCATGCATTACACTTATTCTCTGTGTAATCAAGAGTGAGCATCATGCTCAGAGGACCTCAGAGGTTCAGAGGCTCACCAAAGAGGTATCGCGAGGCAGCCGGAAACATCGCCGGAGCAACATGGTTCAAAACCCAAGCTTATAGAGCTCGGTTTGGCCGAGCTTCAACCAACACAAGCTCAGGTCTCAATCTAAGGCAAGCACTGGTTAAAGAAGTATCCGAGAGGTGGAAGGGACACAACACATCCAAGCTTGTGCAGCCGAGCACAGCAATTAGTCGAAGAAGGTGACTGAAGCTCACCTTGAGGTCAATAATGGCAAGTTGGGATTTATCCTATATGGGTCGCATGCAAAGGTCCTGGTTGCTTGCCCTCGATGCGGGAAAGCTTCCTGGTGCGGTGGCCGACGGTGAGGAGCGGCGGCGGTAGCGGAGAAAGTCCAGTCGAAGTAACAACAGTCCAAAACTAAGGCTAAGGATTGCGACTTCTAGGCTGAACCATATCAAACCAAACTTCATGGAGGTGTTCCCCTGGTCCAACAGAAGTTGCTCAGCATTTTAGTTCTAACCACGAGCCGCCGGATGAGGCGTACGGTCGCGGCGGAGCAAACTAGGGTTCCGACGGGCTTATTGCTCCTGCCGGCAACCCAGGGCACTACAAGGCTCGGGGCTTCACATGGAGAGTCCCCACGACCACAGAAGACGAGTGAATAGGTCTAGGTGCAAGAGAAATCGAGTATAAAGAAGTCTCACCTTGGTCGAATCCAAGGAAGAAGAAGTAGCTCCGCACGGCGCGCGGCCAAGGCAGGCTGCGGGGCCCCTCCTGCTCGACTTTTGGAGATAGAAGAAGACTGCAGAGAGGTCTGGACACAAGCCAAGGGCTTTGATGCAACCCTCCTCCTCCAAACTCGAGATCAAGAAGCAAGGATGACTTCCTTTGCTTTTCCGATGATGGGGAACGGCGACCGGCGGCGTTGGGGCTCGAGGAAGACAGAGGACGAAGAAGGGGTCATGGGGGATAGGCTGCGGTTACAACAACTGGCAGCTAGGGTTGCAAAGAGCAACCCTAGGTTGCTTTAAGTGTAACTTGCAAGAAAATGCCAATAGGCCCTCCTACACCTCATATTTTGGTCTGGGTCCCCAGCTGTAAGTGAAAAACACAGAAAAGCCCCTCTCCAAACAATTTCACTGAATTTGGTCCATAAAATATTGGATTTTTTCACAAAATACACCAAAATTTGCTATATTTCATGCTTTTCGAGGCACTAGAGTGGTTAAATTGAAAAACGTACGACACCATGACATCCGACTCGACGAAACCTATTAACTAGTGATTTTGGTTCGCTAAATTCGAGCTTCGATAATTCTAAAATCCATCTTATACGGTTAAATTTACTGTTTGGCACGCTTTACGATGACTTAGATTCATCGAACATAAATGTTGATTGCGCCATTACGCTCAGAATGTTGAAACCGTTCAAATCGACTACCTAGATCGTCAGATTCGGACTTCAATAGGTCGTGTTGACTAATTTTAATCAAAAACCTGAAGTTTCCAAAGATTTACTATTCATTACTATTCACACAAGTCAAAATACTATTCCCTATATACCTATATATAGGGCTCATTTCACACTGATGTATATATAACTTAGATTTTTCTTTAAATTTTGAATTTAATTTTACACTCGAATTTTTTGAGTACTACAACTGCACGCATCATTGTGCTTTCACCAAATAAAAATGCTACATGTATACTCAAACATGAGGTGCAAAACTTTGCTCCTGTCTATTCAAGGATTTAGAATAGGAATGCCAACAAATCAGTTTCGAGACAGTTTTCGAAATATGAAAGGGAACACAAATAAAAAAAATAGGGATAATTGCCTGTGTACCCCTGAAATATGAAGAAATATCTAATTTATCCCTCTTATTTTTTTCTTTTCAATATACCCTTCATACGTTCCACCGTTATTAAAAATACCCCTACCGTTTCCCTTTGTTAAGTTAACTAGGGTTAAACTAGAGTTAAATAATAATCGGAGTTGAAAACTATCAGATATACCTATTTTGCCCGGGTTTAAGGTTTAGGGTTTAGGGTTTAGGATTTTTTAGGGTTTTAGGGTTTAGGGTTTAGGGTTTTAGGGTTTAGAGTTTAGGGTTTTTTAGGTTTCTAGGGTTTAGGGTTTAGGGTTTTAGGATTTAGGGTTTAGGATTTTTTAGAGTTTTAGGGTTTAGGGTTTAGGGTTTTAGGGTTTAGAGTTTAGGGTTTAGGGTTTTAGGGTTTAGGGGTTTAGGGCTTTAGGGTTTAGGGTATATTTGAAAGGGCAAAATAGTAATTACACACAGATAACGGCAGTTTCAAACGGTACACTAACAGAGTTTAACTTCAGGGATATTTTGGAAAGAAGTTGGAACGTAAGAAGGGTAGTTTTAATATTAGCCTTCTAAGAGGGATAAATCTGAAAACAGAAAAATTTTTAGGGATATGTAGGAAATTGCCCCAAAAAAATAATATCGGAAACCTTAATACTAAACCCCGCTGGATTTAAAAATTTAAAAGCCGAACCGGTATGTGAATAAAAAATCAAAAATCTATACCCAGAATGCGAAAAATGGAACCTAACTATTTATATACGAAATATTAAATTATATCATCAATATCAATATATATATTAATTATTAAAATAAATGTCTAGAAAATTAAGTTTATATATGGGTGTGATTTCGGATTCATTTCGGATTTATGAAAACCATTGACATTCCTAGTTTAGAAATTTCTATAAAATTTTTAGTATTAAAAAAAAAGAGGCATGCTTCAACACACGATAAATATTAAAATTTTAACTCATAATTAGTAAAAGGTATAGTTGGGTTTTACATAAAGTAACATGCTGAACAGATTACTGATTTGAATTAGCTAATATGACAATATTAGAAAAGAATTAGTAGTTATACCAAATTTCTTAAATTTTAAATTTCTTATTAACATTTGTTACTTACCAAATTTGATAACATCCAATATGTTAAGTATCCAACTCAAAAAAATATTGAATTTAAATTTAATTTTTTAATTTGGTATTGTAATGTAAAATTTTAAATTTTGAATCTAAATTGTAATTTTAATCTTAAAGCCAAATTCTAATTTTTTATTAAAATTAAAATTTTGAATTTGAACTAAAAGTTTCATTTTAAATTTGTATTTTATATTTAAAAAAATTGAATTTGATTTATAATTAAATTTTTTATGTTGTTTTGAATTTAAATTTACAATTTGGATGTAATATGAATTTCAATTATTGTCGTAGCTAGGTATTTGAGAAATTCATAGTATTCTTAGTCAGAGAAAATCAATTCTTTGGATAAAAATATTATGCAAAGATTAATACTCTTTAGATAGGTACACGGTGAATAGTATTTATGCCTAGGTTAGCTCTAAACTCATATTATATTTCAATCATCATTTAAAGAAATAAATGAAAATTTATAAAATATATTAAAGTATTACTTTAACAAAATAATAATAAAATAAATAAAAATATATATTAGTCAGTGATGAATGAATAGTATAAAATTTATGAAAAATATTTTCTGTATATTTTTAAAGAAGTGTATATTTTATATTTTGTCCATTCAAAAATGAATAAATTTTATTCATCATTTCGAAGTGATGAAAATAAAAAACTTTTTATTCTTAGATAAATAAAAATATAAGATGTAATAAGCGTATATAAATAGTATGGAAAATGCTACTTGTACATCCGTAATGGGTGTACATCTCACACCCCCACCCATCTAAGGGTGGGGTATGATTAGTGGTCACTTGATGTGACCCGTAAAAAATATCGACATTATTAAAAAGGTGGAGGTGTAGGATGTACACCCCTTCGGGGTGTACATGTAGCATTACTCAAATAGTATTACTCAAAATTTATATTATATATATATATATATATTTTTTTTTTTTTTTTTCTTCACTGGCATTGTACGTCACTAGCAGCTACTAGCTAAGGTCTCTTCCTAGTCATACTACCAAAACGTCTCTCTCCATGCCAGAAAAAGAGAGCCCTGATGCTATTCTCCTCATGCAAACACTACGAAACTGAAGAAAGCAAGGAGAAGAAGGAGAAGAAGAAGAAGAAGAAGCAGCAGCAGAAAAAGAAGAGCACTAATTCTGCTTTACTTCATGATGAGAAATGGGCTTCGCAGAAGCTGTAACACCTCAACCAGATCCCTGGAGACAGCTTCTGATGAGACTATTACTAGAGCTGCTTCCAACTCTTCTTATTTCTCTGTGAACTTAGCAGCAACTATCACTACCACTTGTTCTTTACCTTCTCCTCTCTCCTCTCTTGGTGGATCTTTTAGAGGAATGCATCTGAGGAAGCTCTCTGGGTGTTATGAGTGCCATGCTGTGGTTGGTCCATTGAGTTGAGTGTCAAGAGACCCTTCTCTGAGGGCCACTATTTCCCCTTGCCCTCACTGTGGAGAGATTTTTATGAAGCCTGAGAGTTTGGAGACTCACCAAGCACTTAGACATGCAGGTATTAAACTCTCTTCAAGTGATCTTCATTCACCCCTCTCTCTCTCTCTCTCTCTCTCTCTCTCTCTCTCTCTCTCCCTACAGTATTTGTAGGCAATCTTCTGTTTTTTCTTTTTTCCTTAAAAAATTCAAGAAGCTCTTTAGCCTTTTAATTTTTCTTCTTCTTTTTTTCCCTTAATTTTTTACTATGCCCACTTTTGGTTTAATTATCAGATTGTTAAAATGGATTCTCTGATCTCTCTCTCTCTCTCTCTCTCTCTCTCTCTATCCAAGCAATTATAGTCTTATTGGATAATTGTTGGGCTCCTTTTTTTTTTTTTTTTTATCTTTTTGGTTGTAGGGGTGGCTGGGGGGTTGGAGGGGGGTTGTGGCAGTGTTTCTCTTGCCCTGTTTGTTCCTCCACTATATGTGTTGCAAATTAATTAATTGCTTTAAAATGATGATAATTCTTAAAAAAAAAAAAAAAACAAATATATATATATATATATATATATATATATATATATATATATATATATATATATATATATATATATATATATATTGCAAGGAAATTATTACTAGTAGTACTCTTGAGTTAGAAACTTAACCAACTAGTGATTACTTCTGTTGGGTTTTATTTAGATTTGGTGATTTTAAACTTGTGTTTTGGTCTTTGGATCTTTTTCTTAGCCAACCTTGGGAAGTGGCATCTTGGGCTACCCAAGAGTCTTCCTTGGGAAGGAGCTTGTGGGCTGCCCAAGAGAGACTTTGTCCCCTGGTGAGTTAATGTGCTCTCTCGCTTTGGACTCTTTACATAGAGAGCAAGAGAGCTTGGTTAAGTACAAGCTACAATTCTCTTTTCTTAATTTACATCGCTACAATACACAGTGATTTACATTTTCCTCTTTGAGCTTCTATTTTTGTTGGATCTCTGAAAGACGTTGGGTTCGCTACGCACCATCTCGGAGTCGTTGCCGACGGGGTGGACAGTGGTCGTTGTATCGCTAGGGGTGATTGCCGGAGCCTCGCACGTAGAGGGGCAATCTTATTTCTAGGACAGTGCTCACGTACGCCTCGACATTCACAGGTTTCATCTAAACTTTGTTCTATAATATTTTGAGTTTAAATTAAGTTTAAATTATTTAAAAGAATTAATTTGAAAAGATAAATTTTTCCAACAATCTAGAAGCAAGATTTAATTTATCTTTTCTTTTCTTCTACTTTAAATATTAACGTACTGTGAGTTAGTTGATTATTTAGTTTGTATGCTCTGATTTAGTACAGATAGTATATTAGTATCCGTACTTAGCACTAATAATATAATAGTGTCCATACTGTTATATATTATAATTGTTATTTGTTATTGCACTGTGATTTACATAAAACTGTTAATTAAATAATATTGTGTTATTATAATTATTTACACTGCTATATATATAATACTGTTAGTATTAATATAAATAGTGTTAAGTACGTTATTTGTTTAAACCGTACTGTAATTTATATAATTATTTAATTAGTTTGCTTTGTTAGTACTCTCAACCATACAACTCTGTTAATTAATCTATACTGTAGCTTAAGAGAACTCTGTTAGTATTTATATATATTGTTGTTAGTACTATTGTGTTGGTTTAATTAATATCTCTTCACTGGTATAACAGTACGTTGCTATGTTATACCATAGATTTGTACTATTGTGTTAATATAGTGATTTGTATAATTTTGTGTAACTGTTACATGTAAACTATTGTGAGCATATATATAGTTGATAGAAAATTTCTATTTCACTAATTAAAATATTGTTAAACTGTTACACTGTTACTATTTTAATTAAATTACATCTTTACATAGTGTTTGATTTTTACACTGTTAATTAAAATCTTGTATAATTATTGTTGATTAAATTTAAACCTGTTAACTTAGATTAACTGTTTTAAATTTAGAATAATTTTGTGACATTATAGTAGGTTATTGTTTAAACAGATTCTGATTTATGGAGGATTCGTATTCGACGAAACCTTTTACCTTTGATGGTCGTAATTTTAGAAGGTGGCAGAATCAAATGCGATTCTGGCTCACCACGCTGGGACTTGTTTCTGCTATCTCAGATCCTATTGAGAATGGTAATGAAATTGCACCTGATGGTGCTATTCAGTCTGTGGCAAATCGCCCTCAGACTCGCAGCCAGTCTCAGAGTGCTCTTACTCCTCCTGGTGTTGCACCTTCACCTTTACCTGTGCCTCCTACTGATCATACTATGATTAATTATCATTGTCTGAACCGGATCCTTAGCACACTATCTGATAAGCTTTATGATACTTACTGTAGTAGTCAGACTGCTAGGGAACTCTGGATTTCCTTAGAACAAAAGTATGACCAGATTGATCCTACTAAGAAGAGATACCAAGCTTCAGATTTGCTCAAGTTTAAATTGGTAGATAGTAAACCAATGTCTGACCAACTTCAGAATTTTGAGTACATTATTGAGCAGCTTAGATCTAGTGGTATAGATCTAGATGAGAGTTTTTTATTTGCCACTTTAATAGATAAGTTGCCTCCTTCCTGGTCTAGCCATGCCAATGATCTGAACCACAATCAAAGAGAACTTTTCCTGAATTTTGTCCTAAGATTTCTTAGGATAGAAGAAACCAACCGAGCTAGAGATAAGAAGCCTAACGAGCCTTCTACCCAAGCCAACCTAGTAGAGAACCCGAAACCTAAGGGTAGAAATTTCTAACCCTTTAGGAACTTTAAGAAGAAGCCTTTCCAACATAGAAAGTTCAACTCAAACTTTAAGAAGCCTGCACCTAAGGGGAGAGGAGTGAACTTTATTGGGAAAGGATTTTTGAGTGATGGTTTATTTAAGCTTTCTGTGATGACTTCTGCTGTTAATGAAAGTATGATTTTGAATGTTGTTTCATCTGATGTTTGGCATGGAAGATTGGGACATGTGAATTTTAATACTATTAAGAGATTGATGAATTTTGATTTAATTCCTAAGTCTGTTTCAAATAATCATAGATGTAAAATATGTGTGCAAGCTAAGGAACCTAGAAGACCATGTAGATCTGTAGATAGAGATTCTGATCTGCTAGAACTTATACACAGTGATGTTTGTGATGGATGTAGACCCAGTAGGGGTGGAAGCAAATATTTTGTAACATTCATTGATGATCATTCGAATTATTGTTATATTTATCTGATTAAGAATAAAGATGAAGTTTTGAATAAATTTAAGATTTATAAAGCTGAGGTTGAAAATCAATTGGATAAGAAAATTAAGATTTTAAGATCTGATCGAGGAGGTGAATATACAACAAATGAGATGACTGTTTTCTGTCAAGAATTTGGAATTGTACATCAAGTGACTGCACCTTATACACCTCAATCTAATGGAGTAGCTGAAAGGAAAAATAGAACTTTGATGGATATGGTAAATTCAATGATTATTAGTTCTGGTGCACCCGAGAACTTGTGGGGTGAAGCTTTGATGACTGCTTGTGTAATTCTTAATAGGATTCCCCACAAGAGTTCTTCTGTATCTCCTTATGAAATTTGGAAGGGTAGGAAACCTAATCTGAATTATTTTAAAGTGTGGGGTTGCCTAGCTAAAGTAAAGATTCCTGAAAATAAGAAAATAAAGATTAGTCCTAAAACTGTGGATACTGTTTTCTTAGGCTATGCAGATGGTAGTAATGCTAATAGATTCTTGGTGGTAAATTCTGAGGTTAATGAGATTTCTAACAATACAATTATTGAAGCTAGAGATGCAGTATACTTTGAGGATATCTTTCCTTTTAGAACTAGAGTAGATAGACCTGTTCCTGTTGAGACTATAGGTGGATCTAGTAGACCCAGCACTAGTGAACCTATAGAAGAGTCTGAACCTAGGAGAAGTAAGCGTCCTAGGATTGAGAAGACTTTTGGTGATGATTTCTGTGTCCTTCTTGTAGAAGATACCCCTTCTACCTTTGACCAAGCTATGACTTCTGTAGATGCATCATTTTGGAAAGAAGCTGTTAAGTTGGAGATGCAATCTATTCTACAGAATCATACTTGGGAGTTATCTGATTTACCTGTAGGATGTAGATAGATCTTTAAGAAGAAATTGAAACCAGATGGGTCTGTAGATAAGTATAAGGCTAGACTTGTAGCTCAGGGTTTTTCCCAGAAGTCTGGTGTAGATTATTTTGATGTCTATGCTCCTGTAGCTAGGATTACTTCTATTAGGATTCTGCTAGCTTTAGCCTCTGTCCATAAGTTGATTATTCATCAGATGGATGTTAAGACTGCTTTTCTAAATGGTGATTTAGAGGAAGAGATTTATATGAAGCAACCTGAGGGATTTATTGTTGCTGGACATGAAAACAAAGTTTGCAAGTTGACAAAATCTTTATATGGACTTAAACAAGCTCCTAAGCAATGGTATTTGAAATTTGACTCTTTAGTTGTGAAAGCTGGTTTTCATGTGAACATGTCTGATGAATGTGTGTACTCTAAGGAATACAATGGACAGATAGTAATCCTATGTTTGTATGTTGATGATATTTTGATCTTTGGAACAAATATGGATGTGATAATGGATGTTAAGAAATTTCTTAATAATAACTTTGATATGAAGGATCTTGGGCAAGCTGATGTGATTCTGAATATGAAGATCATAAGAAAATCAAATGAAATTATTATGAGCCAATCTCACTACAGTGAACAAGTGTTAAAGAAATTTGGATATTTTGATTCTAAGATTGTTGTAACACCTTATGATCGTAGTGTACATCTTAAGAAGAATAAAGGTGATCCTATAGGACAGAATAGGTATGCTCAGATTATAGGATCTCTAGGTTATCTTGTAGATTACACTAGACCTGATTTAGCCTATGCTGTGAACAGATTGAGAAGATATACCCATAACCCAAATAGAGAACATTGGAATGCTTTAGAAAGAGTTTTGAGATATCTGAAAGGCACTGTATCTTATGGATTGCATTTTTGTGGATTCCCTGCTGTATTAGAAGGATTTAGTGATGCTAACTGGATAAGTGATACAGCTGATGTGAAGTCAACCACTGGATTTGTTTTTCTCCTTGGTGGAGCAGCTGTTTCTTGGAAGTCATCAAAACAATCATTGTTAGCTACAAGTACAATGGAATCTGAACTAATAGCTTTAGATACCACTGTAGCAGAGGCTAAGTGGATTAGAGAATTTTTGTATGACTTGCCACTGATGGAGCGACCTTTGGCGCCTGTATGTATACATTGTGATTGCAAATCTGCTATTGACAAGTGTGCACAAGAAAATGTGGAAACAAACATGAATAGATTTATGAAAGTAAGACAAAAGTATATTCGGCAGAATATTAAGGAAAATGTAATTGCATTGGAATTTGTGAGATCTGCGAAGAACTTAGCTGATCAGCTTACTAAAGGTTTGTCTAGGACAGTGATCCTAGAATCGCCGAGGGGGATGGGGCTTAGCCCACAATAAAAACTACCAGCGACGGCAACCCAACCTCTTGGAGGTTCAATGGGTAGAAACAAGTCGAATTGGTAGTTATGCGGAGCACTGCTTTTATATACTCATCCCTATGGCGACAGTGCTCATTAATGCAAGTGGTTAGTAAGGGTTCTTACCCTGAATGGTTCCGAGACCCTTGAGGCAGGGTGTGACCTTGCAGGCACCCTTATCAGGACCTACTATATGTGTGTAGTCGTGAGGCCGCGACTGTGGGAAGACGGCGGTTCCCTAAAAACACACATGAATCGATATGAGCGCATGGCCATAAAAGCGCTAACCCGCATAGAATCTAAACGGCTGTACCTTGTGTACTGTTTGTGGAAATCCGATTCACCGGCCTTGGTTCAAGGCGAAGTCCACCATTGTGCCCTCGGATGTACATAGACCTGTACTAAGTGAAGGTTCAAACCCGAAAGGTACCTTCGCCGAATACGTGGTATAAGGGATCCAGCATCTGTTTTAGTTTTGTATTTCTTTTACTTTATTTTGTATTTCGTTTTTACAAGTTTTAAATCATGTGGGGATTGTTGGGTTTTATTTGGATTTGGTGATTTTAAACTTGTGTTTTGGCCTTTGGATCTTTTTCTTAGCCAACCTTGGGAAGTGGCATCTTGGGCTACCCAAGAGCCTTCCTTGGGAAGGAGCTTGTGGGCTGCCCAAGAGAGACTTTGTCCCCTGGTGAGTTAATGTGCTCTCTCACTTTGGACTCTTTATATAGAAAGCAAGAGAGCTTGGTTAAGTACAAGCTACAATTCTCTTCTCTTAATTTACATAGCTACAATACACTGTGATTTACATTTTCCTCTTTGAGCTTCTATTTTTGTTGGATCTCTGAAAGACGTTGGGTTCGCTACGCACCATCCCGGAGTCGTTGCCGACGGGGTGGACAGTGGTCGTTGTAACGCTAGGGGTGATTGCCGAAGCCTCGCACGTAGAGCGGCAATCTTGCTTCTAGGACAGTGCTCACGCACGCCTCGACATTCACAGGCTTCATCTAAACTTTGTTCTATAATATTTTGAGTTTAAATTAAGTTTAAATTATTTAAAAGAATTAGTTTAAAAAGATAAATTTTTCCAACAACTTCTTCATGGAGCTTACCATTTGTTGATTACGATTTCAGTCTCAGAATTGGGCCCTGAGGGCACCAGCAGGAACATAGTGGAGATCATCTTCCACTCAAGTTGGCTCAAGAAACAGCCCCCAGTTTGTAAGATTGACAAAGTAGTCAAAATCCTCAACACCTCCAAAACCCAAGCTAAATTTGAGGACTACAGAGAAACCATCAAAGCTAAGGCCAACAAGCTACCCAAGAAGTACCCGAGATGTATCGCGGACGGAAACGAACTAATGAGGTTCCATTAATTGTGATAAAAAATTCTATAAATGATTGCATTAGGAAGGATTGAATGCCGTTCATTTATTCTGTTCGTTCAATCTTGGCCATCAAAATTAAAATTATATTTTTTACAATTTTTCAGAAGAACTATTCGTGTGATTGCATGGATTGAAAAAGAACGGTGGAGTAACCGGCATTCAAGCTATCTCCCTAGCTATAAAAACTTTTTCTAGAATTTTTGTTCATTAATTGCTCCACCTTCACATTCCTTTTCTGTTTCTCTCGTTTATCATTTTCACTTACCGACTTATTTCCTGATCCTAATGAAATTGTTCAACATGCATGCATGATACACTTATTAATTTTTTTTATCTTTTTTGTGGGAAAAACAGGTTTCACTGCACCACTTTCGCCTGCTCGCTAGGGCTAGACCGGCTGGCCGGACCCTGCAGTTCCTTGAACCCAAAGTGCAACCTATGCAGAATCATACGCGACGGATTCACACCGGACTCGCTGGGGGGAATACCTACAACAGCGAGCAGCGGGCGGGCGGACGAAATGGTTCGCAAAATCTCGCCGGAGAGCGAGAGGGCTATGTTGGTTTGTCGAGTGATCGCGGGGAGAGTGAAGAAGAGCTATGAATATGATTGTCGAGAGGATTGTGATTCAGTGGCTTGCTCAAGAGTCGGGGCATATTCTAACTCAGATGAGCTCTTTGTGTTCAATCCTAGTGCTATACTCCCTTGCTTTTGTTGTGATATATAGTGGTTAATTACTAGCGAGCAGGGCCACTCCAAATAAATGTTAAGTCTCTCCTTAATTAGCATGGTTGGTTACTCCAGTTTCTTTTATGAAGATTTTTTCTTCTTGATTCTTATTATTTACCTTTACAAATGCTATTTTTTCTTTTTTTCATTTTAATTAATAATTTCCATGCTATATATATATATATTTTCTTGATCCAACAGAAAAATTTTCTTCCGGCGTCGTAAATTCGAGACCGCTAGTTAGGACGGAGTTAAGATGGAAAAAGAACATAATAATATATATGAATCCTAATCTACATGCTTTAGTACATTAACTTTTTTAATTAATGGTCCCAATCTCCATATATAAGACATACTGGCCACTGTTACTTTCTAAAAAATGACTCGTTCTACAAAGTCGCGTATTATTGTTTAACGAAGAAAACAAAAGAAATTAATCTGAAGAAACGCATCTTATTAATTAATTTTTAGAAAAATGCTATCCGTACACTGTATATAGCAATCCAACAGTTGATAAAGCCCCATGCAAGTTTTAGTTAAAAAAAAAAAAAATAAAAGATTAATAAGACAAGTAAAATAATATACACTATAAAAAGATAAATTATGATGTAAAAATTATATTCTAACATAAAATGTATGGATAGCATTACTATAATTTCTATAACACCAAGTTAATAATTAATTAGCTGACATGCAATTAATCCTGTTCCTATCATGTATAATTTTTTTTTTGAGAAAAGGCAGCATGCCGCCGCTTCATTCATAGGGAAAATGAATTTAGCTACAAACCAGAGGCAACCAGGCCTCGGACCAAAAAGGGTAAGAGGGGGAAGGAAGGGAGAGAGAGGGGGAGGGAGGGAGGCGCAAAAACAGAACTAGGGGCAGAAAGCGGACCACTGCGAACGGCAAAGCCGTATCGCGGCGAGCAAATCACTAGTGCTACGAGACTTATTGCCAAAGACTCTTCGATTTCTTTCAAGCCAGACTTCCCACCAGGTGGACGCGATGGTGGTTAGAGCCTTCTTGCCCCAAGCCCCTCTCTTGAGAGAGTAAGCCCCCCACAGCCCGCTGACGGTCGCCAGGCTCCGAATCTCCCTCTTGTTGGGGAGTAGGGTTTCTAGCAGGGAGAGGGCGCAGGTGCAGGAGAGGAGGAGATGGTCGGCGGTTTCAGCAGGTCCAAGGCAGATAGGGCAGTGGGTGGGCCCGGTCCAGTTCCTCTTATGGAGGATATCCCTGGTAAGGATCCGCCTTCGGATCACCAGCCAGATGAAGATTTTGACCTTCAAAGGCATCTTGCTGTTCCAAATCGAGATGAACCGGTCATCAACTACCCCACTATCCTGCAGGAAGCGATACGTAGATCTGACGGAGAAGGTCCCAGAGGTGGTCCAGCGCCACTTAAACTCATCCTTGTTGTCGGTGAGGTGAAGATGTGCGGTGGCCTCTAGCAATTCTGGGAAAACGTCGTCGGTGCATGCGGGGCCCCCCTTGAGGCCCTCCAGGATTCTCCCCCAGTTCCAGCCGTCTGGACCAAAGCATTCCGCCACACGAAGGTGTTTGTTTGTAATCGACTCGTAGATGCGCGGGAACTGAGTTGAAAGAGGCGAGTTCCCAGCCCAGATATCTCCCCAGAAGCCAGTCCGAGTTCCATCTCCCACCGAGAGGGTCGTACCACACTTGAAAATATACCGCGTGCACATCACGCTTCTCCACCAGGGGGAGAACGGTCGAAATGAGGATCCCTCGCTTAGCGGTTCCCTGCGACGGTAGTACAGTCTCTTGACGAGGGGTTCCCAGGGCGGCGGTTCCAGGGATAGGAATCTCCACCACCACTGTCACGCCCCGGGGTCGAAACTGCGACCCGGGCTCGCCAACAGATCCGCCGTCTGTACGGAAACTGCCGTACAGACGAAGCGTCTAACCTGCAGAAAGAATCAACTACAATATACAGATATCAGAGCGGAAAGTAAACTACTAAAAACTGAAAACCAAACACTGTACAACTGAAAATAATACAATAACCATCTCCCAAAAACGATCGTATACCAAGTCCTCTGATACAAAACTCAAAAGGGAGGTAACTCCAATAAATACATCAGTGTACAGACTCTCGATACAAGAACATCCTCACTACAACAGTCTCTCAAACTGTAAAATAAAGTACAACTCTATACCTCACAACAAAGGTCTCTCAACAGAGGAAAAAGGAAGTAAACTAATCTACTGAAGCTCTCCTCTGAAGGGGTACCGCTACACTCCAATGACGGGTAGGGAACTAGCTCGCGACTCCCTCGCCTCGGTCAGAAGGATCAGCAACTAGAGCAACAGGAATAGGAGAAGAAGTTCCTGGGGAAAAAGACACCACGACGGGTGTGAGAACTACTTCCCACAGTAGTTCTCAGTGGGTGCCGTCAACAAGCCCAATGGTCCGCCCACTAAGTCTACTAGAGGTAAAAGATAACAGTGCAATGAAATCTGAACAAGAAAAGCTGGAGCTACTCTACAGCTACCATACCTCTATCTAGATACTCAAAAAGTGGAACAGATGAAAGTAAAAGCGACCACTCGCACCCAAGGTGCTCAAATGACCCAATCGAACCGACTGCCTCATAGGGTCCAGTCAAGCCTGCGCCTGTCGACTAGGAACGCTCCTGCCCACTACCACACATCCACATGAGGACGGGATTTACGTGGGGCGTCCTGTCCGACTAACTCATCCCTCGCGCAAAACTGCCTCACAGGCCCATCGTTGCCTCCACTGCGGAAAACTGCCTCAACAGGCCAACCATCGTATCCACAGCGGCATCTCAGGACGCGACTCCAACTGAGTAGAACGGCGCGGCATAGAGTATCAAACATTGGCATATGCAGGCTAGTCAAAATCCACGCTCACTCTCAGAACGGTAGGACTCAAGATCCCCAAATATCTCGCACAACAGTCGGAGCACTCTCGACGACTCAGCTGATCGGCTAACTCGAAACACGAGACACTAGCCTCTCCAACAGCTCGCAGCACAAAGCTCACTGGCTGGAGATACTCCACAGCCAGGAACGACCCACAACTCAGGGTAACCAAACAGGTCGGACAACACTCAACGACCTGGGACCACCGTCAACCCCAACGGTTCCCAACAATACGGACCGGAAGATACTCAACGGCCCGGGACTACCGTCTACTCAACGGCTCCCTCCTACGACAGCGTAAAAGGGAAACAAGACCTCTCGGGACTACCGTTTACCCAAACGGCTCCCCGCACAGATAAGCAACCCGCTACAACTAGCAGACTCCACTCTGCTCCCAAGCAAGAGTGGAAAAGCATCCCACACTAAAAGCAAGTCCCGACCTCTCGGCCCGCTACCCGGGCGAGAAAACACTATGTCCAGGGATGAAAGAACAGTGTGGATGTCAAAGCATAAATAACCCTAGCCCAAGTGAGGGTTTTCTACTGGTCTGGTTACACATGCAACGTATGACGGGGTGCTAGGTCAAGTTCCAAGGTAACTATATAAACAGATAATAAAAGGAATAACAATTCCTACAATCTAGCATGCTACACAATGAAATAAAATATCATGCATAGTCCTACATCAGTAGAAATACTGTACAGTCCATAAAACTTGGAGATAAGGCCACCCACCTCGATTTGCCACCAATTGCTCGTAGACACTTGCAATTGGCCTCCACGGAGTCCGCACGCAAAACGGGGCACGGTGCCGGAGTCCGCACGCAACACGGTGCACGGTGCTGGAATCTGCACGCCAAACAGGGTCCGCACGCAAAACGGTGCACGGTGCCGGAGTCCGCACGCAAAACGGTGCACGGTGCCAGGATTCGCACGCAAAACGAAGTCCGCACGCAAAACGGTGCACGGTGCCGGAGTCCGCACGCAAAACGGTGCACGGTGCCAGGATCCGCACGCAAAACAGAGTCCGTACGCAAAACGGTGCACGGTGCCGGAGTCTGCACGCGAAACGGTGCACGGTGCCAGGATCCGCACGCAAAACGGAGTCCGCACGCAAAACGGTGCACGGTGCCGGAGTCCGCACGCAAAACGGTGCACGGTGCCAGGATTCGCACGCAAAACGGAGTCCGCACGCAAAACGGTGCACGGTGGCCAACACAGAAAGGAGCAAGAGGGTCAGTAACAGTCTAAAAGAACGCTCCAAAAACTGTACAAAAATACAGAAAAACCAACACACGGGACCTACCCGTTTGCGCCGCCGTCGTCGAAACGCTCCGTCGGGCGACCTCGCACGCAAAACGAGGTCCACGACGCGCCGCCGCACCTCACGCAACCTCCTCCCTCACTCCCTCTCGCTCTCGGGTGAAGAAGAAAGAAAGGAAAGGGAGCAAATGGCGCTCGGGAGAGAAAGAAGAAGAAGAAGAAAAGGGGGAGGAGGAGGTGGTCCACGGGGCCGGTCCACGGCACGGGCCAACCAGGGAGCCCCAAACCGACGGTCCACAGCCGGGCGCGTGCGCCGGGTTCACGCACGCGCCCGGGCGCCACGTGGCGCGCGGCAACGCGCCCGCCACACGGGCGCGTTGCACCGCACCACGCGCAGGCGCGGGACACGCGCAGGCGCGGGACACGCGCCCGTTACACGGGCGCGCGTGCCCCCGCGCCCGCGCGGGCGCCAACGGGGGGCCGCCACGTGGCGGCCCCTGCGCATTCCGCGCCGCGCGCCTGCGTGCCCCCTGTCACGACCGTACGCCTGCCGCGCCCTCGGGATCCGTGCCGCCAAAAGCTGCTTCGGGATCCACACGCCACCTCGTAAAACGTGCCGCGATGCCCCGAAAAACGCGCACGTCAACTGGGCTCCAAAACCAACAAGTAAATAGTCCATTCTTAGCGATTTCGCGCGCTGAATCCAAAAACGATGTCCGTTTTCCCAAATTCTCGCCCGAAAAATTGCCGAATGCCCACTCGATCCGATTTTTCCGCTCCGGGTCCAAATCTGAAGTCCGATTTGCCAAATTCCAACTCTAAAAATTCCCGAAGGCGACCGGAGAGGTAAACTTTTATCCGGACTTCACTCGGAGTCCAATTTTGACATCTGAATCGCGCGAAATCACTTTAAAGCACCCGACGGGTCATCCAATTTCCCACGGGGTCTCAATTTAAGCCCGAAGTCCACCAAATGTGTCCAAATTGCGCGCAAACATCACCGACACACCACGCAGGCCTCCAGTGATGCAACACAAATCCCAAAATGCACCACGAATCCATTTCTGGACCCCAACATGCGCACCAACACCCCCAACGGCGACCGAAAGCTGCCCAACAACCAGCAACCCTACGCGGGGGATTCCGGGACCTCACATCCTCCCCCACTAAAAGAAAGTTTCGTCCTCGAAACTAGATCAAGCCCATCAGGAGTCAAGAATACCACGGCTCGGTATCTAACAATACGTCTCCAGCTCCCTAGACCCCACTCGCTCCTCGTGATTACTCCGTAACAACAACAAGTACGGTATGACCCGATGTGCAATCCTCTCAGCTCTCGAGCCAGAAATTGCAACGGGCGTCCCTCGTACTCCATAATCACGGGTCTCAAAGGGGCAAGTAAATCACGGGCGAGGAAAAACACATCACTACTGAGCTGAGACGTGAAATACCAAAGGGCTCCAATAAAAGGCTGGGGGAAACTGAAATAACCACTAGCGCAACACGCACCAAACCACGTCATGGTGCCAACCTCAACAAGGCGACCCGAAGCAAACCGGCACACTCATCCAATAAGGAAGGGAATCCAATAAGTTGGGGTATTCACTCGGTTATCTCCCGATCCAAAACCACCCGAGTGGACTACTCAACTGCAGGCTAACCTCAAAGGGATCCTCAAGAGACACAATCCCATGCCACAGTTGGTCACTCAACATGCTATCATAACCCCAACGGACCCACGGGTCGAAGTCGATCCCTCAACTAAAAGAGAACACCCTGACGGGCACCAAACCGTCGGTGAATGGGACTGAAAACTGGCTCGCAAGGCGATCATAAAGCTGATGCCCAAACTCGCGATCAAAAGTCCGAAACATCCCCAAAAACTCTCACCGTTGTGTACCTACAACGTGGCATCACTGCCGTGCACCAACGGTGTGGCATCACTGCCGTGCACCAACAGCGTGGCATCACCGCCGTGCACCAACGGTGTGGTATCACCACTGTGTATCAACGGTGTGGCATCACCACCGTGTATCAACGGCGTGGCATCACCACCGTGTATCAACGGCGTGGCATCACCACCGTGTATCAACGGCGTGGCATCACCACCGTGTATCAACGGCGTGGCATCACCACCGTGTATCAACGGCGTGGCATCACCACCGTGTATCAACGGCGTGGCATCACCACCGTGTATCAATGGTGTGGCATCACTGCCGTGTATCAACGGCGTGGCATCACCACCGTGTATCAACGGCGTGGCATCACCACCGTGTATCAACGGTGTGGCATCACTGCCGTGCACCAACGGCGTGGCATCACCACCGTGTATCAACGGTGTGGTATTCTCAAGCATCAAGGGCTCAGATCTTCTCAGTCCTATGCCCAACACTACCTCGAAATCCCGGAGCTGAGGAAGGGCCAAAATATCAACAGGCAAAAACCAGGGCCCCAACTGCACTGGGCAGGACCAATAACACCCATCTATGTGCAACACGTGATCAGGTATCTGAACCTCACGAGCACGAGCTAAGGGTCCTATCTCTAGCCCATCCAACAAAGCAAATGCCCTACAGAAGAAATGAATGCGATGCTCCGGTAACAAATAACGCTCAAGTGCGTGAAGGGGAGATAAGATTAGTATCTGCCACCACGTGGCTAGCTGCCCCCGAATCCTCATCCTGTGCGACATAGACGCTCTCGCTCGGGGTGGTCGTCCGTCGGATTGCCGCGAAGAAGTGGCCTTAACTATCTGGCCATAACCTGTCGAAACTCCGCCTGTCTGGAAGAGCGGAGGAGGAAGAGCCGAAGCTGCCAATGTGACTGATGACCCCGCTTTAGGACAAGACCATGATCTGTGCCCTGCCTGTGGTCACACTACGGCGCAGAATGCAGCCCACCACCAAGGACACAGTCATCCTGCTGCTGCTGCTGATACATCGGCCGCGGAAAACCTCCTGGTCTCTGTCTCCTCTGAGACTCACGACCCTCAGACTGGGATCGTGGCGGCCCCGGGGTCTCGATCTTCTCGACTATCCAAACTCAGGCGGCACTGGATGCCTCTCCCCGGAGCTGGTCCCTGGCGCTCCGTCTATCTCTGACATGATCACTGATCCTCGGTCAACCCGCTAAGCATGCTCAATCGCTGCATCTAACGTCGGCACTCGCCGAGAATACCCCAAGTGATAGATATTCCGATGCAGTCCTTTCTCAACTAGCTCAACCTCCTGGGCCTCATCCAGGCGACAAAGGGTACCCGGCTCAACAATCGCAAAACTCGCGAACATACTCTAAAAGAGGTCGACTCCCTTGCCGCAGGAGTCTAAGATCCCCTTCCAGTTTCTGCTTACACTGTCAGGAAAGAAGGCCCTGAGCCGCAAAGCACGAAACTGGTTCCAAGTCAACAACTGCGCTCCTGGTAGTCCAACAGGACGAACTCGACGCCCCCCCAAATCTCGACGTCCAGTTAGACCATCTCGATCTCAGTAAAGCAATCACCTGGTAACTCGACCAGGGCTATGTACCCATCTGGTAGCTCGGCCAGTGGAAGGTGTCCTCCTGGTAACTCGGCCAAGGCATGTGCCCATCTGGTAACTCCGCCAGGGGCAACGTCCTCCTGGTAACTCAGCCAGGGAAAAATGCCCTCCTGGTAACACAGCCAGGGAAAATGCACTCCTGATAACTCAGCCAGGGAAAATGCCCTCCTGGTAACTCAGCCAGGGAAAATGCCCTCCTGGCAACTCGGCCAGGGAAAATATCCTCCTGGTAACTCAGCCAGGGAAAATGCCCTCCTGGCAACTCAGCCAGGGAAAATATCCTCCTGGTAACTCAGCCAGGGAAAATATCCTCCTGGTAACTCAGCCAGGGAAAATGTCCTCCTGGTAACTCAGCCAGGGAAAATGCCCTCCTGGCAACTCGGCCAGGAAAAATATCCTCCTGGTAACTCAGCCAGGGAAAATGCCCTCCTGGTAACTCAGCCAGGGAAAATATCCTCCTGGCAACTCGGCCAGGGAAAATATCCTCCTGGTAACTCAGCCAGGGAAAATGCCCTCCTGGTAACTCAGCCAGGGAAAATATCCTCCTGGTAACTCAGCCAGGGAAAATATCCTCCTGGTAACTCAGCCAGGGAAAATGTCCTCCTGGTAACTCAGCCAGGGAAAATGCCCTCCTGGCAACTCGGCCAGGGAAAATATCCTCCTGGTAACTCAGCCAGGGAAAATGCCCTCCTGGTAACTCAGCCAGGAAAAATATCCTCCTGGTAACTCAGCTAGGGAAAATGCCCTCCTGGTAACTGAGCCAGGGAAAATATCCACACAGCTGGGATCGCCGTCACTCCAAACGGCTCCCACAACAACACCCCACTCAAAGGCGAGAAGAACCGACTGAAAATGCCCTCCTGGTAACTCAGCCAAGGAAAATATCCTCCTGGTAACTGAGCCAGGGAAAATATCCACACAGCTGGGATCGCCGTCACTCCAAACGACTCCCACAACAACACCCCACTCAAAGGCGAGAAGAACCGACTGACGCGGCAAAGATCCAAAAATCCCGATAGACTAGTGTCTAGAACCCCAATCAAACAAGAACAGACTCTAGGCTCAGCCTATCGAAGTCCTCGATCCTTTACCGTTCAGGGATTTAGCCCTTCTCGGTTAAAGTGGGAAACTATCTCAACGCACAAACTCCTGGGTCTCGCTCTGCTCTGATGGCTCTGTCTCCCGCTGCTCGGGTGCTCATCAGATGCGGGGTGTGTCCTCTTCACAACACGACGTCTCAGGGGTATCGCAATCCACTGCACCACAACAAACGTCAGGACACAACAACCAAGCGACCCAATCCAGCGAAAGTCTAAAACATGTCATCCGTTCCCTAGCATTATGTTGTCGGCAGCCAACATAATCGCTTAGGAAAGTAAACATGTCAATCTCTCATCCCGTCCCTTGGGAGAGGTAAAAACTCAATCAGGACTCTCGCTAAAAGTCACGACCCTCACGTAGTCGTCCTAATATCCAACCACAAGCCTAGGGTTTCTAAGTCCACCACGACCTACAACCTAGGCTCTGATACCACTCTAATCTGTCACGCCCCGGGGTCGAAACTGCGACCCGGGCTCGCCAACAGATCCGCCGTCTGTACGGAAACTGCCGTACAGACGAAGCGTCTAACCTGCAGAAAGAATCAACTACAGTATACAGATATCAGAGCGGAAAGTAAACTACTAAAAACTGAAAACCAAACACTGTACAACTGAAAATAATACAATAACCATCTCCCAAAAACGATCGTATACCAAGTCCTCTGATACAAAACTCAAAAGGGAGGTAACTCCAATAAATACATCAGTGTACAGACTCTCGATACAAGAACATCCTCACTACAACAGTCTCTCAAACTGTAAAATAAAGTACAACTCTATACCTCACAACAAAGGTCTCTCAACAGAGGAAAAAGGAAGTAAACTTATCTACTGAAGCTCTCCTCTGAAGGGGTACCGCTACACTCCAATGACGGGTAGGGAACTAGCTCGCGACTCCCTTGCCTCGGTCAGAAGGATCAGCAACTGGAGCAACAGGAACAGGAGAAGAAGTTCCTGGGGAAAAAGACAACACGACGGGTGTGAGAACTACTTCCCACAGTAGTTCTCAGTGGGTGCCGTCAACAAGCCCAACGGTCCGCCCACTAAGTCTACTAGAGGTAAAAGATAACAGTGCAATGAAATCTGAACAAGAAAAGCTGGAGCTACTCTACAGCTACCATACCTCTATCTAGATACTCAAAAAGTGGAACAGATGAAAGTAAAAGCGACCACTCGCACCCAAGGTGCTCAAATGACCCAATCGAACCGACTGCCTCATAGGGTCCAGTCAAGCCTGCGCCTGTCGACTAGGAACGCTCCTGCCCACTACCACACATCCACATGAGGACGGGATTTACGTGGGGCGTCCTGTCCGACTAACTCATCCCTCGCGCAAAACTGCCTCACAGGCCCATCGTTGCCTCCACTGCGGAAAACTGCCTCAACAGGCCAACCATCGTATCCACAGCGGCATCTCAGGACGCGACTCCAACTGAGTAGAACGGCGCGGCATAGAGTATCAAACATTGGCATATGCAGGCTAGTCAAAATCCACGCTCACTCTCAGAACGGTAGGACTCAAGATCCCCAAATATCTCGCACAACAGTCGGAGCACTCTCGATGACTCAGCTGATCGGCTAACTCGAAACACGAGACACTAGCCTCTCCAACAGCTCGCAGCACAAAGCTCACTGGCTGGAGATACTCCACAGCCAGGAACGACCCACAACTCAGGGTAACCAAACAGGTCGGACAACACTCAACGACCTGGGACCACCGTCAACCCCAACGGTTCCCAACAATACGGACCGGAAGATACTCAACGGCCCGGGACTACCGTCTACTCAACGGCTCCCTCCTACGACAGCGTAAAAGGGAAACAAGACCTCTCGGGACTACCGTTTACCCAAACGGCTCCCCGCACAGATAAGCAACCCGCTACAACTACCAGACTCCACTCTGCTCCCAAGCAAGAGTGGAAAAGCATCCCACACTAAAAGCAAGTCCCGACCTCTCGGCCCACTACCCGGGCGAGAAAACACTATGTCCAGGGATGAAAGAACAGTGTGGATGTCTAAGCATAAATAACCCTAGCCCAAGTGAGGGTTTTCTACTGGTCTGGTTACACATGCAACGTATGACGGGGTGCTAGGTCAAGTTCCAAGGTAACTATATAAACAGATAATAAAAAGAATAACAATTCCTACAATCTAGCATGCTACACAATGAAATAAACTATCGTGCATAGTCCTACATCAGTAGAAATACTGTACAGTCCATAAAACTTGGAGATAAGGCCACCCACCTCGATTTGCCACCAATTGCTCGTAGACACTTGCAATTGGCCTCCACGGAGTCCACACGCAAAACGGGGCACGGTGCCGGAGTCCGCACGCAACACGGTGCACGGTGTTGGAATCTGCACGCCAAACAGGGTCCGCACGCAAAACGGTGCACGGTGCCGGAGTCCGCACGCAAAACGGTGCACGGTGCCAGGATCCGCACGCAAAACAGAGTCCGCACGCAAAACGGTGCACGGTGCCGGAGTCCGCACCCAAAACGGTGCACGGTGCTAGGATCCGCACGCAAAACGAAGTCCGCACGCAAAACGGTGCACGGTGCCGGAGTCCGCACGCAAAACGGTGCACGGTGCCAGGATCCGCACGCAAAACGATGCACGGTGCCGGAGTCCGCACGCAAAACGGTGCACGTTGCCAGGATCCGCACGCAAAACGGAGTCCGCACGCAAAACGGTGCACGGTGCCCAACACAGAAAGGAGCAAGAGGGTCAGTAACAGTCTAAAAGAACGCTCCAAAAACTGTACAAAAATACAGAAAAACCAACACACGGGACCTACCCGTTTGCGCCGCCGTCGCCGAAACGCTCCGCCGGGCGACCTCGCACGCAAAACGAGGTCCACGACGCGCCGCCGCACCTCACGCAACCTCCTCCCTCACTCCCTCTCGCTCTCGGGTGAAGAAGAAAGAAAGGAAAGGGAGCAAATGGCGCTCGGGAGAGAAAGAAGAAGAAGAAGAAAAGGGGGAGGAGGAGGTGGTCCACGGGGCCGGTCCACGGCACGGGCCAACCAGGGAGCCCCAAACCGACGGTCCACAGCCGGGCGCGTGCGCCGGGTTCACGCACGCGCCCGGGCGCCACGTGGCGCGCGGCAACGCGCCCACCACATGGGCGTGTTGCACCGCACCACGCGCAGGCGTGGGACACGCGCCCGTTACACGGGCGCGCGTGCCCCCGCGCCCGCGCGGGCGCCAACGGGGGGCCGCCACGTGGCGGCCCCTGGGCATTCCGCGCCGCGCGCCTGCGTGCCCCCTGTCGCGACCGTACGCCTGCCGCGCCCTCGGGATCCGTGCCGCCAAAAGCTGCTTCGGGATCCACACGCCACCTCAAAAAACGTGCCGCGATGCCCCGAAAAACGCGCACGTCAACTGGGCTCCAAAACCAACAAGTAAATAGTCCATTCTTAGCGATTTCGCGCGCTGAATCCAAAAACGATGTCCGTTTTCCCAAATTCTCGCCCGAAAAATTGCCGAATGCCCACTCGATCCGATTTTTCCGCTCTGGGTCCAAATCTGAAGTCTGATTTCCCAAATTCCAACTCTAAAAATTCCCGAAGGCGACCGGAGAGGTAAACTTTTATCCGGACTTCACCCGGAGTCCAATTTTGACATCTGAATCGCGCGAAATCACTTCAAAGCACCCGACGGGTCATCCAATTTCCCACGGGGTCTCAATTTAAGCCCGAAGTCCACCAAATGTGTCCAAATTGCGCGCAAACATCACCGACACACCACGCAGGCCTCCAGTGATGCAACACAAATCCCAAAATGCACCACGAATCCATTTCTGGACCCGAACACGCGCACCAACACCCCCAACGGCGACCGAAAGCTGCCCAACAACCAGCAACCCTACGCGGGGGATTCCGGGACCTCACAACCACTTAGCGAGCAATGCCAGGTTGAAGGTTTGTAGGTTCATGATGCCTAGGCCCCCGTCTTTTCTGGGCCTGCAGACAGCCGTCCAGTTCACCAGGCAGTGGCCCCCCGACACCGAGCTTTGCCCTTTCTAGAAGAATGCTCGGCGAAGCGAGTCAATTCTTTTAATGACCCAGGCAGGTGCTTTGAAGACTGAAAAGAAGTAGAGTGGCAGATTTGACAGCACCGAGTTGACCATGGTTAACCTGCCCCCGTATGAAAGTAGTTTCGCTTGCCAACCCCTGATTCGCTGCTCAATCCTGGAGACAACCAGATGCCAGGCCTCCTTGGAGAGGCAGCCCTTGGCCAGCGGGAGACCGAGGTATTTGATCGGGAGCGAGCCCAGCTTACAGTTAAGCGCCGCTGCAAGTCGTTCGCCTTTGAGTCTTCTGTTTCCCAGATAGAGCAGTTCAGACTTCGTAGTATTGATTTTTAGTCCAGAGGCCCACTCAAAAATTCGCCAAAGCAGGCGAAGATTGCGAATCTGCCGCTGCTTCGCTTGGCAAAAGAAGAACGTGTCATCTGCGAACTGGATCAGGGAAGTTTTCGTGTCCCTCGACGGTCCAACACCAGTGAGCAGCTTGCTTCGGACAGCTCTACTTGTCATGCGAGCCAGACCTTCCGCCACCAACAAGTAGAGGAAGGGGGATAGGGGGTCCCCTTGACGCAGACCCCGCTTCATTCTGAACCAATTGGTGACGTTCCCATTCACGAGAATGGCTACCTTGCCGTTTGCGGTGCACTGGTCGATCCACCCACACCATCTCTGGTTAGCGCCGAGGCAACGAAGGATGTGCTTGAGAAAGCTCCAGCTGACACTGTCAAACGCCTTTTCGAAGTCCGCCTTGACTCCCACGCAGTCTACTTGCTTGTTGGCGCCCCAACTGATTAGCTCGTCGGCAGTTACAAAGGAGTCAAGGATGAGCCTGCCTTTCAGGAAGGCGGACTGGCTCTGGGAGATGATCTTGTCCAGTTCGTTGCAAAGTCTGTTCGTTATCACTTTGGAGATGATCTTCTGGACACAGTTGAGGAGGCTAATGGGCCGGAAGTCGTTGGCCGAGCTTGCCCCCTCGATCTTAGGAATCAGGCAGATATGCGTGTAGTCGATGGGGCCCGTGTCAAGGGAACCTTCGAAGAGATCAGCGAAGATTCTGAGCAGGTCGCCCTTGATAACGTCCCAGAACTTCTGGTAGAAAGCCATACTAAACCCGTCAGGCCCGGGCGCCTTGTCCCCAGACATTTGGAAGGTCGCTCTTTTAATTTCCTCGAGGGTGAAAGGCGCGGTGAGGTGTTCAGAGCTCAGCGCGGTGCTGTCTGTGAAAAGATCGCTCCAGTCGCCACACTATGAGGAAGGGAGAGAATCCGGCGCAAGCCGAGTCTTGAACATGTGGAAGAAATAGTCGGCCTTGTCCTTTTCTCTATCCAACGTTAGACCCCCGTCTGAGATGGTCCCGATCCTGTTGGCTCTGAGTCTCCCGTTGGCCATAGCGTGGAAGAAGCTAGTGTTTCCGTCCCCCTCTTTGAGCCAGTGCTGCTTGGCTCTGGATTTCCAGAGGATCTCTTCTTCGTCAATGATACCTTTCAGCTGACTTCTGAGGTTGGTTCTTAGCGCTTGTTCACTAGTGGACAAGCACTGGGTTTCCTCAAGGGAGTCGAGCCTCTGCACGTCGTCCATAAGTGCCCGCTTGGTACTACAGATGTTGTGAAAGTTTGAGGACCGCCAAGCAATGATACGCTTGCGGCAATGCCTAAGCCTAGCGGTGAAGGTAAGAATGCTCCCTTGCCTCCCCGTTTTAGCTTCGATTTCCTGCCACCAAGCAGGGACCAGCAAGTTGAAGTCGGTCCTGGTAAGCCAGACCTTCTCGAACCTGAAGGGGCGAGGGGTTTGCTTCCTTAGGGTTTGGAGAAGGATGGGGCAGTGGTCAGAAGTGATCCTCGGAAGTGCCGAAACCGAGGAGAACGGAAAGGCAAGGTCCCAGTCAGTGGAGATCAGGAAGCGGTCAAGCTTGGCGAGGGTGGGAGGGGATTGCATGTTAGACCAAGTGAAGCTCTGGTTGAGCATCGGTAGGTCCATAAGATCCAGCTCGTTGATTAAGTCATTGAACAAAGTCAAAAGGCGATTGCTCCAGCAGCGGCCCTGCCTTTTCGTCTGGCAGCGCGTGAGGTTGAAATCCCCGCAGATGACCCAGGGACCAGGGCAGTCAGCTTTGAGTGCGGCGAGCTCCTTGCAGAAATCGTCCTTACCCTCCCATGCCGACGACCCATACACGTTGGTGAGGTAGAAGGAAGAGCCGCAGAGTGCGCGGGAGAGGTGCAACGTGAGAGAGCGGTCGCGCACAATAACCTCGGAGCAAGAGAAATGCTTGGAGTTCCAGCAGGTGACAAGACCACCTTTCGGAACAGGTCAACTTTTCTAGTGTTCTTCTTTATCTCAATCTTCTTCTTCTAAACCGAAAAAAGAAGAACCAAAAAAAAAAAAAAAAAAAAATCTGTTAATTCGCCTATCCTGTATAATTTGTACCTGCATCTTGTTGTTAATGCTGCTGCGTAATCATTTTAATATTGCTGGGTTTGCGTCCTAGCCGCTTGTTTTATGTGGGTGTCTCTTTGTGCATGTCTGGGATGTCTTGTGGTAAATTAAATTATGAATGAAAACATCTGACATCTGTTGGAGCTAGCTAGGACTCTCCCTCCGTGACTTGGTTTTATACAGAGAAATGCTACATCTACAACTTGATGAGTTTTGTGGTTGTACGTACGTGGTTGTCCTTTAGGTAGTGTTTGATTTTTTTAAAAAAATATGCTATAAAATAGTTTTTTTTGCTTAAAAAATATTTTTTTATTTATTTTATTCTTAGTAAAATTAGTTTTTTTTTTTTTAAAAAAAAAAGAATTCATGAAAACAATTTGTTTTGGTTTTTCAAATTATTTTGTCCGAAAAATAAAAATTATGGAGAAAGACATTTTCCATGAAATTTTATTTATGAAATTAATTTTCTAATATTTTTTCTGCAACCAAACAATAAAAAACCTATGATTTAAAAATTGGGTATGATCCGGCTATGACCCAATTTATAAGCAATTCCGTCCAACTCTTTGAACATGATAAGTCATCGAATCATTTTGTACCGTTTGAACCAACGTGAACCGGTGCAGTTTTACCAAACCGGCCGAATTTTATTGATAAATCATATTAAAATCTAACAGTCTAAAAATAACTTAACTAATTTTATTTTCTATTAATATAGATTAATCTTATAAAATGTAAAACTTGAAAACTAATATCTACTTCATTTGGTATAAAAAATTAATATTTATAATTAAGTACGAGATTAGAATATATATATATATATATATATATATATATATATATATATATATATATATATATATATATATATATATATATATATATATATATATATATATACATATATATATATATACATATATATATATATATATACATATATATATATATATATATATATATATATATATATTAGAGAGAGAGAGAGAGCGCGCGCGAGAGAGCTAAGGTGAAATACTATTAATAGCATCAAGTCATTGGTGCTATTAAGTTTTTAACCCTTGGATTAAAAGATGTGTGGTTGAGATAGTGGGCCCCTTGGGTTTAATGCATGGGTGGTTGGAAAAACAGTAAAATCTAACGGTTGAAAATGATCAAAATGGTTGATCTAAGGGTAGAAAATTTGATAGCACTAAATACTTGGCGATTTAAGAGTAGAAAATTAAATAGCACCAAATACTTGGTGCTATCGATAACATAGTAGCCGAACTCTCTCTCTCTCCTCTCTCTTTCTCTCTCTTTTTTTCTTTATATATATATATATATATATATATATATATATATATATATATATATATATATATATATATATAGTAAGACTTGTGTGTTTTTAGACGCACAGAAAACTCCGTGCTTCGAAGTTGTTTTTAATGTTGAGACTTCGGAATAGACGATCTGCTCCTTTAGACTTGATTTAAAATATTTGAAATATCTATAAATTAATTTTTGTGATTTTTCGATATCATTTATCTAGTAATTCAAAGGACTCAAAATCAACGGTTGAAAATAAAATTTTCACAAAATATGATGATATAATATTAAAATTTTAGATCAAAAATATTAATATTATCCTATATAGTATAATAAATTTTCTATCGAAATTTTACGTGATTTGAATATTTCTACACCGTTAAACTTGAAAACGGTTCACGATAACCATTAAAATTGTTGATTCTGAGTCACTTTGATCTCTAGGCAAATGATATAAAAAATTCACGAAATTTAATTTCTAAGCCTTTTAAATACTCTATATAATATCTGTAATTTTAAACTTTCGGATTTGAACCTTTAAATAGGAAATTTATCTTAGTTGAAATATTTTTTTTTAGTCTGGAATTGTAAAGAGGGTATCATTTTCAGCGTTTTGATGAATAATCCCTCAGAAACGAGACCACCAGGTTGTAGGTGGATCAGCACAGAAAGGAGTGGTAAAGTCGGTTTTCGGATTCGCTGAGCAGGTTGCATGAAAAGGCGTGAAAATCGGGACTTGACGAAAAATCTAAAAAATGGGGTTCTTCTCTGTAAAACATGTAATTTCGTGATTCGGTGAGATTTTCGAAGAAATAAAATCGTCACTTGGACGGTGTTGTCGAGCTGAAGACGATGGTGCGATCGGATTTCAAATCCGATGTCCGAATTTGTGCGTTTTGCAAGAAAGCGGACTGCAATTTCCAATTTTAATGATTTTGAATAAAATCGCAGCCTTTCTACTCTAAAAGTCGCGAAGTATGTAGTTTTGAAGTGAGTTGGTGTTGGACACACTTTTCGAAATTTTGAATCGAAAATGTGGATTTTCTTGGGGTGAAAATAAGAAATATTATGCTATGGGAGACGTGTTGGCCATTTCCACAATTGTTTTTAAATGAGGAGCACACTAAGTTGGATTAGGGCTCTTGTAAACCCTAATTAAACCCCTAATCCTTTTTCCTCCTCCACAGCCACCAAGAAAATAAGGAAACCTAGATCCTCTCTTCCTCCTCCCTAGATCAACGCCGTCGCGCCGTCATCGAAGCCGGAGCGGAGTAGATGTTGGATCTGGACGCCCCACACTTGCAGCCGCCGCGCGCCTGAGCCCCGCACGCGCACTGTGCGTGGAAGCCGCCGCCGCCACCTAGGGTTTGTACGGGCTGCGCGGGAGGCCAGCCCCGGGCGCCTCCAACCCGAGCCGGGCGCCCGCCGCAGCTGCAACCGCAGCCGCGCGGGCCAGCGTTCGCGAGGCCGGGCTGCGTGCGCCCATGTGCGTGGGCAGCCGCGCACCGCACCCTGCTCCTCCCTCCCGGTGCAAGATCCGGGCGCCCTCCTCCATGTAGTGAGCCCGAACCCAAGTTTTTCCCCCTTTTCTCTGCGGTTTTCTTCCCTAACATAGTTTTCTCTATTTCTCTGTTAACAGCAGCTTGAGGGCTGATCCGAGCTTGCTTCTCTTCGTCGCGGACGTTGCAGCGACATCGCCAAGCCCCGAAATCTCCTTGGTTTGCATATTGGGCTGTGCAGAAGTGGGTTTTTGGCTTTCGCTTTGAGCCGGAACACCCCTTGGTTACTGCCTTCGCTCCGGACAGCGAGCACGGCGTTCTGTGCATCGAGATCTATCGACCCACACTGCCGGTTCGCCTCCGAAGCCCTCGGTTTGCGGTAAAAGCATAATTACTTGTTTTAATTATTTTTATGCAATTATTGGAGCAGTTGGGACCCAAAATGCAAATCAACCGCACAGGTTGGCTCAGGCAACGTGCACGACCCTTTGGACTACTCGTCCTCGATTCGCGATCCTCGCGGAGCTTAATCGAGGTTGCGGAGCCGGTTCTGACAATGTCGGGGACCTATTTCGGCATAATTGTACTTAACTATATTTTTGTAAGTGTGAAATTAGTGTTTGCTGTCCGGACACCTGTCTTGGTGCGTTTTGGGACAGCGGTTGACTTAATTAAGTGTCGGAGACTTTTGGAGCAGTTTGGAGGTTCCGAGGGTGTCCCGAAAATTTTCAGTGGGCTCCGGAAGTTCGGTTTACAATCTGTTTCTTCTATCGGTTTTGGGGTTGAGAGATGGGTGATGTTGAGTCGTAGAATTCAGTCTTGACTCGGTAGATCTTGTGCAGGTACGGTCGGTGAGTAGGAGCATTCCGGGAGTTAGGTGCTTCGCCGAATCAGGTGGGTACTTCGACCCGGAGTCGGTACAGTGGTGCTAACTTGGTATGTTCCTTCTTTCCCTTTTATTCATTATACACACTTTGCATGTTAAGCACGTATCACCGTCAGACTTAACACTTGATTGCCATACTGGTATTCTTTTTACATTTATCACGACTTAGCAGTAGAGCGGTACTTGATTAGATGTCATCATCATATTCAGTTGACCTGTTTGGTCGGTTTGACCCACATGTATGAGATTGGGTGACCTCCTTGGTCGGTAGGCTATTTGTCGGTAGTTGGCTTTTGATCATGTTGCATCGATTGTCACAGCATGTTTTGTGCATTTTGCGTACACCAGCGGTCTGATCCACCGCAAGAGGGTGTTCTTTTCTTGAGAAGTGATCGTACTTCCGACCCGTGAGCCCGATGTGGTCACTGCTAGGGTTATATGCCAGGTTGAGCATAGCGTGACATTTGCCTGAGGTCTCTTGACCAGCATGGTGGTTTGCCTGAGGTCTTTTGACCAACATGGTGATTGATTGGGTTTATATTTTTAGACTGTTCGTTTAGTTGATTCATCCATATTATTACGGTATTGACAGTTGTTTATATTACATTATCTCATTTCCTACTATATCATGCTACTGTAGTATTACTATTTACCTATTATTATTATCTTTTGGCTACCAATGAGTGCAGCTCGCCTTCGTCGGCTTGCGGTACCCAATGGGAAACCCGAGATGGTTTCTCACTACCCCCCAGATGCAGGTACTGCGGGAGATGATGGTCGGGACGGTACGTGAGGCGACGACATAGCTAGAGAGCTTTCCCGAGAGTTTCTTTCAGTACCGTGCTGTTTACCTTTTCTTTATCATTTATTTAATATATAATTTAGATGTGATGGTTCAGTTATGTCTTATTATTTGATTGGATTAACGATGTGACGAACTAATAAGTAGATTCTTGATTTTATGACTTGTGGCTTTATGTCAAATGTTTTCTACCCCTCGTGGTAGTCAGTTTTCAAAAGATTATGTTTTCGTGTGAAAAATCGTTTTAAAAATAATTTTTAGACTTTAAAAGCACCCAAGCCGCACTTCTCTCTCTCTCTCTCTCTCTCTCTCTCTCTCTCTCTCTCTTTATATATATATATATATATATATATATATATATATATATATATATTTGAGCTACCACGCTTTTAAAAATATCAAATTATTGATGCTTGTGAGTTTTTAACTCTCAGATGATAAAATGTGTGATTAGGATGATATATAGTGGACCACTTGGGTTTAGTGGGTGGTTGGTAAAATAAGATGATCTAAGAAGTGAAATTAGTTAAAGGGTTAAATTGAAAGGTGAAAAATTTACAAGCATCAATTGCTTGGTATTTTTGCAAATACAATAGAAGAACTATATATATATATATATATATATATATATATATATATATATATATATATATATATATATATATATATATATATATATATATATATATATATATATATATATATAGGGTTTGACTATTATATTTTTATGAGTAAAATTCCTTCGTACTCATAAGTTTTTGGTTTTTGGATGAAGGAATGTACGATTAGGATTATAGTGGCCCCCTATTATTTATACTATTTCACCAACAACTCAGTAAATCCTAGGGGGACCACTATTATCCTAACCGCACATCCCTTCATCCAAGGGTGAAAAAATTATGAGTATAAAGGGATTTATACTAGCTCACAAGAGTATAGTAACCATACTGTCACGGACTTAAGCTTTTCGCCTAGCAAAAGTTCGTGCGGCGCCCGCCTTCCTGCTCGAAGAGGGCAAGCCTTGCTCTCTATTTGCTAGCCCGGACCTTCGCGCCCTACGACTAAATGCAAAAGTAGAGAAAAGAGAAAGAAGTAGTGGTTCCGCAGAAAAAATTAAGTACTCTCTTTACTTAGAAAATAACACTACAAGATACAACTTCTCTTGTTGAATTGGCCTTAGCCAACACCCCTATTTATAGGCTTATGTACAACTCACTCACTAAGCCTACATTTACAAGCCATGACTCTTGGCATTCCCATGACTCTTGGCATTCCCATGACATTAATGGTGGTGGTTGCAAGTCTCTTCACCTCCCAAATATCTCTTTGCCTCCCACAAATGAGGTTGGGCTAGCTTGACAAGCCCACTTCGGTTTGGGCTAGGGACTTAGACTAAAATTTTCTAAGTCCCTAACACTCTCCCCCACCTAATGCGCAGGCGTCCTCGTCGCGCACTGCTTCTAGAACTCGTCGATAAGTGCTTGGTATTGCCAAAGTGTGTCACCCTTCTCCCAAGTAGCCTCGCCGTAAGGGAGATTTTTCCACTTCACCAAGTACTCTGGGCTTGGGGGCACTCCGCGTCGCCGAATCAGTCGAGTGTCCAGGATGGATTATGCTTCTTTGTCAAGGGATGTAGTCATGGTCACCGGGGCGCGCTGCGACACGCCACGGTTTAGATCCTCGGCGTCTCCATGGTATTGTTTCAGCTTGCTGACATGGAAGACAGGATGGATCTTGAGGTTCGCGGGCAACTGCAGCTTGTAGGCAGACTTACCCACATGTTTGACGATGGGGTATTGGCCTTCATACTTGCGCAGCAGCCCCTTGTGCACCTTGCGCAAGACCTTGAACTGCTGCGGTAGTAATTTGACCATCACTTGATCACCCACGGCAAACTCCCGCGGTTGTCGCTTTTCGTCCGCCCACTTCTTCATTCGCCGAGCTGCTTTCTCCAAGCTCGCCCTCGCAATTTCACCCCTTTCCTGCAAGTTAGAGGTAAATTGGAGAGCAACAGGGCTACGGAACTGCTCTTCCACAACGGCTGTGTGTGGGGCGAGCGGTTGTCGCCCAATCGCCAGCTCGAAGGGACTGCAGCCCGTAGATTCGCTGCGCCGCAAATTGTAGGAAAACTGGGCAACATCAAGGTGATGTACCCAATCCTTCTGACTGACACTCACAAAGTGCCGCAAGTACTCCAACAGAGCATTCACCCGCTCCGTTTGTCCGTCCGTCTGTGTATGAAAACTGGTGGAAAAGAGCAACTCAGAACCCAAGATTTTGAACACCTCGGTCCAAAACTTGCCGGTGAATCTGGGGTCGCGGTCGCTCACAATACTTTCGGGGATCCCCCAAAGTTTGACGACGTGGCTGACGAAGAGTCGTGTTGCTTCTTCAGCCGTGCAATCGGTTGGTGCTGCGATGAAGGTCCCGTACTTAGAAAAGCGATCCACCACCACCAGTATGGACCCACGCTCCCCCACCTTTGGGAAGGCGGAGATGAAGTCCATGGAGATGCTCTCCCACGGACGGCTTGGAATAGGCAATGGCTCGAGGAGACCGCCAGGTCGCTGGTGTTCAACCTTGTCATGTTGACACACCAAGCAAGTTCGCACGTAGGCCTCGACGTCTTCGTGCATTCGTGGCCAGTAGTAAGCGGCCTCGAGCAATGCCAAAGTCCGCTTCTGACCTGGATGTCCTGCCCATTTGGAGTCATGACACTCCTTTATGAGCTCGCGGCGAAGGTTGCCCCACTTGGGCACAAACACCCGCCGCCCTTTGGTGAGAAGTAACCCGTCGCTGAGCCAAAACATTCGCGTTTTGCCCTCATTGACAAGTTGCACAAGGTTCTGAGCGATAGGGTCCTCGTTGGTTCTGCGCGAAGTCGATCACGGAGTGTCCTGCGAAGTTGCCACACAGCCGCTAGTTCAGCCTTGCGGCTGTGTCACGCCCCGGGTGTAAACCAGAACTCGGGGCCGTCCACAGATCCGCCGTGCACACAGAATTTCCCGTGTACACGAAGCGCTGGCAACCTGCTCAGATATAAGAGAATAATAAAAGAGCATAAAACAGAGCTAAACTGCAACTAATACATCTCAGACAAAAGCTGGAAAGTAAAAGTACAAAAAGGAACTCTCAAATATACATATGTCTCTCCCAGCTCACCAAAATCAAATACAACCAGCTGGCCGAAGCCAGGCCCAAAAAAGAAAATACAACTGTCTGAGTGTAAAAGGGGATACATCAAAAACTGCTAAACTCACGAACAGGGTAGACGGCTATCTAATCCGCTATCCTCTTACCTCGATCCGCCGAGGAGGGTCCCGCAACTCCAGCAGATGACTCTACAAAACAAAGGGAAAAAAGACAAAGGAAAATAGTGGGGGGGTGAGAACTACTATAAAAATAGTAGCCTCCCCTAGTGGGTTAGACCTCAAACTCAGACATGCCCACTAGGTCTACCAGAGGCGAAAAAGGAAACAAGGTGGTAAGCTATAAATATAACTACTGATGAAAAAGCTACCACTAATATGCCTCTAAAATACCAAGCTAGAAGAATGGCTAAATGTATGCATCAGAATATAAATGCCTGCCTGACTAAACCCAATCTATACACCAGTAAATACTGGTACTGCCTGCTATGCCTACCAAATCGGGTATGCCGGCCAACGCATAACACCGATAGGGGATAGGAGTCTCCAGGACTCAAAGTCTGTATATCGCAGACTCCGGAGTGGCACTCGAGGGGAGCGACCCACACGAGTAAAGTGCCTGAGTAATAAGTATAATAGTAGTATAAGTCAGCAGGACTGGATCATGACACTGATCAAAGTGGGAAAACCATCCACTAAAGGAAGCCCGATCCCTCTCCCCCAATCTGATGCAATAACAACTATCCGGTCAACCGCCCAAAATTCGCGGTTGCCGCAATACCCTGCCATCAAAGCCTGCCTGTCCCAAATCCCCAATATCTGACTACACTATCCCAGCCCCTGCTCGAACCCGAGCATAATACCCCATAAGCCTAGAAACAGGAGAAGAAATGAAAAACATGGTTTTTCCTAAGTCCGTACCAGCATGATGGTGTAGCAGAAAATGGTGGACTAACTAGGTGACCATACAAGCATGCAAAAGTCCTCATGATGGTAAAATAAATATAAGTATCGATGTTCAAGTAATTATCAAAGCATGCTGTTCCAGGATAATAGTAATCGCATACAACACTATGTACTAACATGATCGATGCCCGCCTATACCACATGCATATTAATCACAATGTACTAGTCAGCATATCTATTAGCATGATACTACATTTCCTGATAATAAATTTCATCCAAAGGCGAGTACTAATGTAGCAATCTTGAACTCATACAAGCACTTTATCCACATATGCACTTAATCCAACAAGCATGCCAATTTATCCACATATGCCCTTTAACCTTTTATATATATATATTATTCCAATAACCCTAGTGGGTAGCCCAAATTAAGAGGTTCACGACGATCACCCACCTCGAACGCTAAATCCCCTGTCCAAACGATGTCCACGCCCAAGCAAGTCAACCGCCACAAGCATTGTCCAAAATACCCCAAAAAAATATACACAATTAAACATACAAATACTCCAACACAAGCTGTCCCTACACAACAGTCCAGAGTTGCACTATTTTCACCTGCGAAAAAGGCTCTGAAAATTCTAAAAAAAATACTGTCACGATCGTCGCGACGAGCCGATCGAAACGAGTACCTGCACGTTTAAAGCCGAGTTCCGTACATCAAGATAAAAATTCTGCAAGGTGACCACCTTAAAACAACCCATATACAAAATCTGTGGCACTAAGCTCAGGAAAAAGGGATTTTTCACCTTCGGGGAGAACTCAAAAAATTCCAATAAAATTCGAGGACATTCCTCGCGCTGTGTAGATGCAAAACGACTATAGGCACGTCTCCATCCGACGCCTGTGCGCAAAGATATTGCCGAAATACCCAAGTGCTGTCCAAAACTCCGCGAAGAAAAATGGGTCAAAAGAAAGCTCGGAAAAGTCCAAGATAAACTCGAAAAGAGGGGGATCTCAAAACACAAAAGTTGAAGCCCTACCCGTCGTGAAGGCAACTCCTCGAGCGCGGGCCACGTGCGGCCGACAGCGCCGCCTGGCCACTGTGCGCGCACGCGCCCCGAGGCGCTCCTCCGTGCTCCCGTGGACCGCGCCTACGTGAGCCAGCCAACGCCAGGCTGCCACGTGTCCCTGCACCCGGTCCACCGAGACCGCGCAAATTCCCTGGTCCGCGCCGCGTGCGCCGGCCATTCCGGGCACGCCACGCGTCCCGCCCCGCGGTCCATGCACCCGCCGCGCCTCCCCGTGGACCGAGCTGCGTGAGCCGGCCAATGACAGGCCGCCACGTGGCTCCAGGCCGGTCCACGGTCTCCCCCATGCACCAAAATTCCTCGAAAACTTCCTGAAGCCCGTTTTTGGTCATCCGGACTCAGAATTTAACAAGCAAATAGCTGTTTTCAAGCGTTTTTCCGCGCTGAATCCAAATCCAACCTCTGTTTGGCCCAAAACCTTTTCTAAAATTTGGCAAATGCAGCCGAAGGCCAAATCAGCAGAAGATACCTCACAGGGTCCATCTGTGGCATCCCTTTGATGCACTATGGGCCAGACACACCAACACTAGGTGTTATACACAGTGGATTCACCGAAAAGGTTGCATGGGAATCTGGACCACTACAGGCTGAGTGCATCGGCCACGTGATTCTCCTTCCCGGGCTTGTACTGCATCACCATGTCGAACTCCGCCAAGAAATCCTGCCACCTAGCCTGTTTAGGCGACAGCTTCTTCTGGGATTGGAAGTAGCTTGTGGCGACGTTGTCGGTGCGCACCACAAACTTGCTCCCAAGCAAATAATGCCGCCAGGTCCGCAAACAATGCACGACGGCGGTCATCTCCTTCTCTTGGACAGTGTATCGCCGCTCGGTGTCGTTGAGTTTACGACTCTCGTAGGCAATGGGGTGTCCATCCTGCACGAGAACACCGCCAATGGCAAAATCTGAGGCATCGGTGTGTAACTCAAAGGTGCGACTGCAGTCAGGTAGTCGCAGCACCGGATCCTCCGACAGCGCTCGCTTTAGGTCCTCGAATGCCTCCACGCATTGAGAGGTCCAATCCCACGAGTGGTTCTTCTTCAAGAGATTCGTCAGGGGGGCTGCTCTCGCAGAGTAGCCTGCAATAAAACGCCGATAGTAGTTGACGAGCCCAAGGAATGACCGCAACTCAGGTATGGTTGTTGGGGTCTCCCATTCGCAAATGGCTCGCACTTTCTGTTGATCCATGCGGAGTTGTCCCTGGCCTATCCAGTGGCCAAGGAAGTGTACCTCTTCATTCGCGAAGCTGCATTTCTCCTTCTTGACGAACAACTGGTTCTCCCGTAACACTTGGAAGACGGTTCGTAAATGTTCGATGTGCTCCTCCAAGTTGTTGCTGTATATCACGATGTCGTTGAGGTCCACGACCACGAAGCGATCGAGATAGGGATGGAACAGTTTGTTCATGAGGGTGCAGAAGGTCACTGGCGCATTCGTCAAGCCGAACGGCATGACAAGGAACTCATAGGACCCGTACCTTGTCACGCACGTGGTCTTTTCCTCATCTCCTTCCGCAATCCGCACTTGGTAGTACCCGGAGCGAAGATCAAGTTTGGTGAAGAATTTCGCTCCGCCCAATTGATCAAAGAGATCTGCAACCAAAGGGATAGGGTACTTGTTTTTTATAGTTACCTTGTTGAGCGCCCTATAGTCTATACAAAGCCACAGGCTTCCATCGCTCTTCTGCTGGAACAAAACTGGTGCTCCATAGGGTGCTTTTGACGGTCGAATAAATCCTGCATCGAGGAGTTCCTTCAATTGCTTTTGCAACTCCTCAAGCTCTGGTGGGGCCATTCGGTATGGCGCTTTTGCTTGCGGTTTGGCTCCTGGCTCGAGCTCGATAGCATGATCCACCTCCCGCCTAGGTGGAAGTTGCTTTGGCAATTCCTTGGGCATGACATCCTGGAATTCTGCCAAAACCGTCGCAATCTCCGTCGAAAGGTCCTCCTCCTCGAGGCCCTCGTCGCTCACCTCGCGGATTGCCGCAAGGTAAGTCATCTCACCACGGTTCACACCCCTTCGCAACTGTAAAGCAGAGAGGGTTTGGATGTTTACCGTTTTCTCCTGGCTCGCTAGGACCATGCACGGGGTTGTCTCCTCCATGATGCTTAATGCCCCAAGGTGTGGCATGGGAACCGCCTTTGACGAAGCCAAGAAGTCCATACCCAGTATGACTTGGAAGTCGTCGATAGGTGCGGCAGTGAAGTTTGCAGTGCCCTTCCAAGGTCCCACTGCAATTGCCACGCCTTTGGCCACTCCTAACACGGGTTGTTCTTGCGAGTTGACAGCCTTCATCTTACTTGTGTCATTCTTGAGGGAAAGGCCTAATCGCTTGGCCTCCGCCTCCGCGACAAAGTTATGAGTGGCTCCAGTGTCGACCAGCGCTCATGTGGCCTTGCCGTTAAGGACCACATCGGCGTATAGGAGTCCCTTGTTGAGGGATTTGGCGTTGCTTGCCACCCCCTGAACCGCATTGACGAGCCTAAGCGCGCCCATCTTTGTTGGTTCACTGCTGCCCTCACCCTGCTCAGTTTGGACAACATTTACCTATTTTTTCCTTGGACAATCTCTCGCCCAATGGTTTTCGCCACAAACGTAGCACATCAGCTTTTTGGATGGCGCCGCAGGTCCTTTGTCGCGACCTCTGCGCTCCTTTGGGTCGCGGCGTTCTCCCCCACCCTTAGCCTTGCTCACTTTGGGTGTTCTGCCGCGAGACGGATCCGCCTTCTCATACTCAGGCAGCTTCTCCGCTAAGGCGATTGCGGAGCCCACGTCTTGCACGTTGCGCCCCACAAGTTCTTTGTTCGCCCATTGTTGGAGTCCGTCAAGAAAGAAGAACATACGATCTTCTTCCGCCATGTTGGTGATGGGCAGCATCAACTTGGAGTACTCCTTGACATACTCCTTGAGAGTCCTGGTATGTTTGAGTCGTCGAAGTTGCCTCCTCGCAAGATATTCGACGTGCTCGGGATAGAATTGCGCCTTAAGCTCGCGCACAAAGTCCTCCCAAGTCTTCAATTCGCATTGGCCCTTCTCGGCCTCTGCAGATCGCCGACGCAACCACAGCATCGCATCGTCAGCGAGGTACATGGATGCGGCCTAGACTTTTTCCTCCTATTCGTCTAGCCGCAGCGCCTTGAGGTAGCGCTCCATGTGCCATAGAAAGTTGTCGATTTCCTTTTCGTCGCACGTTCCCCTAAAAGATTGAGGCTCGGGAACACGTACCTTTGAAGCATAGCCCCTGTGAGGTTCAGGATCACGCCCTACCGCTTTCTCAAGGATTGTGACCCGTGATTTGAGGTCCTCGACCTCATCGACCCGGGCAACAAGATCATTGATCAGGGTAGTTCGCTCATCGTCTCGCCGAGTCATGGTCTCCTGAAGCCTTTGAAACTCGGTGCGAAAGGTTGCCATTGCAATAGTAACACTTTCCTCCATGCTACGAAAGTCACCAACAAACAATGTTAGAGTTTCAGCCAACTCAGAATATTGTTCACCTATTCTTGTCATGGCATCCTCCAATAGCGCGAGGCGGTCCTCCAAAGGAGCGTCGTCCCTCGTGATGGCCCGCCGCTCTTTGCTCTTGCCTCGCCTAGACTGCCTTGGAGGTTCAGCCGCAACATCGGGGTTTTCAGCATCTGATGTTGACATGGTTCCTAGCTCGAACCGGCTCTGATTCCAACTGTCACGGACTTAAGCTTTTCTTCTAGCAAAAGTTTGTGCAGCGCCCGCCTTCCTGCTCGAAGAGGGCAAGCGTTGCTCTCTATTTGCTAGCCCGGACCTTCGCGCCCTACGACTAAATGCAAAAGTAGAGAAAAGGGAAAGAAGTAGTGGTTCCGCAGAAAAAACTAAGTACTCTCTTTACTTAGAAAAAATAACACTACAAGATACAACTCTCTCTTGTTGAATTGGCCTTAGCCAACTCCCCTATTTATAGGCTTATGTACAACTCACTCACTAAGCCTACATTTACAAGCCATGACTCTTGGCATTCCCATGACTCTTGGCATTCCCATGACATTAATGGTGGTGGTTGCAAGTCTCTTCACCTCCCAAATGTCTCTTTGCCTCCCACAAATGAGGTTGGGCTAGCTTGACAAGCCCACTTCGGTTTGGGCTAGGGACTTAGACTAAAATTTTCTAAGTCCCTAACAATACGCTATATACATATATATATATATATATATATATATAACCGCAGTACAGCTTCATATGTTTGTGCAGCTTAATATAACCGCAGTACACTGTCAAACTTTCCTTCTTTTCTTGAAGTGATGATTCTCTAATCTCTCATGAAAGGAAACCCTAACCGCCTTTAGGGTGAGTCATAATGTAGTGGTTGTCATCTTACCGTGGTGTACTAAGAAATGTCAATTAAAAATCTTCTATGCTTATGATGGGATGGACTGTAGTAACCATGATTTTTGAAACCGAAATTTAAGTTTAAATAATTCTTCAGGATTATTTAAATGGCAAAAAATTAAAATAATAGTGTAATTTGGATCCTGAAATTCTGTCTTTTTATCGGAGTCTGATCTCGAAAATCTGAGATCACCAGTGCGTCCGTCTCGTCGAAACAAGTTAAAATGATATACACATGTTTTCGATCCGATGGTCGGATCTTCCGAAAAACAGCGAAGAAAAGCGGGGCCCACAACTTAAGTTGTGAATAGTAACCCCTGATTTCGGTCCCCTCTCGACCAACGTCGGCCGATTCGCTGTCTGGACTCCGAACATATCAGTTCAGGTAGTCGATTTTAACCGCTTCATCGTTTAGAACGCAATGGCGCTGACAAAATTCTCGTTTGATGACCCGTGCATCTCGAAATGCGTGAATTACGCTGAAAAAGTGAGTATTTTTGCGAGAACCCTTATGTTTTATGTGTCAAATTGAGAGTGGCTTTTAGGTGAGGGTTCTGGGTGCATTTGTGATCTACAAAAGGGAGCTAAGTGTTAATGGAAAACTGTGCAAGGGGTTATTTACAAAATAGGCAAAAACATGCATTAATGAAGTTTGGCTTTTGGGCTTCTTGTGTAGGATCACGAGGGGTCAAACTTGACTTTTGTGCATCCTCTTAATCTCCTGCGTTGACCAAAGTAGGCCAAAAGTGCTGGGGGTGGCCGAAGGGACACCACCATTGAGAGAACCCGAGAGTGAGAGAGGAAGAGAAGGGTGTGCACAAGGAACCCCAACCTCAAGCTTGTGCCTTCTGGAGTGTTCACCTGCTTTCTGGGAGCAAGCCCGAGGAAGCTGGGTGGCTGCGCGATGCGGGGGAGGAGAACCGGCTTCTTCCTTTTCTTCTCCAACTCCGGCAAGGTAAGATCTTCCATCACTCTGTGTTGTAGCATCCGAGACCCTTGGAAGTGAGCTCTGTAGGCTCTGAGCATGCCCCACGCCAAGTCCCAGCTCTTGGGATGTCCCCGGTTGCGGGCGGAGGAAAGTTCTTCGCTGGAACCCTAGGAAGTTCCGCCGCGGCTGTGCATCGCAACCAGTGGCTTAAACACCAAATTAAAATGATGGTCTTGGACTTTATGACATGAGGATCACTTCCTCAAAATTTGAGGAAGTTTGGTCAAGTGGGTGAGCCGCAAATGTAAACCCTAGTTTTTCGAGTTTTGAAGCTTCGGCCGAGCTCCTTGCTCCGGCGCCGGCGTCGCTCCCCATCGCCGGCCATGTCACGCCCCGGGGTCGAAACTGCGACCCGGGCTCACCAACAGATCCGCCACCTATGCCAAACCCGCATAGGCGAAGCGTCATACCTGCAAGAAAAGTACTACAGCTAAGCAGATATCAAAGCTATAAATAAAAACCTGCTGTAAACTAAAATCAATCACTGTACAACTGAAAATAATACAACAATGTCCATCTCCCAAAAATGATAATCATACAATATCCTCATATACAAAACTCAAAACTCAACAGGGAGGTATCTCCAATAAATACATCAGTGTACATGCTCTCAATACAAATCATGTCCTCACTACATCAGTCTCTCAAAAGAGGAAAATAGAATAGCTAATCTACTGAAGCTCTCCTCAGAAGGGGTACCGCTACTCTCCAACGGGGGGTAGGGATCCAGCACGCGACTCCCTCGCCTCGATCAACAACCGCAGAATCAACAACACCCACTAAGACTCTGCAAAACAAAGGAGAGAAAAGAAGAGGAGGGGGAAAACCCCCAACAGGTGTGAGAACTACACCTAAAAAGGGAGTCCTCAGTGGGTACCGCCACCAGGCCCGACGATCTGCCCACTAAGTCCAGTAGAGGCATGAAATAACCAAAGCAGTAAAGACTAAAATAAGACAGCTGGAGACCCTCAACAGCTACCATGCCTCTATCTAAATGCTCAAATGGGGAAACTCTGATAAAGATATGGAACACTCGCACACGAGGTGCTCAATCGACCCAATCGAGCTGACTGCCACATCGGGTCCAGTCAAACCTGCGCCCACCTACAACCACTTCCCGCTGACGGGCAGGAATTACGTAGGGCGTCCAAACGGACTAACTCGCTATCGAGTAGTGGCTCATGCATGATATAGTCAAAATCCACGCTCTCTCTCAGAACGGATAAACTCAAGATCAGCAAGCCTCTCGCACAACGGTCAACAACTCACAATGACCTTGGGACCACCGTCGATCCCCAAACGGTTCCCAACAACACTAGCACTGGTCTAAACACAGCTACTAGACTCCACTCGGTCACATTGACACGAGTGCAACAATAAAGCAAATGTCTGTAATAAACCCAATCTAATGCCACCAGTAAAACTGGTACTGCCTGCTGTGCCTGCCTGTATCGGGTATGCTGGCCGACGCATAACACCAATGAAAAGGAGTCTCAAGGACTCAAAGTATGTATAACACTCCGGAGTGGCACTCGAGGGGAGCGACCCACACGAGTAAAGTATCTCAGTAACCAGTAATATAAGTATAAATCAGTAGGACTAGATCATGACTCTGATCAAAGTGGGAAAGCTCAACCACTAAAGAAAGCCTCGGTCCTCAATCAGATGCAAAAGTACTCAAATAGTGGGAATCTCCGTCCACTAGGGAAAACTGATACCCAATCTGATGTGAAAGTAAACATCCGGTCAACCGCCCAATATCCGCGGTTGCCGCAATACCCTGCCGTCTATAACCAAATCCTATAACCGACCTCCGGTCAACCGCCCAAAGTCCGCGGTCACCGCAAAACCCTGCCAACCTCAATCCAGCACAACCCGTCCCTGACACCAATGTCCCGGCTACACTACCCCAGACCCCTGCTCGCACCCGAGCAACACAGACCACCTGACTAACAAAGAAGGAGAAAAGGATAACATGGTTCTCCTAAGTCAAGTTCCAATAAGTAGTGTAGCGATATAAGGTGGCCTAACTATATGTCCATACAAGCATGCATTTGTTCTCAAGAAGAATATAAGAAAGTAAACCACATGCCAAAATCATCAATGCCTACACCTGTTCATAATCCTCGATCATAATAACTCCTCAGAGTAAAAATCCGCACATAGCTATATAATCCTGCCCATCGCATAAACCAACCACATAAAAGGCTATGTGCTAACATGGCATGTTACATAATCACATAGGGTAATATTATCCTAGGTAAGCTTACACTGATCATCGACATAGATATCCAAATCATGCAAGTCCTCAGTATACCTCATAAATACTATTCTTGCAATCATGTATACAATTATCATTATCAAGCTTACCTACCTTTCAAACATAAACCATGTACCCTAAACATGCATGCATCCTAATATACAGAATTAGAGAACCGTCCCCTGGTTCTGGAAACAAAGCACCCACCTGAAGCGCTTTTCGCAGGCAAAGCTGAAGTCGGTGAAGTGTGTAGACGCTCACAATCCAAAATCTGCCAGAACTGCACCCTCGGTACATGTCGCGCAAGCCTCGGCTCCAAACAGCATCACCCCAACAAAGCAACACCACAACAATCAACATCACACACAATACCCCCCTAACATACACTTGCTGTTTTTCTAAAACAGCACAAAGAAGGCAATTCTCACCTGTAAGCAGTGCTCCAAAAATTCCAGAAAATGAACGGTTGCGATCCTCGCGACGAGTAGCCCCAAAACGAGTATTTACACTCCCCGTTCCGACACCTGTAGGCCAAGTTACAAGTTATACAATGTGGGGCGCCGGTAATCCACAAAACTGCGAAATCTGCGGGATAAAACCCCAAAGAAGCATAAATCCCACCTTCGTAGAGTCCACAGAAAAATCCAATAAAAATACTGCCGCGAGCGTCGCGTCGAGCCCTTCGAAACGACTATCTGCACGTCCCAATCTGAGTCTTGTACATCAAGATAAAAATCTGACAAAGTGACCCTCTCAAAAGAATCCTGTACAAAAACTGTAGCACATAGCTCTGGAAAAAGGAGATTTTCACCTTCGGGAAAAACTCAGAAAAATCCAGGAAAATTTGAGGTCGTTCCTTGTGATGTGTAGATGAAAAAAGTATAAAGGCACGTCTCCATCCTATGTCCGAGTGCGGAGATAGAAAATCGACAAGCCTCCGCTGTCCAAAATCTCACAACAGGAAAAAGGGTCACAGAAACACCTCGGGAATAGTGCCGAAAACTCGAAACAAGGAGAAGTGAACAACACGGAAAACAAAGCCTTACCTCTCTTGAACGCGCTGCCGCAAAAATCGGCTCAAAAGTCTATCGGGGTGATCCGGTGTGCCTCGCGGACTGAAGAGCGACGGTAATAGCCAAAAATCCAAAGTGCGTCGCTGTGCGGCGCGTCGCAGATAATGCCGAAGCCGGAGTCTCCAAAAATGCCCAAGATCCATCAAAGAGTTGAGGGTACAATGTAGAAGACCTCTGTAGAAGAAAGAGCTCTCGGAACAGCCAGAAAAACCCGCAGAAAGGCCTAAACTGCCTATTTATAGGCTGAAATCCGGACAAAAAAGGCACTTTGGGGGACATTTTTCGGGCGCCCGAAACATTCGGGCCTAAACAGTAAATCCATCCCAGCCGTCGATCGCGCGTCCGGATCGCTCTGGTTGCGACACGTCATCACAAAACACGCAACAGCCAAACCAGCCAACGCCCGTGCGCCACGTGGCCCAACCTGCTGCCGACGCGTGGCGCGCACAAGCGCGGGAACCCGCGGTCAGCGCGCCTACCAGCGCCGCCTGCGCTCTCTGCCAGGCACGCGCCCCGAGGCGAGCTGCACCAGCTCGGTGCACCGAGCGCGCTGCACCGCACCTATCGCAGGCCGCCACGTGTCCACCCTCCGGTGCACGCCTGCGCCGTGGACCGCGCGCCTGCCCGCGCGCCCGCGCTCCTGCCCACGCCCGCGCGCTTGCCCGCGCGCCCGCGCTCCTGCCCGCGCCCGCGCGCTTGCCCGCGGTCGCTCCGCCGCCTGCCCGAGCCCGCGCCGCCGCGCTCCGCCGCCGCCAGCCGGTGCCGGAACAGTACCACTGCCTCGAAATTCGTGCTGGATCATCCGGGCTCCGAAAAATACAAGTAAATAGCCCATTTCGATCGTTTTCGCGCGCTGAATCCAAATCCGCTGTCCGTTTTGCCCAATTCCAACTCTAAAAATTGCCGAAGGCATCCGGAAAGGTGTTCCTTGGTCCAAACTTCGCGCTGAGTCCAATTTTAATATCCATTTCGCGCGAAACCACTTCTAAACATCCGACGGAGTCCTCCGATCACTCACGTGATCTATTTTAAGACCGAAGTCCATCACTTGTGTCCAAATTGTGCACAAACACCACCGACACACCACGTAAGCCTCCAGAAGCTGCTGGTCATACTGTAGTAGCCCTGCAGAGATCCAAGTCACCACAGGCCACTTGGCCGAGAAGCTTCATGGGACCATTTAGAGTCCAACCATGCATTTTCATGCCATCCATGCAGCCCGAAGGTGGTGCGGCCATGGATGACCCAAGCTTGAGCTCGATGGTGGTGGCCGGCCGTCCGGTCGTTGCCATCGGGGAAGACATGCCCAGAAGTGTTTCTGGGCTCATTTAGATCCCATCCATGCACTTTAATGGACTCCATGCTGCCCGGGTGGACTTCCACTATTGTTGGTGGAAGCTCGGGCCGAGCTTGCTCCACCGCCGTCGCCGCCGTGTCCTGTCGCCGGGCACAGGTCCAGATAAGCTTTCAGGGATGAGAGGCACCTATTGGTGCTGTTGTGAGAGGCCCACAACCCAGTAATGGGAAATCACCATTGTTGGGTGCCCGAGCTTCATCTTCTTCATCTTCCTTATCTTGCCCGGGGCCAACTGAGGTGTGCAAGATGACCCAGACTTGGTGGGAATGTTTCTACAGCCTTGCAGAATATTTCCATCCAAGTTAAAAGCTCCCAGAACCCATCCTTGCGAAGTTGCAGCTTGGGTTTGGAGAGATTGCATGTTAAGCTATTGTGCCCACCAAGTGTTTGTGTTAATGCCTCAAAGAGCTCGATTTCAGTTTTAGCAAATACTGAGCATCCAACAAGTTACCAGATTACTCCACACCATCCCATGAGCTTTATGCTCACTTCAGATTCCAAATTGGCTGAGTGGATTTTTGTGTGGAGCATTCTTGTACATTAGAGAGCAAGATGACTTGAATCTATGGATCTAGCAGCTTCTGGGTTGCGCATGAGCAAGCCCTTGAGCCTTTGTGATGTCCCGAGCAAGATGCTCAAGTTGGTTTAGGGTTGGCACAAGCAGTTTTTGAAGACTTAGTAGTTAGGGCCTTTTGTAGGTTTAATTAAACATGGAGCTGTTTTAGTGACTTAGCAAGTTCGCCGCAATGAGCCTCTAACTAATTTGAGGTCACTGAATGCGATGCTCACCTTAAAATTTGGATTGGTCGAGTAGAAAAAAATTAAAAATGTGTTTCGGCCTATGCTAGCAAAGTAAACCATGGGCCAAAGTTTTTCTCAGGATCCGTGCTGCTGCCAAATGGTGAGCACGGTGTCCAGCAAGTCAAGGGCCACCTACTGGTGGTGACGGTTCGTTAAACTGATGCTCCGATAGTTAGAACGAGCGAAAACGGCTCTCAAATACGCGTAATAATGCGGTTTTGGAAACCCTAGGGGTCTAAATGCAATTGTAACCTCACGTGCTGTCTCGGGCAGTGTGTCCATGATCTCTAAGCTTTTCGTTAGGGATCCAACGGCTCTCGTTGAGCAGAAATTGATTATCGGTCCGTAAATCGGCAAAATCGTCGGTTTAACGGCACCCCGGTGGCAATCGCGCAATTCGAGCAATTGTGGCGGTTCCGCTTAGCCTAGCTGTCTGATGTGTCCCAGTAGAATCTGGTTGAGCCAGCGGCAAAGGGTTGGTTCCCGTGTCTCCCGGAAATCTAAATTGAATCTTCGGGAGGGGCATTTTGGTAATTTTGGCAACATTTGAGCATAGGGTTGCGTCTAGCAAGATGTTAACTGTCAAATATTACTGTTTAAACATTCCGAGGCTGCACGTAAGGTTTAGTTGATTTCGGAAATCTGTAAGCGTTGTTGGGTCAAAGTGGGCCGAACGGCGGATTTCCGGCGAGTCGCGTTAATCTGGAAAAGATCCAGGTTTAAGTTTTGTGGGTTTAGTGGGTCAGTGGTTTTGGTATGTGTGAGTTGTTCCATGATCAACATCTTTGATTCAGGTTGGCACGGTTTGACTCTAGTCTTCGAGCATTCCGTTGGAGTTGTCAGATCGCCTGCAGACATGTGGGTTTATCTTCGGTCTGAGCTTTATCATTTCGGCCCTCTGGGGTATCGTAATTGGTCGGACCCCTGTTCTTGTTATTGCCTAGATTTCTTATTGAGCCTGCCTTTTTATTGATCAGCATTACCTCATATTGCTATATTTGCCCTACTTATGATCTTTATCAGTTATCAGTTTATATTATGCCCTGCATGATTGATCCTTAGCTTGCTTCCAGATATTATGATTTTATTCCTGGATATTTTCCATGCTTGATTGGTCATTATCTAGCTTGCACACCTTTACTTGATTATCAGTATATCCTAATCCATGTTATAGTGATTGTTCATTTATATTGCATGAGTCAAGATTAGTTGGTTTTCTGCTATTGCATCCCCGTTGGGATTTTACCGGCTTGTTGCCGATTACCATGAGTCGAGATTTGTTAGCTTTCTGCTATTGCATCCCTGTTGGGATTTTCCGGCTTGTTGCCGATTACCCGGTCGGTGGACCGTGAGCTTGAGCATTAGCATTTTGATCTCCACAGAGCCAGCTGTTCTTTCACGTACACTAGCGGAATTGCTACCTGCACTGGTGTACTTTATCGATAAAGTGGTCAGCAGTGGCGACCCGTGAGCCCAGAGGGTTATGACAGCAGATTAGTGTACAGGTGGTATTTTCCCTGAGGTATTGTTGACCAATAAGGTGGCTTTGATTGGGTTCTTGCTTGTTCTTTCATTGATGCATAATTGCCTGTTTAAATCTATTTTACATCATACTCTTATGATTGCCCAGTGTTTGCTCAGTTTCATTCAGTACTTACATCAGCATGCTCCTATTATGATCTATATCTGCTTTGCTTATTGTTGATATTATCCGCACCATGATCTACATTATGCTTACCTAACTTGATATCTTACTATCCGCTAGTTATTGTATGCCAGTAGGTACGATCTGCTATTTCTCGGCTCGTCGTGCCCACTGGGATACATGTACAGTGTATCTCACACCCCCTTGTTACGGCATTTTGGTGTTGGCATATTTCGTGAGTCAAGTCAGTGAGTTGAGTCGGAGTCTTAAAGGGATCAAATTGTCAATCAGCAATCAAAGACTTAGAGAAGATTCAACAAGAGCTCAAGTTGACACTCGGTGTCTTGAGTCTTGAAGATTGAAGTTGAAGATTTGTGGATCAGTTACTTCAATCTCAAGAAGAAAGTATTCAAAAGGATCAGGTATGGTTAACTAAATAATTTTGGTGATCCGAATACTTTCTTATAGTGTAGAAACACTTGGATGAATTTTTAATTGCATAAAAATCAAAAACTGGACATGGGACATGTTCAGGATCCGGATCAGACAGTCCAATCCGGATCCCGAAGGGTGCTTGTTCATTGGCAAATCCGATCCGGATCAAAGGTCATTTCGATCCGGATCCCAAACAAGGGTTTTTGCTGGAATATATGAACGATCCAGATCGGGCATTTTAATCCGGATCCCGAACCCTGTTTTTCTGGAATAGCCTGACTCGTTACGACGATCCGGATCACAGTAAATCCGATCCGGATCGCCGTCCTGAAAATTTCCAGATAAGGTAAGTTTTTGATTCTTATCTCTTTCCAAAGGTTTCTAAACTATAAATAGACATTTAGGGTTTCTCAAAAACGTGGGGAGCACGGCCGATCAATTGATAAAACACTTGAGAGCAACCCTAGAGGCTAGGTTTTTATCGTTCTTCTTTATAGCCTCTTTTAGGTCAATTCGACGGTTCTTTCAAGAACATATCTTTTGTCGAATTGATCTAATATTTGCTTAGAGTTTTTTCCCATGGATCTTCATTGATAATCTAAGCAAAGGATCACCATCGAAGCCAATATTCTTACCGGCTGAGTTTGCGTCGTGGATTCGACGTGGCATCGTGGATTCGGTGTGCTAAAGGCGTTTCGTGGATTCGAAACGTGTGCTCGTGGATTCGAGTGGCGTTCGTGGATTCGAACGTGTGCAGTGGACGTGCAATCGTTGGAGCGCAAGGTCCGAAGAAGTTGGAGGAGGGGTTAAATCCGTGGAGACGGTAATCACCTTGTTATTCTTCTTTTCTTAGTGGATTGTTATTGCGTGGACATCCAATCGGTGAGCGCAAGGTCCGAAGAAGCTGAAGGAGGGGTTTGAGTCCGTGGAGTCGGTAATCACCTTGTTATTCTTCTATTCTTAGTGGATTGTTATTGCGTGTTGGTCCCGTGGTTTTTCTCCTGGATTGGAGTTTCCACGTATATCTCGGTGTGCTATTTTTATTTTTCGCATTGGTTTTTATTTTGCACTGAGATTTGGTTTTATAAGTATTACACCTATTCACCCCCCCTCTAGTTGTTTGATAGTACCTATTTAGATCCTTGTGGATCCTTTATATAAACCTACAATTCGTATCAGAGAGGGTTTTAGGTTTATCTATCATGTTGGGTGAAAGTGATAATATTTATAGACCTCCTCTTTTTGATGGGACTAATTATGCTTATTGGAAAGTGCGGATGAGAGCTTTTCTCATCGCAATTGATGAGCGGGTATGGCAATCCGTGGAATACGGTTGGGTGCATCCTATTGAGGAAGTAGGAAATTCTACTACCCCAAAACCTCGCTCTAGATGGTCCAAAGAGGAATTTGAAAGATCTTCTTACAATGGGAAAGGTATGAACGCTTTATTTAATTCTCTTTCCTCGACTGAGTTCACACGAATTTCCGCGTGTGAAACCGCGAAGGAAATTTGGGATATTCTCAAAATTACACATGAGGGTACTAATCTTGTAAAAATTCAAAAGCTCCAGATGCTTACAAGTCAATTTGACTCTATTCATATGGAAGAGCTTGAATTGTTTACAGATTATTACACTAGACTTCAAGATGTAATCAATACTTGTGCTAATTTAGGAGAAAAGATCCCGGAGTCGAGAATTGTAAGAAAGATACTTCGGACTCTTCCGGAACGGTTTAGGGCAAAGGTTACCGCCATTGAAACCGTTTGTCATCCGGATGAGATGAGTGTAGAGGAATTAGTAGGCGCTTTGCAAACTTATGAAATGACTTTTCCTACTAATCAAGTTTCTTCCAAGTCTTCTTCTAAGCTTACAGGTATTGCATTCAAATCAACAAAGGAAGAAGATAGCGAATCGAGTTCCAACGATGAAATCTCTTTTGCCGATTTTGAAGAACAATTGGCGCGGATCACAAAGAAATTTCTTCGGAAGTTTTGGAAGAATCGAACCGATGGATCTTCATCCATGAAACCTTCTAAATGATCATCGGGTTCTAAATCCTCTAACCTCAAAAGCTTTGCAAAACCTTCTAAAGAAAAAGAAAAAGATAATTTCGAAGGGGAAATCCAATGCTATAGATGCAAAGGCTACGGCCATTTTTCAACGGAATGTCCTTCTCCGAAATCATATAAAAAGAAGGCTTTGCAAGTGAAAACTTGGGACGATTCTACTTCTAATGAATCGACCTCAAGTAAAGAGGAAAAAGTCGTTGCCTTACATGCTTCTCAAATTCCCTCTTCTAATGTTTGTTTATCATCTTTAATCACTGACTCTATTCCTTTGATTTTGCATGAAACATCAACATCCAACGGAGAGTCATCAAGTGAGGGGGAATCGGACGAAGAAGAACTCGTTGAGGCATATCAACAACTTCTTGCGGAATCTAAGAAGATGGCCAAGCATATCAAGAAGTTGAGGAAGCAACGACTTGAGAATCAAGACGAGAATCATGCTTTAAAGATCAAACTTCATGATCTCGAGGAGGAACGAGAGCTTTTATTGGATAATAATAAAATCCTCCAGGAAAAGATAAATCAATCGGAAACGATCGTTAATTCCCATATTAACAAGATTGATTTTCTAGAAAAACAGTTTGAGGAGATTCATGTCACCAACCAAGTTTTGACCAAGCAAGTTCATGAACTCAAATTCGACATACAAAGGCTTTCAACCGGTTCCAAGAAACTAGATTGTATGTCCGGATTAGGTCAAACAAGCAAGGTTGGTTTGGGTTTTAAAAAGGATCAAACTGTGCATGCTTCAAGTTCCACATTCAAATTGAAAGGAAGAACGTGTCACCTTTGTGGACTTGAAGGACATTTGGTGAAGGATTGCCCGAAAAAGAGAAAGAAAAATTCTTCGGCAACTTCATCTACGGAGCGGACTCAACGGACTCAAAAGATACATCAAGTCAAAGGAGTTCACTCAACCCACCAAAGGTCCGAGCCACAACATCAATCATACAAGTGGATCATTGCGAGGCAAAGACCTAAGGTGGACCAATAGTCAAAGCTATTACCTCCGGGCCACAACGAATCAAGACAACCCAAGATCCGGCGATTTTGGATTCGGAAAGGTGATATCTTTCCTTGTCTTAAGTTCTAAATAGCTTATGACTGTATGTAATGCTTTGATTGGTTTTCCTTTCATATTTTTCTTAATCTCTGCATTACATGTTTTCAATGCTCTTTGTTTTTATGTTTTGTTTTTTTAACAAAAGGTTTTTAATGAACAAGTGCATTGAATAAAAAAGGGCTTCACGGTTATTCACTCCAAATTAATTTTATATGGATTATCAACTTTACTCCATAATCATAATCTTGAAGATACTTCATTATAGGAGTTTTTGATATTATAAGCATCAAATTTTAGAAATCATGTGTGATTTTTAGATGCTTAATCTATCTCAGTTGTGTGAATTCATTGTGATAAACGTGAGACAACCGATAGACTAAAATTTAGAATTTGATTCTTTCACGTAAGAGATTGCATTCTTACAAGGGTAAATAAATGAATTGCAAAAGATGTGGAAAGAGTTACATCCGAAAGGAGTGTGAAAACTACCACCACATGTTGGAAAGAGCTGCCACCCCGGTCGTCCGGTTTGTGTGTGAAGCTACCACATGTTATGGATGCTTGAAAAATATTTATGAAATTTTGTTTAGTTGAAGCTTTTGGAGATTTAAATTCAAAGTTCGTATTTTGAACAATCTCCTGGTTGGTATAAGGTGGGATAGTTAAAAGATGCTCAAAGAGCCACCCTTAGGTATTTTAGTGTTTATCTCAATTTGAAAGGGTAGAATTCAAGATTGATGTCACTTGGAAATCTCCGTAAGTCATCTTTGTAAATCCGTTACATCTTGATAGACTTTGGATCTCAAGATTATTTTTGATGACTTGTGTTTGACGTATATAATGTGAAAAACGGTTTATAATGTTTTATCTTTATTTTTCATGATTTTGGAGTAAATCTTTTTAATTTTTGTGAAATTAATTGGATTGAATGACATCTATGTGATCTCATATTATTCTCAAGCACTTAAATTGTTTTCTTGATGGAATACAAATCGGTAATTCAAATATTTCAAGATCTGGATTTGTTTCAAGAAATTATTTAATTTTTGCGTTCGAGTACCGGTACGCAATCTATGTTTTTGTTATATACCGGAACTGAGCTTTTATCTCCCTTTCACTATGGACTAATGCTGTTAGTGATTTCCTTTTGTCTAGTATGTTCACTGTTTGACAATTTGTGACAAAAAGGGGGAGAAGAGAAATAGGGGAGAAGAGAGAAATAGGGGAGAAGAGATCATCGAGATAGGGGGAGACAGAGATGAGATCATCGAGATAGGGGGAGACGGAGATGAGATCATCGAGAAAAAGAAAGGAGATGAGAAAAAGGAGCCGAAAAACAAAAAGAACCAAAAGGACGAATCAAATGTAGGATTTACATTTAATTTCTAACGACTGACTTTTGATTTGTTTGGAGTTTTGTTTTTGCAGGACTACATCACTTTAAGACTCCAAGTCCTAAGTCATAGAGTTTGTTCTAAGACTGGTTCAAATGTATTTTTGTTTATTGGATCTTTCACGCAAAGAAAGTCAATGTTTTGGTGATGACATTGAGTTTCGATTTTTTGGTTTAAGATGAGTGACTTGAGCGCTTTTATGTATTTTTGGGTTTTGTCACGAAATTGTCAAAGGGGGAGATTGTTACGGCATTTTGGTGTTGGCATATTTCGTGAGTCAAGTTAGTGAGTTGAGTCGGAGTCTTAAAGGGATCAAATTGTCAATCAGCAATCAAAGACTTAGAGAAAATTCAACAAGAGCTCAAGTTGACACTCGGTGTCTTGAGTCTTGAAGATTGAAGTTGAAGATTTGTGGATCAGTTACTTCAATCTCAAGAAGAAAGTATTCAAAAGGATCAGGTATGGTTAACTAAATAATTTTGGTGATCAGAATACTTTCTTATAGTGTAGAAACACTTGGATGAATTTTTAATTGCATAAAAATCAAAAACTGGACATGGGACATGTTCAGGATCCGGATCAGACAGTCCAATCCGGATCCCGAAGGGTGCTTGTTCATTGGCAAATCCGATCCGGATCAAAGGTCATTTCGATCCGGATCCCGAACATGGGTTTTTGCTGGAATATATGAACGATCCGGATCGGGCATTTCAATCCGGATCCCGAACCCTATTTTTCTAGAATAGCCTGACTCGTTACGACGATCCGGATCACAGTAAATCCGATCCGGATCGCCGTCCTGAAAATTTCCAGATAAGGTAAGTTTTTGATTCTTATCTCTTTCCAAAGGTTTCTAAACTATAAATAGACATTTAGGGTTTCTCAAAAACGTGGGGAGCACGCCCGATCAATTGATAAAACACTTGAGAGCATGTGACACCCCCGGAATTTGGATTAGTCCTCTATATAAATGATATAATAGGACTAAATCTCTAACTCGGCTATAGCATTTTGGATGGTAGCAAGATCCAAGAGGAACATGAAAGTTAAGCGTGCTAGAGCTAGAGTAGTTCTAGGATGGATGACCCCCTGGGAAGTGGGGCGTCACAGTTGGTATCAGAGACATTCACCAGCCGGAAATGTGAGATGAGTCTCGGCTGAGCCAGGGTTATATAGCGGGTAGAGCGAGGCTCCCCGGCTAATGACCGTTGTGAGTGGAGTGCAGCTCCTCACAAGGTCGGCTAAGGCTAGCGAGACGAGTCTCACATCGCCTGGTGCTTGTGAGTGTGCTTGAGCCTGACGTGGACGTCAGGGCTTAAAGGGGGGAAGAATGTGACACTCCCGGAATTTGGATTAGTCCCTATATAAATGATATAATAGGACTAAATCTCTAACCCGGCTATAGCATTTTGGATGGTAGCAAGATCCAAGAGGAACATGAGAGTTAAGCGTGCTAGAGCTAGAGTAGTTCTAGGATGGGTGATCCCCTGGGAAGTGGGGCGTCACAGAGCAACCCTAGAGGCTAGGTTTTTATCGTTCTTCTTTATAGCCTCTTTTAGGTCAATTCGACGGTTCTTTCAAGAACATATCTTTTGTCGAATTGATCTAATCTTTGCTTAGAGATTTTTCCCATGGATCTTCATTGATAATCTAAGCAAAGGATCACCATCGAAGCCAACATTCTTATCGGCTGAGTTTGCGTCGTGGATTCGACGTGGCATCGTGGATTCGGTGTGCTAAAAGCGTTTCGTGGATTCGAAACGTGTGCTCGTGGATTCGAGTGGCGTTCGTGGATTCGAACGTGTGCAGTGGACGTGCAATCGTTGGAGCGCAAGGTCCGAAGAAGTTGGAGGAGGGGTTAAATCCGTGGAGACGGTAATCACCTTGTTATTCTTCTTTTCTTAGTGGATTGTTATTGCGTGGACATCCAATCGGTGAGCGCAAGGTCCGAAGAAGCTGAAGGAGGGGTTTGAGTCCGTGGAGTCGGTAATCACCTTGTTATTCTTCTATTCTTAGTGGATTGTTATTGCGTGTTGGTCCCGTGGTTTTTCTCCTGGATTGGAGTTTCCACGTATATCTCGGTGTGCTGTTTTTATTTTCCGCATTGGTTTTTATTTTGCACTGAGATTTGGTTTTATAAGTATTACACCTATTCACCCCCCCTCTAGTTGTTTGATAGTACCTATTTAGATCTTTGTGGATCCTTTATATAAACCTACACCCCTGGGTGACCATTTTTCAGGTCGGTCGGGTGCTGGGATGTCGGGACGTGTTGGTGAGGTTCCGTGATAGCAAACGATCCTTGGCAGCCGTTAATTTTTTTCTTCCGCATATTATGTAAAAGTTGTTGTTGTTGTTGTAATAACTGTTGTTTTTGTTTAATTTTTTAGAAATACGTAGTTTAGACTACGCTGGTATTTACTGTAAGAGCTTAGCCGTGCATATATAGAAAAGGCTCAATTCCAAGGAGAATTGAGAATTTTCTATATATGTGGTGGTCTGTCTTGCCCTGAATTGCTTTCAACCTCTGATTGAAAAAATAAATAAATTTAAACCGTGTTTTTTTCAAATTCGAGCGTGACGTGGACATTCGTGACGAGAATGGTCACTCAACTAAGTATCCTCACTGTTTGGTTGGGGATAGTGAATATTCATTCCTTTAGTCGTGGTCAGGGATATCTTTTATTCCACATCTATCTATGGAATTGCTATTCCTAAAAATTAAGCAGTACATGATAATATTTATGCTGGCCTAAAATGATTCATTACAACAAAGTTAGATTATAGAAATATATTTTTATGATATTTTTTTGCAAGGTACGCCCTATTTATATTCCATCTATATCTAAAATTCGATTATATTGATATATTTTTTAGACATATTATAGTAATGTGTTGCTATATACCCTACCGACTGCACATATAGCGACACTAATAACAAGTGTTGATATTCTTTTTAGCAATATTTTTTAAAAATTTTAGACACACTTAAAAATATCTCTATATTATAATTTTATTACAGTGATAGTTAAAATTTCACATTCCTAATAAATACTCGGTGGGATAGGAATAAATGGGTATATATATATACTAATATTTCCGTTTTATCTGCCACCATATATAACAATATTGCTCTCCACACCTCAGGAAAAGCATTTTGGGATTAAAAGAGTTGGTTGGGTTGCATGGCGACCCTTAACGCTCAAAGTTACGTATACAGTAAAAATAATAATTAAAAAAAAGTTCCAAGCAAAAGATAGCCGAAAGTGGTGACCAAAATGTGCAAGTTCAGCTGGACCTACTACTATTAATTAATAAATAAGGTAAAACACCCTCTCCTCTTATGTTCAAAGTCCAGTTCTATGGATCGATTGCATAGGGCTGCTAAGAATAATGTTTTCTATGCCAAAGTACACTCCGGCATCATTTGTTCGCTTTGATTCTGGCCACTTTTAACAGATAAAATTAATAATTTGAATTGCGAATAAATCTATTATGAATTAATCTGTCCTCGTCTGTTCGAAATTCAAAAAAAGGGGGCCGGATTTCCGACCCTTTTCATCTTATTTATAAAATAGATAGCACTTAATTAAATAACTGTTATAAGAGTTAGCTAGTGGCTGAATGAAGAATTGGATTTCAACTCCATTAATTAACAAATCAAAAGACTATATATATATATGAAGGTACTTCATGAGAGCCAAGATCTAATGAGTTCTTTGGAGGTATTAGCTTAAGCACTTTATTCTCTCAACAGCTAGATTTAGGTACTTCAGCATCACAGGTTAGCACAAGTCTCAAACAATGAAAACAATAAATAATTAAGTACCTTATTCTTAAGAGTTAGGTAAGTAAAGCATCAAATATTATGGTTTGCATGTGGGAGCTGTACTAGGAGATTTGTGTTCAATAAATAATTGATTTTGCCCTAGCATTTTGATTTTTTTTTTCTTTTCTTTTTTCAAATTTAGGTGAAATGGTAGGTAGATGGTAGCAAATTCAAAATAAGGGGAATCGAAGTAATTAATGTGATGTCAGTGTCACCCCATGGAAACTAGTGCATTATAGCTTAATATCATAATTTTTAGGTTAAAATGTATATAACTAAGAATCCGGCTGCTATATATTATCAATAGCACAAAATATTTGGTACTACTAAATTTTTCATCGTTAGATTAATTTTTTCGATAATTTTTAATTTTTAAATCATACTATTTTTTTCAACCACCCACTAAACCCTAGAGGTTTACTATCATTCTAACTATACATCTTTTAATTTAATGATAAAAAAATCTAATAGTATTAATAACTTAATACTATTAATAGTATAGTAATCCATGTCTATAACTAATCCAAACTCTTAGTCAATTGGAAATGACTATCCAAACATTGAAACTTCTATTTTACTACAAATCCTCTTCCATTATTTGATTTGGTTTCTGAAAATTTATTGCCTACACCTAGTGGTCTAAGCATCTGTCATCGGACTTTTATTTATCCTCAATACGTTTTTTTTTTTTTTTTTGTCTCATTCCAATCATTCAATTCTTAAGCATAAAAATTTGCGACTAATTAAACGACGGTGGTTGAAGTTGGGTCGGAGCAAATATGAAAATGTGGTGCAGAAATGTGAAGATGCACTAGCTAGGTTTAGAGAAATATAGGTTTAAGCCACATAATGAATCAAATAAAAAAAATTAAATAGTTAGAGAGTAAAATTAAAATTAAAATTAGACAGTAACTTTCAAATGACCCAAAGTTCATATTAATTTTACTGGTTTACGTAAAATTTTTTTGCAATGTTTATTGTCTCGAATGTTGGCATGCAAGTTGTAACATTCTTCTGTGGATCTTATTCATTGTAGTAACCGTGAAATTTAGATGAATAAAAATTTGAAAAATATAATTTTTGGAGTTTTAAATTTTGAAAATTTAAATTTCGTAGGGGTACTTCTGAAGAAACGGCTAACCTAACGAAACGAGATCTGATTTTGACGAAACAAAATTGCTACATGAAAGGTTGGATCGCGCTGAACGTCGTGGTGAAGTCCAATTTTGATTTCGATGAAGTGAAACCATAGAAAAAGGCAAAACATGGCATTTCATAGCCGTTTTTATGGAAAAGGCGCGATATTTTATACACCATTTTTGCATGAAAATTGATGGAGAGATATCTATGCGCAAGATACGCGTGCTGTGAAGGACCCAGATAAAAATATTAAGAAATGAGGGATTTAAATGCATTTTGTTGCATTCCTACTTGTGGGGGGATGGAAACCTTAAACCTAGATCACCTCCACCTCTCCTCTCACTCAGCCGCTGCCACCTGAGGATCCAGTCGGTACCACCCACCTCCGGCGACCCTCTCCGGCTGCCTGAAGCTATCAACAAGCCAAGATTCATCTCTCTCCCTCTCCCTCTCGGGTTGTAGGGAACCTGAGTCAACCACTAGTGGCTGCGCCACCTCTAAACCATGGCCACCACCTCTTGGACCTCCGGTGCCGCTGCCCCGACCAATCCAGGTGCTGTCGAGCCTCCCCCGATGCCCTATGGCTAGCCAGGTTGCGGGCTGGGCAGATCTTAGCCACAACACCAAGATCCGTGCCACCATCGCTCCTTACCGTCGTGGGACACCTCCGACAGACACTGTGGACTCGAATGGTGCTACCCCAACCTGTTACGGCTTTTTGTGTTGGCATATTTCGTGAGTTGAGTCGGAGTCTTAAAGGGATCAAATTGTCAAATCAACTTTCGAAGACTCATTGAAGATTCAACATGAGCTCAAGATAACTCTCAGGTATGATTATTTTAATCATGGTGATTTAAGTACATTTATAATCATTGGAATCAGAAAATTATTGAAACCCGGTTTAGACTTGGTTTAGGAACTTGGTTTTTAATTCAAAACTTATTTTAAGTTTGGTTTCCGGTACTTGGTCTGTTTTGGATAAAACTTATCTTGGAAAAATTAGTTTTTACATTGAGTACCGGAACTACACTTTGAGTTCCTCAAACCCGACACAGAATTTTCTGTATTTTGCATTGAGTACCGGAACACTTATTGGCGTACCGGAACACAATAGAAAAATCTGTGTTTTGCACCATTGAGTACCGGAACACGTTATTTGGTACCGGTACTCAATGTCATCTCGGGATAAGATAGCTAAACCGACTTTTATCTATTTCCAAGGGTTATAAATAGATACTTAGGGTTTCTCGATACTTACCGATCAATTCAGAAACACTCGAGAGCAACCCTAGAGGCTGGTTTTTATCGTTATTCTCTTTAGCCTCTCTTAGGTCAATTCGACGGTTCTTCCAAGATATATCTTTTGTCGAATTGATCTAGTCTTTGCTTAGAGATTCCATCTATGGTTCTTCATTGTTAATCTAAGCAAAGGATCACCATCGAAGCCTATATTCTGTATTGGCTGGTTTGCGTCGTGGATTCGACGTGGCATCGTGGATTCGGTGTGTTGAAGGTGTTTCGTGGATTCGAAACGTGTGCTCGTGGATTTGAGTGGCGTTCGTGGATTCGAACGTGTGTAGTGGATGTGCAATCGGTGGAGCGCAAGGTCCGAAGAAGTTGAAGGAGGGGTTGGGTCCGTGGAGTCGGTAACACCTTGTTATTCTTCTATTCTTAGTGGATTGTTATTGCGTGTTGGTCCCGTGGTTTTTCTCCTGGATTGGAGTTTTCACGTAAATCTCGGTGTGCTATTTTTATTTTCCGCATTGGTTTTTATTTTGCACTGAGATTGGTTTTTAAGTATTACACCTATTCACCCCCCCCTCCAGTTGTTTGATAGTACTTATTTAGATCCTTGTGGATCCTCATATATTAAAAACCAACACAACCTCCCATGGTCGTTTGCCATGGCTCGGGCTCCAGCCGAGCCAGATATCTTACCCTAGTTGGCCGCAACCCTAGAAGTTTGCGTCATTGAGGTCGCCACCACCCCCGGTCATCGCCATCAACCTCCTGGGACTCCGGGAACCCCACTAGAGCTTCTCTGATACCCTCCGGCCACAGGCTTTGCTTGGACCAAGACTACACCGAAGCTATGCCCTAGCAGGTCGCAACATGCACTAAGCGCCGCTACGGTCACTGCCGCCCCTCCTGTCGTCGCCGCCGACTTTCTGGAGTTCCGGGCACCTCACTAGAGCCGCCCCGACCTCCCCTCGTCGCCATTGGCCGCCGCTACGGCTCGGGCTCAAGTTGAGCCCGACGATGCCCTAGCGGGTTGTGGGGTCACTTGCACGGCCGCCGCGGCTTTCGATCGCCCGCCGCCGCCTTCGATCGCCGACCGCCGCCGCCTTCGATCGTCAACCGCCGCCATCCCAGCCTTCTCCTGTTTGGCCCGACCCTCCTAGGCCAATGTGCACACTCTCCCGAGGCTTTGGGGCTGAGATCGGAGCTAGAGATCCAATGTAGTATTATTATTGGTGGGCAACCTTGTCGAGGTTCCTGTTCCGATCAAGCACAACCTCGACGACCCTCCCAATGATGAGCACGGGCAACCTGAAGTCTCGAGCAATGTCGTGCTCCTCTTCATTGCGATTAGATTGGCCCCAGTCCGCTGTTGGTGCAGTGTCAGTTCTGAAAGCATTGAAAACAACAATATAAGTTGACTTGGCGCGCTTCCCGATGCACGGCATCGCTCTAGGCAATGAGCACGGGATTCAGGATGTCAAGATCTTCGAATTGGCGATGTTGGTTCGATTAAAAGCGTGGGATCGAAGGTAATGAGTCCATAAAATGATATGTTTAGCGTATATTATGCAATTATCGCTTGCTTTGGGAGTTTTTATGCAAAGTTTGTGTACGTGCCTCAGAAAGCATGCACAAATAGCGTATGACCTTCGTACTAGTCGTCCTAGGTCCAGATGCCGTTAACAGAGCAAGAATTGAGTTTCAGTGTGGTTTTCGGCAAATTGTCGAACGTTTCGCTTAGGGAATCATGTTCGAACATCGCGGAGGCTCCAGATCTATCCTTGGCTGAATTTAAGTCACCTCCACAATATTCGGAGATGACAAGTAGGCTTACAGTGGATCCCGTTGCGAAATCGACACTGTTCGCAGCAGCCAGTAGGCTTAATTTATTGGTCATTTAGTGTGGTTTGACACATCTGGTTGCAGCAAGAGGGTTGCGAGTGGTTCCAGTGATGAAATAGGCATCCCAGGAATCAAATCGGCGAATTTTGGGACTTTAATTTCCCGTTTTGGCACATTATTTATGCGGTCGGCCCAACATCATAATGATTGGTGTTTTGGGACAATGTGTGATACATTGAAACCTAAGGCACAACTTGAAACATCCTCGAGAACTAGTTGGGTCTTGGTGATGCTTTTCGCATGAATCAAAAATCGGTTAAAGAAATTGATGTTTTGATTGTTGTCGAGTTGTGTTAGTGGCAACTTAGGGTCGTAGAGAGATTTCAGTTATTGTGGGAGCCTATTGGACTCTGGTTGAATTGGCTCAGTAGCTAGTCGAGTCATTGGTGGTCAGTTATGGAACCGATGCTCCAGTTACGTCACGATGCACTTTAGTGCAGTGGTAGGCGTGTCGGTTAGTTTAGTTGACTTGTGAGAGATTTACTAACACGTGATATATGATGTATAGGTTCCCTTGATGCCTAGAGGCATTGGCAAATTCGTGGACTCGGACAGTCATCATTCATGCGGGACTTTCGATCCGGACATTAGCATAGTGAAACCTCATTGGGTACTATACTCGATTGGACTCTTTGATCTTCACTTGGCACATAACCTTATATTCGGATAGTTATAGCATTGCGCTTGAGTTTCCGATCATGCTTGATTTTTGCCTTGATTCTGTATTGTGTTGTGTTCATGATGCCCTAATTCTTGTGCTTCATCGATTATCCTAATATTTGGATTTAGAACTTATATATCAGTGTATATGCTTATCATTGTGATTAGGATTGGTAATTACTAGTTGTTTGATTCTATATCGTTTTACTATCATGCCATTTGCTATTACATGTTTGAGATTGAGGTCATTGTTTAGCACCCATATGTTTATGTACCTATGACACCTTGGGTTTGACTGATTTTATCTACTCATGATGTAACGCCACGAGCCCATAGCGGAAGCCCTCGGGTACGCAATAGACCCACCACGTGTGCGAGGACGCACCCTACACACGCGAAGCATCCAAAACTACCCTACAAAAGAACTATAATTGTCACACCCCGGGGTCGAAACTGCGACCCGGGCTCGCCGACAGATCCGCCGCCTATACAAAACCCCGCATAGGCGAAGCGTCCAACCTGCAAGAAAGGGACTACAACTAAACAGATATTAGAGCTATAAAAATAACTGCTATAAAACTCAAATCCAACCACTGTACAACTGGAAATAATAATACAATATCCATCTCCCACAAGATCATAAACAATGTCCTCAGATACAATAACCAACTTAAACAGGGAGGTAAACTAAAATAATACATCAGTGTACAGGCTCTCAGTACAAGTCAGATCCTCACAATACAATGATCTCTCAAAAGTGGAAATAAGTAAACTACTGACTGTACTGTCGATCTCCAATGAAGGGGTACGGCTACTCTCCAAAGATCGGTAGGGATCTAGCTCGCGACTCCCTCGCCTCGAACAACAACCGCAGAATCAGCAACACCCACTAAGACTCTGCAAAACAAAGGGAAGGAAAGAAAAAGAAGGGGGAAAACCCCCAACGGGTGTGAGAACTACACGAAAAAGGGAGTTCTCAGTGGGTACCGCCACCAGACCCGACGGTCTGCCTATTAAGTCTACTAGAGGCATAAGATAACGAAGCAGTAAAAACTGAACAAGAAAGCTGGAGATACTCTACAGCTACCATGCCTCTATCTAAATGCTCAAAAGGGGAAAAACTAGTGAAAGGTATGCAACCACTCGCACACGAGATGCACAATCGACCTAATCGAGCTGACTGCCACATCTGGTCCAGTCAAGCCTGCGCCTCCCTAGTGTATCAACGTAGGGTGTCCAATTGGACTAACTCGCAATCGAATAGTGGCCCATGCAGGCTATAGTCGAAATCCACGCTCTCTCTCAGAACGGATAGACTCAAGATCCTCAACATCTCGCACAATGGTCGAACTACCCACAACGACCCCGGGACCACCGTCAACCCAAACGGTTCCCAACAACACTAGCACTGGTCTAATCACAGCTACTAGACTCCACTCAGCCCCTAGGCACGAGTGCAACAATGAAAGTACCTGCCTGAATAAACCCAATCTAACCACCAGTAAACACCGGTACTGCCTGCTGTGCCTGCTATATCGGGTATGCTGGCCAACGCATAACACCGATGGGAAGAAGGAGTCTCAAGGACTCAAAGCCTGCCTGTCGCACCTCCGGAGTGGCACTCGAGGGGAGCGACCCACACGAGTAAAGTATCTCAGTAACAAGTATCATAAGTATCATAATATAGCAGGACTAGATCACGACTCTGATCAAAGTGAGAAAACCCATCCACTAGAGAAAACTCCGGTCCTCAATCAGATGCAATAGTACTCAATAAGTGGGAAACTCCGTTCACTAGAGAAATCCGATCCCCAATCTGATGCACAAGTAAATATCCGGTCAACCGCCCAATGGCCGCGGTCGCCGTAATACCCCCCGATCCACAATCCGGTACAACAACCGACACCCGGCCAACCGTCCAATATCCACGGTCGCCGTAACACCCCACAACCCACAATCAAGTCCAACCTGTCCCAGACTCGAAGTCTCGACTACACTAACCCAAACCCCTCCTCGAACCCGAGCAACATGTATCACATGTCTAACTAAAAAGGAGAAAAAAATAAACATGATTTCTCCTAAGTCAAGTCCCAACATGATAGTGTAGCAGTAAAAGATGGCCTATCTAGATGTCCATACAAGCATGCATTTGTCCTCAAGAAGATGAAAGGGAGTAACTCACATAATAGCTCCACAGGGGTATAACCAATCTGCCTAAAATCACTAATCCACTACACCTGTCCATAATTCATGATTCATAAGAAATCATTTCAGGTGATATCCGCACATAGATACGTAACCCTGCCTCAACGCATAATCAAATCCCATAAAAGCTATGTGCTAACATGGCATGCTAATAATCACATAGGGTAACATTCTCTTAGGTAAGCTTTCACTAATCATCAACATGGATATCCAAATCTTGCAAGTCCTCATAATATATAACATGAATATTAATCTTGCAATTCTTTATACAATCATCATTACTAAGCTTACCCCTCAATAACATACAAAGTACCCTAAACATGCATGCATTCTATCAGATAGAATTAGAGAACCGTCCACCGATTCTGGAGACGAAGCAACCCACCTGAATCGCTTTCCGCAGGCAAAGCTGAAGTCGGTGAAGTGCGCAGTCACTCACTATCAAAAACCGCCGAAACAACACCCTCGGTACTCAGTCGCACAAGCCTCTGCTCCAACTAACATCACAACCACAACACACTAATCAAAACCCCACACACACCAAACAGCGTTTGCTGTTTTCACAAAACAGCAAAGAGAATGAGCCTTTTCACCTGCGTGCAGTCCTCCGAAAAATCCAGAAAAATCACGGTTACGATCCTCGCGATGAGTAGATCCAAATCAAGTATTTATACTCCTCGTTCCGACACCTATAGGCCAAGATACAATTAGAACATCGCCGTAGGCCAAAACATCCCGAATACGCAAATCTGTGGAAAACCAGCCAAAAAAAAGCTTAACTATCACCTTTGAAGGGTCATTTAAAAATTCTAATAAAAATACGGGCGCGTTCCTCTCGAAGTGTAGATGCCGATCGAGTCCTCATACATCTCGTTCCGATGCCCGTAGGCCGAGATATCCCAACATTACTCCACCGCTATCCCAAACCTCGCAGCAGTACAAAGGGTCACAAAAACATCTCGGGGACACCACCAAAAACTCAAAACATAGCAAAGTGCTCAACATGAAAATCGAAGGCGTACCTCTCGTGAACGCGCTGCCACAAAATTTAGCTCAAAAGTCCATTGGGGTAGCTTAGGGGGCCTTGCGCACTGAAATGCGACGGTAGAAGCTAAAATCGAAGGAGCGTCGAAGTGCGCCGCGTCGCAGAAAACACCGATGCCGCGACCTCCAAAAATCCCAGGAATCCTCCACAATCTGTAGAACTCAAGGAGGAAGAGAATTTATGAAGACACCACTATGAGAAACCGGCCAGAAAACCCCAAAATGAAGCAGTATTGGGCCTATTTATAGGCCCAGCCCGAACAAATCCAAAAATACCGGATCTGTCCCTGGATTCGGGCGCTCGGACCACAATCGGGCGCCCGAATCCCCCACGGAGCCGCCTGCGAGGAGCGCCCGGAACCACCTCCTCGCGCCACGTCGCCCATAATAGGCAATAGCTAAATCCGCCACCAGCGCTGCGCCGCGTGGCCCGCGCGGGCGCTGACGTGTGAGGCGCCCGCGCGGGCGCTGACGTGTGAGGCGCCCGCGCGCGGGAACCCGCGCATCAACGCTTCGGTCCCCGCGCCCACGTGCGCGCCTGCCGCGCCGCCCGCACCCTACTGCGCACGTATCCCGAGGCGCCCTCACCCGACACCGTGGACCGCGCCTGATGCTCCAGCCACTCTCCTGCTGCCACACGTCCAATGCGAACCACTAGGAAGCCGCCACGTGGCACACGCCCCCGCTGCACCGCGTTCGCCCGAGCGCTTGCCCGCGCCTGCGCGCTGCCCGCGCCGTGCTCCCGTGGGCCGGGCCCACTGCGCCATGACCCCCGCTCCGCCACGTGGTGTACAACACCAACAGGAAGCCGCCACGTGGCACTCTCCTTGGTCCACCGGTCCACCGTGCACCCGAAAACACTAGAAATCTTCCGAGTGTCCGTTTTCGGGCGTCCGGACACAGAAAAATTCAACCAAGTAGTCGATTTTCATCATTTTCGCGCGCTGAGTCCAAATCTGAGGTTCGTTTTGCTCGATTCCACTTCTAAAATTTGTCGGGCGTCCGGACTTAGAAAAATACAACCAAGTAGTCGATTTTCATCATTTTCGCACGCTGAGTCCAAATCTGAGGTTCGTTTTGCTCGATTCCACTTCTAAAATTTGTCGAGAGCATCCAAATAAGTAATCTTAATCTAAATTTCGCGCTGAGTCTAATTCTTGGGTCCAATTTGCGCACAAACACCTCCAACACATAGTATAGGCCTGCAGAAGTCGCTGAACACACCGCAAAAGTTCAGTGGAGATTCGGGTCACCACAATAATCTACAACTACACATGTATCAGAGCGAGAAATAAAACTATAAAACTATACTAATATCTATCATTATACAAAATACATACAAGATCCACCTCTCAAAACAAAAAAAATACAAGGGCCATGGCCGGGCCAGTCCCGATGTACAGTGCACAAAACTAAGCTATCAACAGGGTGGACTACCTCTATCAAAATATGCTGGGTAGGGGCTGCTATCTACGGTGCAATCTCCTTATCTCGGTCCAAAGCTAGCTTTGATGGCCCTGAAAAAGGTAGACCACAATGACTGCGAGAACTACAAAATAGTAGTTCCCAGTGGGTACGGTCGGCGATAATCACGGCCTACCCACTAGGTCTACCTGAGGCAAGATAGTAAAACTGTAAAATAGGTAATGACGGAAAATAAATAGAAGTATCACTATACTACACTATCCTGCGTCAAATCCCAAAATTTAGAAATCGCAACCCAAAATCAAACGCAACGGAAAATCTATCACTAGCCGTCCCAACAGAACACTAGACCCAATCCTGCACTGACCGTCTCAACTACCCGGTGAAGCCTGCGCCGTCTACAAATAGGCCACTGTGCAACTCTCCCTACTGTCGGGGTTCCACTGCCAATGGTGATCCATCAACAGTAGACGCCACCCTACCCTCCTAACACCCTCCATCTGGCCCCTTGGCCGAATCAATCCCCAGTAAAGCTCAAAGTGGCATGCAGGCTATGATCAAATGGTGACTCCACAAATCACCGATGACACAAGAAACGAATCCCAAAGTCAACTCATGCATCCCCAACACTAAGGTACCAACCATCTCAAAACTCGTGCCCCAATGCACACACACACAACCACTAGAACCAGCCCATGGCCCCCGAAAACCCTAAGACAAAAGCGGCCACTACGTCAACATGACGTGGCACAAAAATCACCAACAAAGGACCCCCTATCTCTAATACCCAACAACACTACCAAACGGTCAACCCCTGAACATCAGACTAATCCGATCTACTATAAAAACGACATCTACCCCAAAACACATGCAACCCAAAATGCCCGTACGCCCGTACTAAAACATAAAACACTCTCAATCACTAACATAAATCCCTCGACAACAGATAAATCCAAACATGTTGATAAAAATTCTATCTCGAAATCCATGCATCAAAAAGGTCCCCAAAAACCCTCTAGCAGTAAAATATTAATATTCTAAACCTACAACGGACTAATATACGCTCACCTACAACCAACTCCCACGCATTGGGCAGGATTTACATAGGGCGTACCACGAACCAATATACCATCGCATTCGGAGCGACACTCAAGGGGAGCGACCCCACTGAGGAAAAGAACAGAGCAGAGATCGAGAACCAGAACTGAAGCACATGCAGGCTGTAATAAAAACCACGATCGAACAGATTGAAAGAACTCGCCGACCCAAAACAACGAACCCAACCGACTAACAACACAGGGACCGGTACACTCATCGGTCCAACATCGAACCCAACCAACCAACAACATCGGGACCGAGAATTCCGGGAAGCTGACGCCTACAACCCCAATCAAACAAGAACAGGTTCCAGGAGTAGCCGCCCGTAGCTCTCATCCCGAAAAGAGGCAGCCCTTGGAACCCAGATCACTCGAACCCTCGGCGGGGTGAGGAGATTTATATAAAAGATGATATTTGTTTCCGGAAACCCTTTTTTGCTCGACCCCTCTCTGAGTGAGGACAAAAGTAACTTCTTTTTAGAAAACCATCTAGCTTGGAGGAAAAATCCAATATTAATATCATTTAGTTTATAAGAAAATCAGTTAAAAACGATTTTATTTTCCTAAGTCCCGAAGGACTAGTGCCTTTGCCCTAATCAAATGAGAACGGGTTCTGGCGCCCCTTGAAGCTTGGGAAGGAAACATTAGTTTACTAAAATCATGTGTATCCAAAAGTAACTCCGGGTTCAAGGTCCTGCTATCATAAGATCAACATCGCCACCACTCAGTGGCGATGAACCAAATAAGAGGAAAACACGACAATCCGGGATCACCGTGTAGTATCACGACCTTTCTTGGTTTTCTTTATAATTCCTTTTGAATAAAACTAGTTGTTAGGGGATTAAACTACCGAGTTTTCTTGGGTGGAACTTTTGTGCTTGCTTGTATTTTTCTGTAGTAGAGGTCGGAAAGTGGAGAACGACAAAGCGATCGGATCTGAAATCCGATTTACGGATCTCTCGGTTTGGGGTGGTTTTATTGGTTTCGGATCCAGAAAGGTGAGTTCGGACAATCTCGGCGTCTGTAGTGTGCATCAGGATCCGTGCTAGCCGTTGCGAAGCGTTTTGACGATCGGCACGCTTTTCGAGGAGATTGGAATCCGATTTTTGAATTCTCTTACGTACAAAAGAAATATCAAGTTTTTATTTAAAATATCCTTTTTCAAGAATCGCTAACCCAAGTTCCAAGAGAAAAGAGAAAGAGGGATCGGTTCATCCATCTTCTTCGATCAAACGTGCCGGAGGCCGAGAACGGAAACGTTAACGTCAACGGGGAGCGAATCCGGATTCCCACTACCGGCGAGGAGCGAGATCGGGTCGTCTTCTCCGTTGGAGCAAGGTTAGCGGCTTTGCTCTCTCTCGCGCTTCGTTGTTTTCGTTTTGCGTGTTCTTGGCCGTAAGGGTTTTTGCGCTTTGCATCTTTGTCGCCGTACGACGCTAGGATGCCCTAGCCGCCGCCGCCGCGCCGCCGCCGCCGCGCCGCCTCCGCTGAGGGGCCGTGCACTGCGCCGCGCGCAGGGCTGCAGCACTGCGCCGCGCCGCTTGCAGTCGCGCGGGGACAGGACCCATGCGTGGCTGCAAGCGCCCGCGCGGGAGAGGTGCCCGTGAGGGGAAGCAGCGCTGCGCCGCGCCGCTTGCAGCCGCGCGGGGACAGGACCCTCGCGCGGTTGCGAGCGCAGCACGCGACCGCGCGGGAGAGGTGCCCGCGCGGGGCAGCAGCGCTTCGCCGTGCCGCATGCAGCCGCGCGGGGACAGGACCCGCACGTGGCTGCAAGTGCCGCATGCGCCCGCGCGAGGGAGGTGCCTGCGCGAGGCAGCAGCGCTGCGTCGCACCGCTTGCAGCCGCGCGGGGACAGGACCCGCGCGCGGCTGCAAGCGCCACACACGCCAGCGCGCGGCTGCAAGCGCCGCACGTACCCGCGCGCGGGAGGTGCCTACGTGGGGCAGTAGCGGTGCGCCGCGCCGCTTGCAGCCGCGCAGGGACAGGACCAGCGCACGGCTGCAAGCGCCGCACGCGCCCGCGCGGGGGAGGTGCCCGTGCGGGGCTCGTTGCGCTGCGCCGCCACCGCTCGCTGCGCCTCGCTACCGCCGCGCGGACAGGGCGCGTGCTTCACGTGCGCCGCTGAAGGATCCGCGCGGGGCTGCTTGCGCTGCGCCGTCGCCGCGCGCGTGCCTTGCTGCCACCGCGCGGACAGGGCGCGCGCTACCCGCGCCCCGCTGAAGGATCTGCGTGGGTCTGCTGCTTGCACCGCGCCCACCCGCGCGGGGGTGGTGCCCGTGCGGGGCTGCTGCTGGTGCCGCGCGTACCCACGCGGGGTTGCTTGTCCCATGCCGCCCGTACCCGCGCGGGGCTGCCAGTGCCGCGCTGTTATTTGCGCCGCGACTGGTTGGGTTTTTGGTGCTGTTTGTCTTTTTCCGGACAGAGGTCGGGTCTTTTGTTTTGCAGGGCAAGGTTTACTCTTATCGTTGTTTTGGGAACTTTTTAGGTCCGCGAGTCGTGCGAAGGCGTGGGACGATTTCAGGTGTTTCGGTCGACGCTTTTTGAGGTGGGTACTCTCTTCTGAAAAAGGGGATGTCGTCGAATTAGGCACATCGTGTTTTCCCTTTCCTCGTTATTGACGTTCTTTTGTGCTTACAGTTACAATATTATGAGTGGATGAGTAACCCCATATTATGCACGTGTATCGGTACTGTTACTTCTGGAGCAACCGAGTGTCGCAGGTGTTCATGACACTCGGTTTATTATTATTATTATTATTATTATTATTATTATTATTATTATGCTCATGGCGCTTGCACGCACACCAGCAGTTTGGTCACCGTGTCGGTGTACTTTTCCGGAGAAGTGGTCTGCAGACCCGTGAACCCTATGAGGTGACGTTAGTAGGGCCTCTTGCGGTTATTTGCGGTGCTGCACTCGTGCAGTGGGGGGTTTAAATGCACCAAGGTGAGAGCGGGGCGGATTTCTTCTGCCTGAGGTCCCCGTACCGACATGGCAGGTGCGCAGTTTGGTTTTCTCGAGGGGGAATATGATTGAGTGCAGGATGGGGATTGTGGATGCTCTGATTTTACGGTTTGGTTTATTATCTGTATCTTTTAGCATCACTTTTGTTAGTATGTTACATCTTCATTCTTCGTGCCACTGACTTCCCACACTGTGACAGGTTCGATCAGGGGTGGGATCTGGGACGGCGGTGAGGTCGCGACTAGAAGGATTTAGCCTTATTCTTGGCTGGTGACTTTTATCCTTTTACTTAGTTGTTTATTTCAGTTGGTTAGACTTTGTGTACGTGGCTCTTTTTATCGTGGATGATGTGGATGTTGGGATGGACTGGTGACTCTGTGATTGACCGGTTTTACTTATGCACTTAGTTATGCGTTTTGGACGGCCGTTTTAAAATACAGAAAAGAGATTGCGAAACTGTTTTGAAAACTAGGTGTCGTGTGGACACCATTTTTCAAACCCGTGGTTTTATCCTTTCAAATTTATATTGCCGTTCAGAAAAGAGATTGCGAAAATGTTTTTAAAACCAGGTGTCGTGTGGACACCGTTTTTCAAACCCGTGGTTTTATCCTTTCAAACTTATGTTGGTGTTTGGTCAATGTGAATGTTTAATGGTTCCCTTTTTAGTCTTCACCTTGGCTGGTGTGGTTAAAGTACAGTTGTGGTTGTTACGCCGTGCATACACGAGGGTGGCTTGAATTGTTAAAGTCGAGAACGCTAGCATATGTGGCGGGTCTGTGCACGTGACCGGCGGGAGTTCCCTTTCAGAAGAAAAATTATTGTGTTATTTTCCGCTTCAATAAACCCCCGGGGCGTGACAGATTAAGATGGTATCAGAGCAAAATGACTTTAAGCACGGTAGTTATAGTCCAACATCCACGGAACATACTGTCACTTGCGGCTAACCTATGAAATAATCAAAGGCTAGGTGCGTTGAGCGCGAGTGTCGGGGGGGGGAGGGGAAATCCCTTTTTGATCGTATGACATGGTTCTTAAATCTCTTAAGTCTAGGTTTGACTTGGTTGCTTTGTGTGCTCAGATAATGGCCCGGACTTGGTCTTCAATCGATGGCGCAGAAGTGGATGCGACGGCTTCGACAGCTGCGGAGAATCAGCTACTTCGACAACAGTTACATGACATGGCCGAGCAACTGTTAACACTCACTGAACACATGTACTCATTGACGCAAAACGCCGGTGTGGCTGATCGCGTCCCCTTTGTTAGGAGGGACGAACCCCACACGGCCCACTTTTTTCGTGGATGGTCTACGGAGCGACACCTTTTAGGTAATACCAATGGCAGGTTTGCCCACTTTTTGAGAGGTGGTCGATAGGGCCACTTTGGTGGAGCGGGAATTGGCTGTCGCTCGTGCCCGGCAGGAGGACCATGAGCCCAACCGGGACCAGAAACGACCCCAATTTTATCCTGGGGATGGCTTTTCCAATGGGAGCCGGCCACCCAAGTATCCGAAGACGCAGCAAGGAACCAGGAGCACGCCGACGAGAGGACCGGAGCCGGGGGACCGGCCTTGCATCATCTGCGGAGGAGCACATCAGGTGATCGACTGTTCCTGGAAGCACGACCATTGCTTTCGTTGTGGCAAGCCGGGGCACTTCCGCTCTAACTGCCCCCTGAACTCGGGAATAGCTCCTTTAGCGTCACGACACGAGGAGAGGGGTGCTGCCATAGCCCCGCGGGAGGTTCTACACGACGGCTCGGCAGAGGACGCACTGCCCCGGAGGAAGTAGTAGCAGGTAACACTCTGTTAGTAGTTCACTTTTCGAGATAGGACCTTGTTTGACCCCGGAGCATCCCATCCTTTCTTATCTCTCATTTTTCGCCCATACCCATAGTTAGTAGAAGAGACCCCCCTTCGTAGAAATAGGTTCGTTCAGACCCCTAGGTAACCCCTCGAGGTAGGTAGTTATGTTCCTTCCTGCTCGGTGAGGTTGAGCAGGTTAGTATGCCCTTGGAACAGGTGGTAATCCCGTTGAGGGATTTCGGCGTAGTACTCGGGATAGATTGGCTTACCAATCATTAGGCGGTGATTGACTGCTAGAAGCACCAAGTGCATCTTCAGGAACCTGGTTTACCGGAACACGTGCACTTAGCATGTGAGAGTATTTTCCTTCTCATCTCTCACGGGCAAGGAGACTGGTGGGGGGATTCATCCTATGCTATGGCAAAGAACGGACCCACCTGAAGTCTCGGTCGCGAGTATTGTGGGGGTAGACTTTTGTCTAAGTTGTACCTTGTAGGTCTTTGGGTTCTAGGTTACAGCCGATAGTCAGCCGATTCTGGCGACTTAGGCAAGGTATAGGTGGGAATGAGGATTCCTCCCTGGGGTTAAAAGGAGATCACCGGGTTAGGTATATCTTGTTCAGTTGGGTTCTTGTGTGCTGCACAAGAGGGTCGGTTTAGGCTGCCTATAGGTGGGTTGGCGCGTGATCCCTTGAGTGCGCGCAATAAACCTAGGCAGTTTTTACGGCAAGGTTATTCTCGCTGTATTCGTTGCTCGGTGCTTGGAAAGGGCATCAGGTTAGGACCGAGCGATAGTGGTTATCAAGAGTGTTGCACCCACCCTCTGTGACGGGATGGGAGTGGGATCAGATCTCATGGTAGTTGTTACCTGTTTCCCATAAAAAGGGCGTAGAATGAGGCAAGTTTGGGTTGTGGTAACTGTAGGTCAACGAGATCAGTTAACTACAGGGCATTCTGGCATTAATCACTTTCGGCTGGAGTACCCGGTATGTATCTCTTTCTGCGAGGTAGACCTTGAGGTGGGTCTTAGAGCTGGAACCTAGCTTTAGGTTTACTTGTCACCTCGAAGGGACGGACAGTCCGAGCGGGCGATCCAAGCTAGTGGCCTCGTGTTAGTGACGGATGGTTTTGTTGTTCCTCAGGGTAGGTTTGCTAGTAGTTAGTAACCCGGTTTTTGTTATGGGCACCTCATAGACGATTTGTGGAAGGTTTTTCAAAAATTGCCACCCCTTTGAATCGTTTAACGCGGAAGGGAGAGAGATTTGTTTGGATGCCTCAATGCCAGGAGAGCTTCGAGGAACTCAAGGGCAGGCTAACACGGGCACCCGTGCTTGCACTACCGAGACCGGATGAGGATTTTGAGGTTTATTATGATGCATCGCGGAATGGTCTGGGTGGAGTACCGATGCAGCAAGGGAGAGTTATAGCTTGTGCGTCAAGACAACTCAAGGACTATGAGAGAATGGGACAGGAGGTGGTACCGGAGGGTGCGGTTGCCCGACTCTTAACCTTCGTGGTCAAGCCTACTTTGCTTGAGAAAATCCTCGAAGGTCAAAAAGTGGACGCACAGTTGCAACTTGTACGGGACAGGATCACTTCAGACCAGGAGGGCGACTTTTCGATTGGAGTGGACGACGCAATACGGTTCCGAGGACGTTTACGCGTGCGCGGCGTGTCAGCTTTGAGGGAAGAAATTTTGACGGAGGCACACTGTGCTCCCTATACAACGCAGCCTGGGGGAACGAAGATGTATAAGGATCTCAGGCAGACCTTTTGGTGGCCCAAACTGAAGGGAGACGTAACGCGTTTCGTGGCACACTGCCTAGTATGTCAACAGGTAGAAGCCGAGCACCAGCGCCCGGCGGAAAAATTGCACCCTCTTCCATTTCCAGAGTGGAAGTGGGAATGAATCACTAGGGACTTCGTCACTGGCTTTCCACGATCGCAGCAAGGTCACGACGCGGTCTAGGACGTGGTGGACTGATTGACGAAGTCCGCTCATTTCCTACCTATTCACGATGTGGTCTCGGGACCGTTTGGCGCAACTATACATCAACGAGGTTGTGAGATTGTATGGGGTGCCGGCGTCGATTACTTCAGACAGAGACACTCGGTTTATGTCGAACTTTCGGCGGAGCTTGCTGCAGGCCTTGGGGACCAAACTACGTTTCAGCATGGCATTCCACCCCCAGAGCGACGGACAGTCAGAGCGGGTGATCCAGATTCTCGGAGACATGCTCCGAGTGTGCGTACTTGACTTGGGTGAGGGGTGGTCTCGATTTCTTCCTCTAGTGGAGTTGCCTACGACAACAGCTACCAGGCGAGCATCCAGATGGCGCCGTATGAAGCTTTGTACGGGCATCGGTGCCGATCCCCAATTTGCTGGGATGATTTAGGGGAGCGGAAGTTTTTGGGTCCGGACTTAGTGGAGGAGACCGAGGCAAAGGTGCGCATTATCAGGCAGTGGCTGGTGACCGCCCAGAGTCGGCAGAAAAGCTATGCGGACCGGAGACGTCGTGACTTGGAGTTTCAGGTTGGAGAGCATGTGTTGCTCCGGGCTTCGCCATCCAAGGGGATCAAACGGTTCGATTTGCGTGGCAAGTTGAGCCCGCGGTTTGTTGGATCCTTTGAAATTTTGGAGCGTATCGGCCCGATAGTCTATCGTTTAGCCTTGCCGCCGAATCTCGATCGGGTGCATAACATTTTCCACGTATCAATACTCCGGAAATACCTCCCTGATCCATCACACGTCCTTGATGCTTCTGCAATTGAGATTCGAGAGGATTTAAGTTTTGATAAGACACCGGTACGGATCTTGGCACGCGAAGATAAGAAGTTGCGCAACCGGATTATTCCTTACGTGAAGGTGCTGTGGAGTAACCATGAAGAGCGCGAAGCTACTTGGGAATTGGAATCGAAGATGAGAGAATATTTTACGTTTTTGTTTGACGAAGGTAGATGATAAGTTTCGAGGACGAAACTTCTTTTAAGGGGTGTGTGATGTAGTATCACGACCTTTCTTGGTTTTCTTTATAATTCCTTTTGAATAAGATTAGTTGTTAGGGGATTAAACTACCGAGTTTTCTTGGGTGGAACTTTTGTGCTTGCTTGTATTTTTCTGTAGTAGAGCTCGGAAAGCGGAGAATGGCAAAGTGATCGGATCTGAAATCTGATTTACGGATCTCTCGGTTTGGGGTTTTCTTGGTTTCGGATCCAGAAAGGTGAGTTCGGGCAATCTCGGCGTCCGTAGTGTGCATCGGGATCCGTGCTAGCGCCATTGCGGAGCATTTCGTCGATCGGCACGCTTTTCGAGGAGATTGGAATCTGATTTTTGAATTCTCTTACTTACAAGAGAAATAGCAAGTTTTTATTTAAAATATCCTTTTCCAAGAATCGCTAACCCTAGTTCCAAGAGAAAAGAGAAAGAGGGATCGGTTCTTCCATCTTCTTCGATCAAACGTGCCGAAGGTCGAGAATGGAAACGTTAACGTCAACGGGGAGTGAATCCGGATTCCTACTACCGGCGAGGAGCGAGATCGGGTCGTCTTCCCCATTGGAGCAAGGTTAGCGGCTTTGCTCTCTCTCGCGTTTCGTTGTTTTCGTTTTGTGTGTTCTTGGCCGTTAGGGTTTTTGCGCTTTGCATCTTTGTCGCCGTACCTCGGGGGGACAGGACCAGCGCGTGGCTGCAAGCGCCGTACGCGCCCGCGCGGGGGAGGTGCCCGCGCGGGGCTGGTTGCGCTGCGCCGCCGCCGCTCGCTGCCCCTCGCTGCCGCCGCGCGGACAGGGCGCGCGCTTCCCACGCGACGCTGAAGGATCAGCACGGGGCTGCTTGCGCTGCGCTACCGCCGCGCGCGCGCCTCGCTGCCACCGCGTCGACAAGGCGCGCGCTACCCGTGCCCCGCTGAAGGATCTACGTCGGGCTGCTGCTTGCGCCGCGCGCACCCGCGCGGGGGTGGTGACCGCTCGGGGCTGCTGCTGGGGCCGCACGTACCCGCGCGGGGCTGGTGCCCGCGCGAGGCTGCTTGCGCCACGCTGCCCGTGTTTGCGAGGGGCTGCCAGTGCCGCGCTGTTATTTGCGCCGCGACAGGTTGGGTTTTTGGTGCAGTTTGTCTTTTTCCGGACAGAGGTCGGGTCTTTTGTTTCGCAGGGCAAGGTTTAGTCTTATCGTTGTTTTGGGAACTTTTTAGGTCCGGGAGTCGTGCGAAGGCGTGGGACGATTTCAGGTGTTTCGGTCGACGCTTTGTGAGGGGGTACTCTCTTCTGAAAAAGGGGATGTCGTCGGATTAGGTACATCGAGTTTTCCCTTTCCTTGTTATTGACGTTCTTTTGTGGTTACAGTTATAATATTATGAATGGATGACTAACCCCATATTATGCACGTGTATCGGTACTGTTACTTCTGAAGCAACCGAGTATCGCAGGTGTTCATGACACTCGGTTTATTATTATTATTATTATTATGCTCATGGCGCTTGCATGCACACCAGCGGTTTGGCCACCGTGTCGGTGTACTTTTCCGGAGAAGTGGTCTGCGGACCCGTGGACCCTACGAGGTGACGTTAGTAGGGGCCCCTTGCGGTTATTTGAGGTGCTGCACTTGTGCAGTGGGGGGTTTAAATGCACCAAGGTGAGAGCGGGGCGGATTTCTTTTGCCTGAGGTCCCCGGACCGACATGGCAGGTGCGCAGTTTGGTTTTCTCGAGGGGGAATATGATTGAGTGCAGGATGGGGATTGTGGATGCTCTGATTTTACGGTTTGGTTTATTATCTGTATCTTTTAGCATCACTTTTGTCATTCTGTTACATCTTTATTCTTCGTGTCACTGACTTCCCACACTGTGACATGTTCGATCAGGGGTGAGTTCTGGGACGGCGGTGAGGTCGCGACTAGAAGTATTTAGCCTTATTCTTGGCTGGTGACTTTTTCACTTTTACTTAGTTGTTTATTTCAGTTGGTTAGACTTTGTGCATATGGCTCTTTTTATCGTGGATGATGTGGATGTTGGGATGGACTGGTGACTCTGTGATTGACCAGTTTTACTTATGCACTTAGTTATGCGTTTTGGACGGCCGTTTTAAAATACAAAAAAAGAGATTGCGAAACTGTTTTGAAAACTAGGTGTCGTGTGGACACCGTTTTGCAAACCCGTGGTTTTATCCTTTCAAATTTATATTGCCGTTCAGAAAAGAGATTGCGAAAATATTTTTAAAACCAGGTGTCGTGTGGACACCGTTTTGCAAACCCGTGGTTTTATCCTTTCAAACTTATGTTGGTGTTTGGTCAATGTGAATGTTTAATGGTTCCCTTTTTAGTCTTCACCTTGGCTGGTGTGGTTAAAGTACAGTTGTGGTTGTTATGCTGTGCATACACGAGGGTGGCTTGAATTGTTAAAGTCGAGAACGCTAGCGTATGTGGCGGGTCTGTGTACGTGACCGGCGGGAGTTCCCTTTCAAAAAAAAAATTATTGCGTTATTTTCCGCTTCAGTAAACCCCCAGGGCGTGACACACCGTCATCCCAAATGGCTCCCGACACTAGCACCAAACAAACCTCTGTTGGGTTATATGTAATAATGGATCTAAATAGGGGAAAAAACACCTAGAGGGGGGTGAATAGGTGTAAACAATAAACACTCAAAAAATCATTGCGCAATAAAACCCAATGCGGAAATATAAATGAACACGCAAGATTTTTACGTAGAAAAACTCCAAACCGGAGTAAAAAACCACGGGACCGATAACACGGTGAAATCCACTAGAATTAACACACGTACAAGGTGATAAAACGTACTCACAGACGACTCAACCTTTTACCATACGCTCCTAGTAGATCTTCTCCGCTCGCTCCGCAACGCGTCTCGAATCCACGATCTGCGTCCAACGCCGAATCCACGGTGTCCAAAGTCGAGTCCACGACGTCCGACCGAATCCACGGTCTTCACCCAGTAGCACGCTTCGAATCCACGAACGTACCTCGCTCCGAATCCACGAGAGCGGTTGCACCTTGAATCCACAAGGCCACGCGAGTCCACGCGCCGATTTTGGGGAAATCGTTGTTTTTGGGTGGTGATGATCCGCCGAATACTTAGATTAGAAATAGATCGGAAATACCATCTAAGTATTCATTAGTTTGATTCTACTCAAATTCTGAGTTTGGAAAACCTAGAATCAAACTAATCAATATAGATGAAGAAACATAGAATTAATCTAGTTATTTCCTTTCTTCTCTATATGTGGATTTATCTTTTTCGGTCGTATCGGATCTATATTTTCCGTTGTTTTCCGATGCCCTAAGAAATGAATAATAGGGTCTATATATAGGTTAGAAACCATTGGAAGAAGATAAGGTTCAAAAACTATCCGTTTTTGGAAATTTTCACGACGGCGATCCGGATCGGATTTACTGTGATCCGGATCGTCATAACGAGTCAGGCAATCCCAGAAAAATAGGGTTCGGGATCCGGATTGAAGTGCCCGATCCGGATCGTTCATGTATTCCAGCAAAATCCAATGTTCGGGATCCGGATCGAAAATGACCTTTGATCCGGATCGGATTTGCCAATGAACAAGCACCCTTCGGGATCCGGATTGGACTGTCTGATCCGGATCCTGAACATGTCCCATGTCCAGTTTTTGATTTTTATGCAATAAAAAAATTCTTCCAAGTGTTTCTACACTACAAGAAGTATTCGGATCACCAAAAATCTTTAGTTAAACATACCTGATCCTTTTGAATTCTTCTTTCTTGAGATTGAGGTATATGATCCAAACTTCTTTCATCTTCAATCTTCAAGACTTAACACTTTCACGAAATGCGCCAAAACAAATTCCTTAACAATCTCCCCCTTTGGCGGTTTCGTGACAAAACACAAATCCACTAAAGAAAATTCAAAAAGATATTTTTGTTGCTATCACCATACAACAAAAATTTACATTGGAGATCCAAAATTTAAATATATGAGATAAACTCCTAAAACAGACTCTAGACTTAGACATCTGCACTCTCTGCAAAAGAAAATCATTCTTGACAAAAAGAGATCGTTAGATATCTCAAGAATATTTACCATTCAAAACCTAGCAGAGATAGAGTTTATACTCATCATGACATTTAGTAAATCAGATATGTAATAAGATCACAATCAAACATTGACATATCTTCTAAGCAATAAGATTCCAAATGTCATAACGTTGCTTTGTTAGTAATCAAACAACTTGTTAGTAATAATACATGTCCAAATAGTTAGTCGAATAGTTAGTAGGGACATGCAACAAATCACAAGATAAAACCAGAAGTTGTGATACTTACCTTTCACCAAAGTCAAAGTTTGTTCAAAGTTCTCACAAAGTTCTCTAAACTTGTTCAAAGTTCTCACAAAGTTCTCTAAACTCTCTCTCCCTTTTTGTCACAAACAAAGCCAAAAATTACAAAACACAAAGAGAGTTAAAGAGTTTAAATACGTGTGAGCAGAAGGAGATAAAACAAACACAAGAACTTAAAAACCTGTAAAAAAAAAAAAAAAAAAAGGTTAGAAACAAAAACTTTATGCAGAATCTTCAGAGCTGATGCACCCAAGCTTCTGAAACATTTTCTTGATCCGTTTGTTCATAGAAGCTTGCTCCTTCTTAACTTCTTTAAGATCTTGGATCATCAAAGCTTGTTCTTTCTTAACTTCTTTAAGATCCTCTTTCATTTCAGCGAACTCAATAGACATGCGTTCTTGCTCGTTTGAGAGTCGCTGTTGTTCCTTAAAGATTGAGCTAACCGAAGCATCATCATCAGAAGTTGATGGAGGTGCTTGCTGTGCAGAAGTTGTTGCTCGAGGTGCAGAAGTTGTTGCTTGTGGTCGAGCTCTTTGTCGGGTAGGAGGTGATGGAGGATCATCTTGTTTAGTCGAGAGAGACTTCACAATTGTTGTCTCATTGATTGTGCCCAAACTGTACATATAGGAGCTCGCACTTGTGTTGACTTTAAACCTTCGAAGGATGCGCATAATTATCATTGGATAGGGAAGTCTCTCTGTGGGGTGAGCATGTTCCACATAACGCGCCATCCTTGACCAAATGAGATAAGGAATATTTAAGTTTGCTCCCATCGATGCTGCGGGGTGTCCAAGAAGATAAAGGAATAACATCCTATCCCATCGAAGAACCTTCATATTCATGTTTGGAAGGATGTTATAGCAAACAATGAAGTTCACATAACGATACTCCGGTCGAAGTTCTTTTGAGAAAACAGAATTTCCTGTCGACAAAGTATCTGGAAGACAAATGCCATTAACCACCACTCTCCAAGAGTTGTCGTTGAAGACTTGAGTTTTCAGATAATGAGCTCCATCAACTCTGGCCTTCATCCCTAACACCTCTCCAATCAGTTGAGGTGTGACTTTGATCTTGATATTCTTGACCAATGTTTGAAATTCTCGACGTCCCTGGTCCTGATCAACTAGACTTGAACCATTCTGATAAAACATTCGTACTGAGTGAGGACAATACCCAGTAGTCTCAGGGAAATCGCAAATTGGAGCAAGACCGGTTCGATCAAACAAAGTCCCAAAGAGAGAAGATCGTTCCTTCAATGCTTTGACATTGACATGTCTTTCGCCAATGCATTCCCTCTTCTCAAAATCTTTGATCCTTGCGGAGCTGATGAAGTCTTGTTGAGGAGGCTGGCTAGCAAGTGGTTCACGAATTGAAATGCCCTGAGCACTGCCTCTTTTTCTTGCACCGGTTTTTCTTTTTGTTCCGATTGGACTTGGATCCATAGGGGCTTTTCCTTTTTCTGCAGCAGTAGGCGGAGGCTTCGTCGTTGAAGCTTCAGCAGTTGCTTTCCCTTTGGAGACAATGGGGACATTTTCCTCGACCTCGAGGTTATCCCAGTCAATTGAGTCCGTCTCAGTGTCTGTCTCGGAATCACTTCGAGTTTTCTTCGTTCTCTTAGCCTTCTTAGGCTTGGCAGTATCTTTAACATGAACCATGGCAGCAAGTAGAAAAATAATCCAGGTGATCACCATTGCTGCACGTGCTTTAAGAAGTTTGAAATCCTGTGAATACCAACTCAAGAACACATGAAAAATTGTTAATTTTGAAAAATTTGAAAAATTATACCCAAACAATCATAATCATGTAGAGAGACTAAGAATCAAATTAGTTTTGCAAAAAGAATTTTAAAAATAGATCAATTGCATGATTTTCAAAAATTCCTATTATATGCCCTAAAACCGAATTTTCAGAAATTGAAGCCCAAAAATTCGTTAATCAAGAGAATACCTAGCATATAATCAAAACTAATCTACCCAGAGTTCTTATTTCAAAAGAAATTTGACCAAAAACCATTCACAAACGAAAAAGTTCCATGATTTCTACTCACGTTTTGAGCAAACAAGGAAACACAGTGAAAAACCGAGATTTTGATCAATAAAACTTACTTGGAATCGAAGAACTCGAGTTTGGAAGGCTCCAAGAAGGATGAATTCTAGAGAGAGAAGCTCTGGAGTCTTAAGAACAAAAGATTGCAATAAAAGAAATCAAAAACCCTCTTGTTCTAATAAAACCCTAGCCGTGATCCGGATCGGATCGAGATTTCAATCCGGATCGGCTACCCGCAGGAAATACCTGCGTTCGGGATCCGGATCAACTTGTCCGATCCGGATCAGCTCCAACTTTTTCTTCAGAAAAATTTAGGAAAAATCCAGAAAATCCAGAAAAAGTATGTAAGCACTTTTGCGCATCAACTTTAAACAAAATCATCGTTTCATGTCAAAAGAAATAGATTATGCTAAATCTATCAATAACATTCAAATAATGACATGAAAATTTATAGAAATTAAAACCTTTAAAGTTGATCAAGTTCAAACACATCCATCATGATCTTATGAGTAAGGCGTTTATCAAATCATTTATATGGTAAAGAAAATGAAGTACCAAGATCAACAGATGTTTGAAATCGCAAATAAATTATATAATGTATCTAGTCAATCTGTTGAAGAGAGTGGCTCTTTGAGCATCTTTCATTAAAAATCCCACCTTATACCAACCTTGAAATTTGACGGAGTCAAGTATTTCAATCATGCATTTTAATTAATCAAAAATTACAAAAACATGCTTGGTATACATGTGGTAGCTGCACACAGTACTCGGACGACCGAGGTGGTAGCTCTTTCCTCCATGTGGTGGTAGTTTTCACACTCCTCATTGGGATGTAACTCTTTCCACATCTTTTGAGCATTTTACTTTTCTTTGACTCCCCCTCAATTGGCTATCAATTAATTTAAGATATAAAGTATTCAACCAAGGATTGATCTCGAATTCATACTCGACTAAATAGTCAAATAAGATAAAAACAATACCAAGAGATCATTGAGAGAGAAATTGGCTTTGATCAATTAAAAATGGTTTAATTTAAATAAATGATCAATGCATCAACTGAATTATTATGATATCCAAAGCATAATAAATTTCTAATTAGATGAAAGGATGCAAGTAAAGTCAATAATACACATGCTCAATTAATGTACTATGTATAAACATAGATAAAGAACAAAAACACAAAAACAAAACCTAACCTAAGCAAAAGCTTCAAAAAGAAGTTTATTTCAAGGAAAGCATTCCAATTGCTTTACGCAAATGAATAAAACGTTTTTGATCCAAAGGTTTTGTTAAAATGTCAGCTAATTGATCTTCAGTTGAAATATATGAAAGTTGAAGAGTATTTGATTCAACTAGCTCTCTAAGAAAATGATATCTAAGTTCAATATGTTTTGTTCTAGAGTGCAACACAGGGTTTTTAGAAATGTTAATTGCACTTGTGTTGTCACAAAAAATTGTTACCGAAGTTGCTGAAATCCGGAAGTCGCTCAACACACTTTTCATCCAAATGAGTTGGGTTGAACAACTACCCGCTGAAATATACTCTGCTTCGGCAGTCGAGAGTGCTATGCAGTTTTGCTTTTTACTGTGCCATGCAACAAGTCAATGGCCTAGATAAAAGCATGCACCACTCGTGCTTTTCCGATCATCCACAGATCCTGCCCAATCGGCATCTGAGTATCCAATAATATCTAAACTTGTTCCTATAGGATACCAAATTCCGAAATTTATGGTTCCTTTGATATATCGGATGATCTGTGTTACGGAATTTGAGTTGGCGTAGTTTCGTGAAAGGTTCAAGTCTTGAAGATTGAAGGTGAAGAAAGTTGGATCATTTAACTCAATCTCAAGAAAGAAGAATTCAAAAGGATCAGGTATGTTTAACTAAAGATTATTGGTGATCCGAATACTTCTTGTAGTGTAGAAACACCTGGAAGAGTTTTTAACTGCATAAAAATCAAAAACTGGTGTTCGGACATGTTCAGGATCCGGATCAGAGCCAGCAGTCCGGATCCCGAAGGTTGTTGTTTCATACATTACTTCAATCCGGATCGCAGCATCTCACGATCCGGATCCCGAACGTTGAGTTCTCAGAATTGTATGAACGATCCGGATCAAGCATTCCGATCCGGATCCCGAACGTTTGTTTTTCTGGAAACCGTCTTTCTTGCTACTGCAATCCGGATCGCCCAAATCCGATCCGGATCGCCGTCCGTAAAAATTCCAGAAATATTAGGTTTTTGATTCTTATCTCCTTCCAAATGTTTCTAACCTATAAATAGACCCTATGACTCTTTTTCTAGGGTTAATCCAAAATAATCATATAGAGCCGTCATATTCAAATATCATCTTATACGGCCCTAGATCCACATATAGAGAAGAAAGGAAATCATTAGAGAATACTCTATGTTTCTTCATCTATATTGATTAGTTTGATTCTAGGTTTTCATACTCACATCTTGAGTTGAATCAAACTAATGAATACTTAGATGGTATTTCCGATCTATCTTTGATCTAAGTATTCGGCGGATCATCACCACCCAAAAACAACGATTTCCCCAAAATCGGCGCGTGGATTCGCGTGTCCTTGTGGATTCAAGGTTCAACCGCTCTCGTGGATTCGGAGTGAGGCACGTTCGTGGATTCGAAGGGTGCTACTGGGTGAAGACCGTGGATTCGGTCAGACGTCGTGGATTCGACGTTGGACGCCGTGGATTCGGCGTTGGGCGCAGATCGTGGATTCGAGAAGCGTCGCGGAGCGAGCGGAGAAGATCCTCTAGGAGCGTATGGAAAAGGTTGAGTCGTAAGTGTGTACGGTAAATCACCTTGTACGTGTTTTAATTCTAGTGGATTTCTGCCGTGTTATCGGTCCCGTGGTTTTTTACTCCGGTGATGGAGTTTTCCACGTAAAAATCTTGCGTGTTATTTTTATTTCCGCATTGGGTTTTTATCGCAACGATTTTTGAGTGTTTATACGTTTACACCTATTCACCCCCCTCTAGGTGTTTTTTCCCCTATTTAGATCTACATTACATATAACCCAACAAGTGGTATCAGAGCGGGAATAGGGTTGTAAACAATGGTTGAAGGTGGAAACATCAATCGACCCCCTTTCTTTGATGGAACAAATTATGCGTACTGGAAAGTACGAATGAAAGCCTTTTTAATTTCCATCGACGAAAGGGTGTGGCAATCAATTGAATTAGGATGGTCTAATCCAATTGAAATTATCTCTGATGTTCGCACCTTAAAACCTAGGTCGAAATGGACCAAGGAAGAGTTAGATTTATCTTCTTACAATGGCAAGGGAATTAATGCTATTTTTAATGCCTTATCTCAAACTGAATTCTCTCGCGTCTCGGCATGTGAGACTGCGAAAGAAATCTGGGATGTTCTTCAGGTTACACATGAGGGAACTAACCTCGTGAAGATTCAGAAACTGCAAATGCTTACGAGCAAGTTTGACTCTATCTTGATGGCAGAAAATGAATCTTTCACGCACTACTATACACGATTGCAAGACATCGTAAACTCATGTGCTAACCTGGGAGAGAAGATTCCAGAATTTAAGGTTGTAAGAAAGATCTTAAGAACTCTTCCTGAACGATTTCGCCCAAAGGTTACAGCCATTGAAACTATTAAACACCCGGACGAAATGCGTGTAGAAGAATTAGTTGGTTTATTACAAACATATGAAATGACATTTACTACTAACAATTCTTCTGGAAAAGCATCCTCTTCTAAGTCTTCAGGTTATGCGTTGAAAACAACTAAGGAAGAAGACGCGGATACATCCTCCTCAGACGATGACGAGAACCTTTCTATGGAGGAATTTGAGAAGCAGCTCGCTCTCTTGACAAGGAAGTTTCGCCGCAACTTTCGAAGGGGTAATTCAAGTAAATCTCCATCCTTCGGAAAGTCGAACAAAGGCAAGGGTACTTCAAGTTACAAGTCAAGAAAGCAAGAGAACTTCTCAAAGGATAAGAAAAGTTCAGAGGGACAACTACAATGCTTCAAATGTCGAGGCTACGGCCACATTGCAACGGAGTGTCCCAACAAGTATCCGGCAAAGAAGAAGGCGATGCAAGTCGTCACTTGGGATGACAACTCAACGTCAAATGAGTCGTCTTCAAGTGATGAAGAAAAGAGCTCCACGGCATTCCACGCGTCCATATCTTCACCCTTCATGTGCTTCATGGCAAGTACATCCGAGTCATTGTCCAACTCCACTGTTGAAAAGAATGCAACGGACAACGAATCGGATGATTCGGAAGGTGAATATTTTGCTTTAGCCTACCACAGACTTTTGAGGGATTCAAAGAAAGTGGCTAAGCAAAACAAGAGTTTGAGAGGGAGAGTGCATGATCTCGAAGTAGAAGCAAAAAGAGCAACTTCTCTCTCAAACGCTCTTGAAGTGGAAAGGGAAAATCTGATAAAAGTAAATGTTTCCCTTCAAGAGTCCAATGAGCTTTTTGAGAAGGAACATACAAAACTGGTGGATAAAGCGGATCACTTCTCAAAGCTCTACAACGAGGCTCGACAGGATAACCTGGAAATGACAAAGACCATTTTCCAACTCAAGTATGACTTGAAGCGATTCTCTTCAGGAAGGAGTAAGTTGGATAGGCTTCTTGGTCTTGGTCAAACAAATTGGTTCGGCCTCGGGTACACTCAAACTGGAAACAGTCCAAGTTCGAGTGGGACAGTTTTTGTACCTCAGTCGGTATCTCCTCCTCCGACACCGGAATTCAAGACAAACAACGACAACAAACTTACTTCATCCTCTTTGGGATCGTCAAGATCTAAGGTATGTTTTCGTTGTGGTGTTTCAGGGCACATAAGAAGATATTGCAAGACGGGAGTCAAACGCGTACCTCAAACACCTCTTGCAATGACTACCACAAAGGTGATTCCTCGGAAATCAATTGCAAATCAATTGAAGGAAAAGAACCTTGGTAGTTTACCGCGCAAGACGACGTCATCAAGGAGCAGCAATCGTTTTAACAAGACGCTTTCACCTAGGCATATAACTTCACGACCATTACCGACGCACTCCAAAAAGGTTTGGGTGCGCAAAGGTGAAATCTTTCCTTGTCTTGTTACCAATGTTTCCTTGCATGCATATGATAGTTCGTCTTGGTATCTGGATAGCGGGTGTTCGCGTCACATGACCGGTGACAAAAATAGTTTTCAAAATCTTGAGAAAATCTCCGGAGGACTCGTTGTTTTCGGAGACGGTCGATCTTCCAAAATTGTTGGAAAAGGAACAGTAGCTATTCCAGATGGCCCGGTTCTAAATAATGTGTTATTTGTTGATGGCCTTAAGTCTAACCTCATCAGCATAAGTCAACTTTGCGACAATGGTTTTTCAGTTAACTTTTCATATGTTGAATGTGTTGTAACTGATAAGGACCATGTATTCTTTTTAAAAGGGGTTAGATCTGAAAATAATTGTTATGTTGTTCCTAATAAATTTTCTGAAAAATGTAACCTAGTTTCTTTGGATAATGAAACACTTTGGCATGAAAGGCTAGGTCACTTAAATTTTAAGGAACTTGCTAGAATTTCAAACAAGGACGTGGTCAAGGGGGTTCCAAAACTTTTGCTTAAACAAAACGTTGTGTGTGGTGGTTGCCAAAAGGGAAAACAGTCTAGGACTGCACACAAGAACTTGAACCACGTTGGTACAAAACGGCCTTTGGAACTTTTGCACATGGATTTAATGGGGCCGACCCGTCAACCATCTTTGGGAGGTAAATGGTATATTTTCTTATTGGTTGATGATTTCTCTAGGTTTTCTTGGGTAGCATTTTTAAAAGAGAAAGCTGATACGTTTGATTCTTTTCATGAGATTTGCCATCGTATTATGATTGAAAAGAATGAAAAGATCGTTCGTGTTAGGAGTGATAGAGGTGGAGAATTCATAAATTCCAAATTCATTGATTTTTGCACTTCCAACGGCATAAAACATGAATTCTCAGCACCCTATACACCTCAGCAGAATGGTGTTATTGAGCGCAAAAACAGGGTTGTTCAAGAGATGGCGCGTGTGATGCTTCATAGCCGGAATTTACCGTTACATTTTTGGGCTGAAGCTGTGAACACCGCTGTCTATGTCATTAATCGCGTGTATTTGCGCCCAGGAACTTTAAATACACCATATGAGCTGTGGTTTAGTAGAAAACCGGATATCAAATACTTTCGTATCTTCGGGAGTCGATGTTACATTTTACGTGACCGTGAAAATCTTGGAAAGTTTGACTCTCGAAGTGACGAAGGGATCTTTTTGGGTTATTCTACGAATAGCAGAGCATATCGAGTATTTAACATCGAATCTAAAACGATTGTAGAATCTATAAATGTTAAAGTAGATGAAGCTTTTCACTTTGCATCTGAAAAATCTACCCTCGATATCTCTCTGGATGATGATACTCCTGTAAGTGCATCTTCTCATGATAATACTTCCAATATTAATGATGCATCTAATGGTTCTTCAAGTTTATCTGATGTGCAGGAATCATCTCATATACCTCCGAGTACTCCGTTTCAACAAACGCTACGAATCTCCAAGGATCATCCTGAATCAAAATCATTGGAGATCCACAAGAAGGAGTTAGAACTCGGAGGCAGTTGGTTTGTGGATTCGCTTGCTACGTATCTTTAATCGAACCAAAGAACATAGATGAAGCTCTTCAGGATGACTACTGGATTAAAGCAATGCAGGAAGAGCTCCATCAATTTGAGCGAAACAAAGTCTGGGAATTAACGAAGCCTCCAAAGCAACATAATGTGATAGGTACCAAATGGATTTTCAAGAACAAGAAAAATGAGGATGGTACTATCATCAGGAACAAGGCACGATTAGTTGCTCAAGGCTACTCTCAAGTAGAAGGTATAGACTTTGATGAAACATTCGCCCCTGTAGCTAGACTCGAGTCCATTCGTATACTATTTGCTATTGCTTGTCATTTTAAAATCAAATTATTTCAAATGGACGTTAAGAGCGCGTTTCTAAATGGGTTTTTAAATGAGGAAGTTTATGTGGCTCAACAAGGTTTTGTAGACCATAAACAACCTAACCATGTTTTTCGTTTGAAAAAGGCTCTTTACGGTCTGAAACAAGCACCGCTAGCATGGTACGAAAGGCTGACAAAGCACCTTTTGGAGAAGGGCTATACTCGAGGGGGAGCTGACAGGACTCTCTTTGTGAAGCATTATCAAAGCAATTTCATCGAGCACAAATCTATGTCGATGACATTGTATTTGGCGCAACAAGAGATAATGATGCTTCTAAATTCGCGGAGACCATGGAAAGCGAATTTGAGATGTCCATGATGGGCGAATTGACTTATTTCCTTGGATTGCAAATTAAACAAAATGATGAAGGTATTCACTTGAGTCAATCCAAGTATGCAATGGAGTTGGTTAAAAAGTATGACTTAGAAAATTCGAAGGATTTTCCGACTCCAATGGGAACTAGCCACAAGGGACTTGGAAGTGAATCACAAAGTGAGAATGTAGACGAGAAACTGTATCGAAGTATGATTGGAAGTCTACTTTACCTCACGGCTAGTCGCCCGGATATATCCTTTAGTGTTGGGATTTGCGCGAGATATCAATCAGCACCAAAGGAGGTTCACCTGAAAGCGGTGAAAAGGATCATCCGGTACATCAAAGGATCAATTAATTTCGGAATTTGGTATCCTATGGGAACTAGTTTGGATATTGTTGGATACTCAGATGCCGATTGGGCAGGATCAGTGGATGATCGGAAAAGCACGAGTGGTGCATGCTTCTATCTTGGTCATTGCCTTTTTGCATGGCACAGTAAAAAGCAGAATTGCATAGCACTCTCGACTGCCGAAGCGGAATACATTTCAGCGGGTAGTTGTTCAACCCAACTCATTTGGATGAAAAGTGTGTTGAGCGACTTCCGGATTTCAGCATCTTCGGTAACGATTCTTTGTGACAACACAAGTGCAATTAACATTTCTAAAAACCCTGTGTTGCACTCTAGAACAAAACATATTGAACTTAGATATCATTTTCTTAGAGAGCTAGTTGAATCAAATACTCTTCAACTTTCATATATTTCAACTGAGGATCAATTAGCTGACATTCTAACAAAACCTTTGGATCAAAAACGTTTTATTCACTTGCGAAAAGCAATTGGAATGCTTTCCTTGAAATAAACTTCTTTTTGAAACCTTTGCTTAGGATAGGTTTTGTTTGTTTTTGTTTTGTTTTGTTCATTATCTATGTTTGTACATAGGACATTAATTGAGCATAGATCATAATTGACTTTAATTGCATCTTTTCGCAGATTTAGAAATTTATTATGCTTTTGCCATCATAATATTTCACTGTTGCAATGATCATTTATGTTAATTAAATCATCTTCTGAGTGATCAAAGTCAATTTCTCTCTCAATGATCTCTTGGTATAGTCATTATCTTATTTGACTGCTTAGTCGAGTATGAAATCGAGATCAATTTTTGGTTGAATACTTTATATCTTAAATAATTGATAGCCAATTGAGGGGGAGTCAAAGATATCTAAAATGCTCAAAAGATGTGGAAAGAGTTACATCCCAATAAGGAGTGTGAAACTACCACCACATGGAGGAAAGAGCTACCACCTCGGTCGTCCGAGTATTGTGTGCAGCTGTGACGCCCCACTTCCCAGGGGGTCACCCATCCTAGAACTACTATAGCTCTAGCACGCTTAACTCTCATGTTCCTCTTGGATCTTGCTACCATCCAAAATGCTATAGCCGGGTTAGAGATTTAGTCCTATTATATCATTTATATAGAGGACTAATCCAAATTCCGGGGGTGTCACATTCTTTCCCCCTTTAAGCCCTGACGTCCACGTCAGGCTCAAGCACACTCACAAGCACCAGGCGATGTGAGACTCGTCTCGCTAGCCTTAGCCGACCTTGTGAGGAGCTGCACTCCACTCACAACGGTCATTAGCCGGGGAGCCTCACTCTACCCGCTATATAACCCTGGCTCAGCCGAGACTCATCTCACATTTCCGGCTGGTGAATGGCTCTGATACCAACTGTGACGCCCCACTTCCCAGGGGGTCACCCATCCTAGAACTACTCTAGCTCTAGCACGCTTAACTCTCATGTTCCTCTTGGATCTTGCTACCATCCAAAATGCTATTGCCGGGTTAGAGATTTAGTCCTATTATATCAATTTATATAGAGGACTAATCCAAATTCCGGGGGTGTCACAGCAGCTACCACATGTATACCAAGCATGGTTGTCCAATTTTTGATTAAGTAAAATGCATGTTGAAATACTTGACTCCGTCAAATTTCAAGGTTGGTATAAGGTGGGTTTTTAAAAGAAAGATGCTAAAAGAGCCACTCTCTTCAACAGATTGTCTAGATAAATTATCTACCATATTTGGGATTTCAAACATCTATTGATCTTTGTATTTCATTTTCTTTACTGAATTGATGATTTGATAAAGGCATTACTCATAAGATCAAGTTAGATGTAATTGAAGGTGTTCAACTTTAAGGGATTTAATTTTTGTAAATTCTCGTTTCATTTTTGGATATTATTGATAGATTTGGCATAATCTAATTCTTGTTGTATGAAACGATGATTTTTATTTAAAGTTGATACACAATTGTGCTTACATACTTTTTCTGGATCTTATGAAATTTTTCTAAATTTTTCTAAAGAAAAAGTTGGAGCCGATCCGGATCGGGCAAGGTGATCCGGATCCCGAACGTAGGCTTCTTCCTGCGGCTGGTCGATCCGGATCGAAATCTCGATCCGATCCGGATCACGGCTAGGGTTTTAATAAGAACAAGAGGGTTTTGATTTCTTGTACCTTAATCTTTTGTTCTCGAGTCTCTAGAGCCTCTCTCTCTAGAACTATTGCACCTTGGAGCTTTTCAAACTCAAGTTCTTCGAATACAAGTAAGTTTTATTGATCAAAATCTCGGTTTTTCACCGTTTTTCTTTTTCCTCCTCAAACGTGATGAATTTCTTGGATCGATTTCGTTTGTGGATGGTTTTTGATCAAATTTCTTTTGAAATTAGAACTCTGGGTAGATTAGTTTTGATTATATGCTAGGTATTCCCAAGTTAAACGGATTTTTGGTCTTTGATTTCAAAGAATTCGGTTTTAGGGCATATAATGAGGATTTTCGAAAATCATGCAATTGATCTATTTTTAAAAGTCCTTTGCAAAACTAATTTGATTCTTAGTCTCTCTAACATGATTATGATTGTTTGGGTACAATTCTTCTAATTTTTGAAAATTAACAATTTTTTCATGTGTTCTTGAGTTGGTCTTCACAGGACTTCAATCTTCTTAAGGCATTTGGATCAATGGAATTCTCATGGATCATTCTTTTGTTGGTCACAATAGTGCACACTCGGGCCACAAACAAATTAAAAAGAGCTAAGAAAACACAACAAAAAGGTGAGTATCTTCTGATCAGTGACACAGAAGTGGAAGCAGACTGTCAAGAGGTAGATTGGACTGAATTGACAGATGATGATGACTCATTGACTGAAGAAAAGGCGTCTGATGGTTCAAAAGGAAAAGCTTTCGATGGATCAAAAGGAAAGGGACCCATGGACAAAGGAAAAGCACCTATGGCTAAACCAACCATCTCTGTGAAAAGAAAACGAGTAACTAGACGCTTTGGACTACGACGAGACGCTGATATTAACACGCCGATAGTTCCTGACTCACCGCCTCGCGTGGAAGGAGTGTTCGTCAGCATGGATCGCCTTCGAGCGTTTGAACGTCGTGAATGCATCGGTGAACGTCATGTCAACATTGAAGCTCTCCGAAATCACTCACCTGAGTTTGGAACCTTGATTGAGGAAGCTAATCTCATCCAAGTCTGCCGATTCCCCGAACTACTTGGGTATTGTTTGTATCGTGTAAGAACCTTTTACACGAATGCAAGACATCTTCGAGAAGATGAAAATGGATCAATGCATTTCTTTACAAATATCCAAGGGATGAAACTTAAAATCACTCCGCAGCTAATTGGCGAAGTCCTTGGAATGGAATCTAACACATCGGGACTCAACTTTTTGAAAGGAAGAAGTTTGACGAATGCCTTGTGGCAAACAGTGATAGATAAAATTTGTTTGGAAGGAACGAAATCAGCAAATGGTAAAAGTGTAAAATCCAAACATCTTCGACTGGAGTACCGATTTCTAAATTTCATCACGTGTTACAACATACTACCTAACATGCAGACTAAGGTCGTGAGATGGGAGAGACTGCTGTTCCTATATCTCTTGGGTCATCCCTCTGAGGCTGTAGGATTGAACATGAATATCCCCTACATAATTTGGAATAGAATGTCAAGATATATTGTGCATCCTCATCCTTCTGAACGACTTCCGTTTTCGTTAATCATCATGAGGATCTTACAAAAGTTTGACATTGATATAAGCTCGACATCTTATCAACACTGTTGGGGGATGATAGATGAGTCAACGATTGTGAAGTCACTTCACAAATTACCACATGTTACTCCGACACATTCAACTGGAAAGAAACCTTGTGTCGGCACCTCGGCCTCACCGTCTCAACAAGCATCAGAACAAAGGCGAATGTCTGAAGAACTCGAGATCATAACGGCATCCCAAATTACATTAACCAAGAAAGTAAATTCAATGAGGAAATTGATCAAGAACATGTTCACTAAGATGGGATATAGTGCGTCTGAAGACTCAGACTCGGATAACTAAGTTGTGCTTTAACAATTTTTTTTTGTGCAGATTTGTGCAGGATTTTATATTTTTAGATTTCAGTTCAGTTTTTAGGACTTACTCTTAGTTCTAGTTCTTACATTTCGGAACAATTTTTGAAATTTTTAACTCTCCTTAAATTTTTGGTAATTTTGGCTTTGTTTGTGACAAAAAGAGGGAGAGAGTTTAGAGAGAACTTGAACAATGATTGAACAATGATTGATGTGAATGTGTGAACATCAAGGTAAGTATCACTTCAACTTTGACTTTGGTGAAAGGTAAGTATCACAACTTTGGTTTTTATCTTGTGATTTGTTGCATGTTCCTACTAACTATTCGACTAATTATTTGGACATGTATTATTACTAACAAGTTGTTTGATTACTAACAAAGCAAAGTTATGACATTTGGAATTTTATTGCTTAGAAGATATGTCAATGTTTGATTGTGATCTTATTACATATCTGAATTTCTCAATGTCATGGTGAGCATAAACTCTATCTCTGTTAGGTTTTGAATGCTAAATATTCTTGAGGTATCTAACGATCTCTTTTTGTCAAGAATGATTTCTTTGTGCAGAGAGTACAGATATCTAAGTCTAGAGTCTGTTTTAGGAGTTTATCTCATGTTTTTAAATTGCTGGATCTCCATTGTAAATTTTTGTTGTATGGTGATAGCAACAAAAATATCTTTTTGAATTTTCTTTAGTGGATCTGTGTTTTGTCACGAAACCGTCAAAGGGGGAGATTGTTACGGAATTTGAGTTGGCGTAGTTTCGTGAAAGGTTCAAGTCTTGAAGATTGAAGGTGAAGAAAGTTGGATCATTTAACTCAATCTCAAGAAAGAAGAATTCAAAAGGATCAGGTATGTTTAACTAAAAATTATTGGTGATCCGAATACTTCTTGTAGTGTAGAAACACCTGGAAGAGTTTTTAACTGCATAAAAATCAAAAACTGGTGTTCGGACATGTTCAGGATCCGGATCAGAGCCAGCAGTCCGGATCCCGAAGGTTGTTGTTTCATACATTACTTCAATCCGGATCGCAGCATCTCACGATCCGGATCCCGAACGTTGAGTTCTCAGAATTGTATGAACGATCCGGATCAGGCATTCCGATCCGGATCCCGAACGTTTGTTTTTCTGGAAACCGTCTTTCTTGCTACTGCAATCCGGATCGCCCAAATCCGATCCGGATCGCCGTCCGTAAAAATTCCAGAAATATTAGGTTTTTGATTCTTATCTCCTTCCAAATGTTTCTAACCTATAAATAGACCCTATGACTCTTTTTCTAGGGTTAATCCAAAATAATCATATAGAGCCGTCATATTCAAATATCATCTTATACGGCCCTAGATCCACATATAGAGAAGAAAGGAAATTATTAGAGAATACTCTATATTTCTTCATCTATATTGATTAGTTTGATTCTAGGTTTTCATACTCACATCTTGAGTTGAATCAAACTAATGAATACTTAGATGGTATTTCTGATCTATCTTTGATCTAAGTATTCGGCGGATCATCACCACCCAAAAACAACGATTTCCCCAAAATCGGCGCATGGATTCGCGTGTCCTTGTGGATTCAAGGTTCAACCGCTCTCGTGGATTCGGAGCGAGGCACGTTCGTGGATTCGAAGGGTGCTACTGGGTGAAGACCGTGGATTTGGTCAGACGTCGTGGATTCGACGTTGGACGCCGTGGATTCGGCGTTGGGCGCAGATCGTGGATTCGAGAAGCGTCGCGGAGCGAGCGGAGAAGATCCTCTAGGAGCGTATGGAAAAGGTTGAGTCGTAAGTGTGTACGGTAAAATCACCTTGTACGTGTTTTAATTCTAGTGGATTTCTGCCGTGTTATCGGTCCCGTGGTTTTTTACTCCGGTGATGGAGTTTTCCACGTAAAAATCTTGCGTGTTATTTTTATTTCCGCATTGGGTTTTTTATCGCAACGATTTTTGAGTGTTTATACGTTTACACCTATTCACCCCCCTCTAGGTGTTTTTTCCCCTATTTAGATCTACATTACATATAACCCAACAATCTGTTTCACCGCTTTCAGGTGAACCTCCTTTGGTGCAGATTGATATCTCGCGCAAATCCCAACACCAAAGGATATATCCGGGCGACTAGCCGTGAGGTAAAGTAGACTTCCAATCATACTTCGATAAAGTTTCTCGTCTACATTCTCACTAAAGGATTCACATCCTAATCCTTTATTGCTAGTTCCCATTGGAGTCGGAAAATTTTTACAATTTTCTAAATCAAACTTTTTTACCAACTCCAAAGCATACTTGGATTGACATAAGTGAATGCCTTCATCACTCTGTTTCACTTGCAATCCAAGGAAATAAGTCAATTCGCCCATCATTGACATCTCAAATTCGCTTTCCATGGTTGCAGCGAATTTAGAAGCATCATTATCTCTTGTCGCACCAAATACGATGTCATCGACATAGATTTGTGCTACAATGAAGTTATTTTGATAATGCTTCACAAAGAGAGTCCTGTCAGCTCCCCCTCGAGTATAGCCCTTATCCAAAAGGTGCTTTGTCAACCTTTCGTACCATGCTCGCGGTGCTTGTTTCAGACCGTAAAGAGCCTTTTTTCAAACGAAAAACATGGTTAGGTTGTTTATGGTCTAAGAAACCTTTCGGTTGAGCCACATAAACTTCCTCATTTAAAAACCCATTTAAAAACGCGCTCTTAACGTCCATTTGAAATAATTTTATTTTAAAATGACAAGCTATCGCGAATAAGATACGAATTGACTCGAGTCTAGCTACAGGGGCGAAAGTTTCATCAAAGTCAATACCTTCTATTTGAGAGTAGCCTTGAGCAACTAAACGTGCTTTGTTCCTGATGATGGTACCATCCTCATTCTTCTTATTCTTGAAAATCCATTTGGTACCGATCACATTATGTTGCTTCGGAGGCTTCGTTAATTCCCAGACTTTGTTTCGCTCAAATTGATGGAGCTCTTCCTGCATTGCTTCAATCCAGTAGTCATCCTGAAGAGCTTCATCGACATTCTTTGGTTCGATTAAAGATACGTAGCAAGCGAATCCGCAAACCAACTGCCTCCGAGTTCTAACTCCTTATTGTGGATCTCCAATAATATTCGTTTCCGGATGATCCTTGGAGATGCGTAACGTTTGAGGTAACGGAGTACTCGGAGGTACATGAGACGATTCCTGCACATCAGATAAACTTGAAGAACCATTAGATGCATCATTATTATCGGAAGAATTGTTATTAGAAGATGCATTAGCAGGTGTATCATCATCAAGAGAGATATCGAGGGTAGATTTTTCAGATGCAAAGTGAGAAGCTTCATCTACTTTAACATTTATAGATTCTACCATTGTTTTAGATTCCAAGTTAAATACTCGATATGCTCTACTGTTTGTAAGTATTATATATAAATAATAATTTTTTTTTTTTTTTTAAATACATAAATTGCATGACATCCAATCATATAAGAGTCAAGAACAAGGAAAGATTTCACCTTTGCGCACCCAAACTTTTTTTTGGAATGCGTCGGTAATGGTCGTGAAGTTGTTCTCCTAGGTGAAAGCGTCTTGTTAGATTGATTGCTGCTCCTTGATGAAGTCGTCTTGCGCGGTGAACTACCAAGGCTCTTTTCCTTTGAATGATTTGCATTCGATTTATGAGGAATCGCCTTTTTGGTAGTTGTTGCAAGAAATGTCTGAGTTGAGCGTTTGGCTCCTGTCTTGCAATATCTCCTTATGTGCCCTGAAATACCACAACGAAAACATACCTTAGTGCTTGACGATCCCGAAGAGGATGAAGTAGGCTTGTTGTCGTTGCTTGTCGTGAATTCCGGTGTCGGAGGAGGAGATACCGACTGTGGCACAAAAACTGTCCCACTCGAACTTGGACTGTTTCCAGTTTGAGTGTATCCGAGGCCGAAACGGTTTGTTTGACCAAGACCAAGAAGTTTATCCAACTTACTCCTTCCAGATGAAAATCTCTTTAAATCGTCCTTTAGTTGGAGAATGGTCTTTGTCATTTCCAATTTATCTTGTTGGGCCTCGATGTAGAGCTTTGAGAAGTGATCCGCTTTATCCACCAGTTTTGTATGTTCCTTCTCAAAAAGCTCATTGGACTCTTGAAGGGAAACATTTATTTTTATCAGATTTTCCCTTTCCACTTCAAGAGCGTTTGAGAGAGAAGTTGCCCTTTTTGCTTCTTCTTCGAGATCATGCAATCTCCCTCTCAAACTCTTGTTTTGCTTAGCCAGTTTCTTTGAATCCCTCAAAAGATTGTGGTAGGCTAAAACAAAATCTTCACATTCAGAATTACTCGATTCGTCGTCCATGACATTCTTTTCAGCATGGGAGGAGTTGGACAACGAGTCTGATGTACTTGCCATTAAGCACATGAAGGGTGAAGATGTGGACGCGTGGAATGCCGTTGCGTTGTCTTCTTCATCACTTGAGGATGACTCATTTGACGTTGAGTTGTCATCCCAAGTGACGACTTGCATCGCCTTCTTCTTTGCCGGATTCTTATTGGGACACTCCGTTGCAATGTGGCCGTAGCCTCGACATTTGAAGCATTGTACTTGTCCCTCTGAACTTTTCTTATCCTTTGAGAAGTTCTCTTGCTTTCTTGACTTGTAGTTTGAAAACCCTTTGCCTTTCTTGGACTTTACGAAGGATGGAGTTTTGCTTGAATTACCCCTTCGAAAGTTGCGGCGAAACTTCCTTGTCAAGAGAGCGAGCTGCTTCTCAAATTCCTCCATAGATAGGTTCTCGTCATCGTCTGAGGAGGATGAATCCGTGTCTTCTTCCTTTGTTGTTTTCAAAGCATAACCTGAAGACTTAGAAGAGGATGCCTTTCCCGAAGAATAGTTAGTAGAAAATGTCATTTCATATGTTTGTAATGAACCAACTAATTCTTCTACACGCATTTCGTCCGGGTGTTTAATAGTTTCAATGGCTGTGACCTTTGGGCGAAATCGTTCAGGAAGAGTTCTTAATATCTTTCTTACAATTTTAAATTCTGGAATCTTCTCTCCCAAGTTAGCACATGAGTTTACGATGTCTTGCAATCGTGTGTAATAGTCTGTGAAAGATTCATTTTCTGCCATAGAAATAGAGTCAAACTTGCTCGTAAGCATTTGCAGTTTTTGAATCTTCACAAGGTTAGTTCCCTCATGCGTAACTTGAAGAACATCCCAGATTTCTTTCGCAGTCTCACATGCCGAGACCCGAGAGAACTCAGTTTGTGACAAGGCATTAAATAGAGCATTAATTCCTTTGCCATTGTAAGAAGATGAATCAACCTCTTCCTTGGTCCATTTCGACCTAGGTTTGATGGTGCGAACATCAGCAATAAATTCAGTTGGATTAGACCATCCTAATTCAATTGATTGCCACACCCGTTCGTCGATGGAAATTAAAAAGGCTTTCATCCGTACTTTCCAGTACGCATAATTTGTTTCATCAAAGAAAGGGGGTCTGTTGATGTTTCCACCTTCAACCATTGTTTACAACCCTATTCCCGCTCTGATACCACTTGTTGGGTTATATATAATAATGGATCTAAATAGGAGAAAAAACACCTAGAGGGGGGTGAATAGGTGTAAACAATAAACACTCAAAAAATCATTGCGCAATAAAACCCAATGCGGAAATATAAATGAACACGCAAGATTTTTACGTGGAAAAACTCCAAACCGGTGTAAAAAACCACGGGACCGATAACACGGTGAAATCCACTAGAATTAACACACGTACAAGGTGATAAAACGTACTCACAGACGACTCAACCTTTTACCATACGCTCCTAGTAGATCTTTTCCGCTCGCTCCGCAACGCGTCTCGAATCCACTATCTGCGTCCAACGCCGAATCCACGGCGTCCAACGTCGAGTCCACGACGTCCGACCGAATCCACGGTTTTCACCCAGTAGCACGCTTCGAATCCACGAACGTACCTCGCTCCGAATCCACGAGAGCGGTTGCACCTTGAATCCACAAGGCCACGCGAGTCCACGCGCCGATTTAGGGGAAATCGTTGTTTTTGGGTGGTGATGATCCGCCGAATACTTAGATTAGAAATAGATCGCAAATACCATCTAAGTATTCATTAGTTTGATTCTACTCAAATTCTGAGTTTGGAAAACCTAGAATCAAACTAATCAATATAGATGAAGAAACATAGAATTAATCTAGTTATTTTCTTTCTTCTCTATATGTGGATTTATCTTTTTCGGTCGTATCGGATCTATATTTTCCGTTGTTTTCCGATGCCCTAAGAAATGAATAATAGGGTCTATATATAGGTTAGAAACCATTGGAAGAAGATAAGGTTCAAAAACTATCCGTTTCTGGAAATTTTCACGACGGCGATCCGGATCGGATTTACTGTGATCCGGATCGTCGTAACGAGTCAGGCAATTCCAGAAAAAGAGGGTTCGGGATCCGGATTGAAGTGCCCGATCCGGATCGTTCATGTATTCCAGCAAAATCCAATGTTCGGGATCCGGATCGAAAATGACCTTTGATCCGGATCGGATTTGCCAATGAACAAGCACCCTTCGGGATCCGGATTGGACTGTCTGATCCGGATCCTGAACATGTCCCATGTCCAGTTTTTGATTTTTATGCAATAAAAAAATTCTTCCAAGTGTTTCTACACTACAAGAAGTATTCGGATCACCAAAAATCTTTAGTTAAACATACCTGATCCTTTTGAATTCTTCTTTTTTGAGATTGAGGTATATGAACCAAACTTCTTTCATCTTCAATCTTCAAGACTTAACACTTTCACGAAATGCGCCAAAAGAAATTCCTTAACAACCTCTACCACCAAACTCCACTCGGCCCCCCGGCACGAGCGCAACATGCGTCCTACACTGTCCCGACCACTCGGCCCACTACCCGGGCGAGCAGAAAACTCTAAGTCGAGGGAAAAACATTCAATGTGTAGGAAGACTAAAGCATAAAAGAACCTAGCCAAGTGAGGGTTTTCTACTAGTCTGGTTAAACATGCAAACATATGATGGGGTGCTAGTCAAGGTTCCACCATTAAACATACAACATAACCGATGCTCAAAATGCTAACTCTAGCGTGAAATCATTTTAACCAACAATTATTCCCTGATTCTATCATGCATCATCCTACATCGATAAATAAATCCCCCACGATATCATGCATATATCTGGATTAATAAATAAGTCACTAACTCTACCTTGCACGCATCTCAATTAACATATCTATCATGCATGTCCACTACAAGATAGAATTAGAAAATAGTCTGTCAATTTGGAGAAAAATCTTACCCACCTGAAAAGCAAAAATCCAGGGTTTGATCTGGCTGAAACTTGGCGTGCACGTTCCTCAGCTTCTCATGATTCCAACGTAACGAAAATCATCCAAAAACTCCTCCCGGATTGGCGGTGGCAACCGAAACACGGAAGTGCTGTCCACTACGATGCAAAAATTCAGCGAGCGCGCCAAGATAAAGTGGAGGCAAATCCGATCATCATTTTCAGCTGGGACCAAAAGGAAAATTGCTCACCTCGATCGTGATTATGTATTCTAATTTTTATTTTCCTCGGGAAACTCCAAAATCCCTACGAAAACTGCATCACAAGCCGAACACCGCAAAAATTACGCTCACAAAAATTTGCATTTATTGTTCTGTGCATCAGTCCCAAAAGCCAAAAATGTTCACATACGAAGAGTCCTAAAAAAAATCCAAGAAAAATACGGCTGTGTTTCTCTCGAAGTGTAGATGCAAATCGAGTCCTTAAACTCCCAAATCCACCAACCGTAGGTCGAGAAAACGCAAGAATACTCCTCCGTTGTCTAGAAATTGCCGCAGAAAAAAGGGGTCTAAAGATGCTCCTCAAAACCCAAGAAAAACTCAGAATGGAGGGAAACGGTAAATACGGAAAACGTAGGCCCACCTGTAATAAAAATTATGCCGCAAGAATCTTCTAAAAATTTCTTTGGGGTATCACAGGGGAGCTCGCGGAATGAACTGCGACGGAAATGGCCACCGAAAGAGGAATGTCGAAGCGCGCCGAGTAGCCGAGATCGTCGATGTCGCGGCCTCCAAAAATCCCAGAAATCCTTCGAGAGATGGAGAACAAAGTGAGGAAGATCCTTCCATAAGGCCTCTCACGAGAAAAACCCCAAAAAGAGAAAAAGCGAGGGATGGGAAGCCTATTTATAGGCTAAAGCCCAAAAAGACCCAATTCGAGCTTGGGCCCAAGTTTCGGGCGCCCGAAACATTCGGGCGCCCGAAACATTCGGGCGCCGAAAACGTGCCCCACGGGGCCCCCGCGAGTAGCGCCCGAATCGCCCAGGGCGCGCCGCGTGTCCCGAACACGGGACAGCGGGCACCCGGCCACTCGGGCGCGGCTGCGTGTACCGACACGGTCAGCGGGGCAGGTGGCGCCCGCCAATCGCAGGGCGCCACGTGGCGCCCGCATACGAGCGCCCACCTGCCCGCACCTGCCCGCACACGACCCTCTCACCTGCCCACCTGGCGCGCGGTTCCGTGGACTGCACTGCGTGAACCGGCCACTCCGAAGCCGCCACGTGGCGCGCCCCTGGTCCACTGCACCTGTGAGGACCCGAATTCCCACGTAAGGATTACTATTGCATCAGCAACTTATGGAGGCCTATGTGGTGTGTCGGCGGTATTTGTGCGCAAATTGGACACAAGAAGTGGACTCAGTGCGTTGAATGGATCCTGAGTGTATTCGGATGCCCCGTCAAATTTTAGAAGTGGTTTTGCGCGAAACGGACATCGGATTTGGATTCAGCGCGGAAAAATGATGGAAATCGATTACTTGGTTGTATTTTTCGGAGTCCGGACGCCCGAAAACGGGCAGCCGGAAGATTTCAGTGTTTTCCGAGTGCACGGTGGACCGCAGGGTGTGCCACGTGGCGGCTTCCTATTGGCGCCGTATGCCACGTGGCGTAGCTGGAGGCGCGGCGCAGTGGGCCCGGCCCACGGGAGCAGGCGCGGGCAGGCGCGTGGAGACTGGAGTGCCACGTGGGAGCTCCTCATTGGCCCGTTATGGACAGGTGGCAGCAGGGGATTGGCTGGCGCACCAGGCGCGGTCCACGAAGCATGTGCGGCAGGCCTCGGGAAGCGTGCATGGTAGGGGGCGCGGGCGGCACGGCAGGCGCGCACGTGGGCTCGGCGTTCGAGGCGTTGACGCTGGGGGGGAGCGGGTGCGTGGGCGGGCCACGCGTCGCGAGCGGGTTGGCCGTTTCGCTGTTTGCAGTACGGGGGACACATGGCACAAGGATGTGGTTTCGGGCGCTGGTCGGACGGGCTTCGTGCGACCGGATTTTCGGCGCCCGAAAGATTCGGGCGCCCGAAACCGGGGACTGAACGGGGATTTTCGCATTTGTTCGGCTGAGCCTATAAATAGGCCCCCTCCCTCTCCGTTCCTCTGTTTTCTGGATCTTCCGGGGCTGTTCTCTGTGGGACTTCTACAGTGAAGTTCCTCCCCTCCCTCTTCTCCACACTTTGATGGATTCCTGTTATTTTTGGAGGCCTCGGTATCGGCGTTTTCTGCGACGCGGCGCACTTCGACGGTCCTTCGATTTTGGCTTTTACCATTGCTTTTCAGTCCGCGAGACCCCTTGGATCACCCCGATGGTTTTTTGAGCCGATTTTCACGTCAGCGCATTTACGAGAGGTACACCTTCGATTTCCGTGTTGAGCACTTTGCTCTGTTTCGAGTTTTTGGTGGTGTTCCCGAGGTGTTTTTGTGACCCTTTGTACTACTGCGAGGTAAGGGACAGCGGTGGAGTAATGTTGGGATTTCTCGGTCTACGGGCATCGGAACGGGATGTTTAAGGACTCGATCGACATCTACGCTTCGAGAGGAATGTAACCTTATTTTTATCGAATTTTTCTAAGATCGTTTCAAAGGTGATGTTTTAGCTTCTTCGTGGCTGTTTTTCCGCAGATTTGCGAGTGGTGGATATTTCGACTTACCGTGATGTTCTAATTGTTTCTTGGCCTACAGGTGTCGGAACGAGAAGTATAAATACTCAATTTGTACTAATCGTCGCGTGGATCGCAACCGTGATTTTTCTGGATTTTTTGGAGGAATACACGCAGGTGAAAATCCCCTTTCTCTTTGCTGGTTTGTAAAAATAGCAAACGCTATTTGCTGTGTGTGGGGTGTTGATTAGTGTGTTGTGGTTGAGATGTTGGTTGGAGCAGAGGCTTGTGCGACTGGGTACCGAGGGTGTAGTTTCGGCGGATTTTGATAGTGAGTGACTGCGCACTTCATCGACTTCGGCTTTGCCTGCGAAAAGCGATTCAGGTGGGTTGCTTCGTCTCCAGAACCGGTGGACGGTTCTCTAATTCTATCTGTTAGAATGCATGCATGTTTAGGGCACAATGTATGTGATTGAGGGGTAAGCTTAGGAATGATAAATGTACAAGGAATTGCAAGATTTAGATATCCATGTTGATGATTAGTGAAAGCTTACCGAATGGAATGCTACCCTCTATGATTGATAGCATGCATGATTAAATGTACAGCTTATAGGATGGAGATGTAAGTATGAGAATGGCCTAGATCATGTGGATTGATGCTACTTGTTTATGGTACATGTCTTGGTGGAATTGAGAGCTAGCATATTGTAAATGTTTATGTTCATTTTATACTAGATGAGGTAGAAAGCATGCTTGATTTATTATCTTGATTAATCATTGGCGTATGCATGTGAGATTGTTATACTACGGTAGTGATGTTTTAGCATGCCATGTTAGCACATAGCCTTTCATGAGGATTGATTATTCGAGGGGACAGGATGATATATCTATGTGCGGGTATCACTCTGGTGATTTATGGTGGACCATGGATTATGGACAGGTGTAGTTGATTAGTGATTTGGGCATGTGGTCATACCTTGTAGAGCTACTATTTGTTATACTCCTTCTTTTATCTTCCTTGAGGACTTTTACATACTTGTATGGACATCTAGATAGGCCATCTTTTACTGCTACACTATCATGTTGGGACTTGACTTAGGAGAAACCATCTTTGCTTCTTTTCTCCTTTTTAGTCAGGCGTGTGGTTCATGTTGCTCGGGCTCGAGCAAAGGTTTGGGATAGTGTAGCCGGGATCTTGGGGTCAGGGACAGGTTGTACTTGTTTGTGGATGGTAGGGTATTGCGGCGACCGCGGACATTGAGCGGTTGACCAGAGGTTACTTGTGCATCGGATTGGGGGTCGGGTTTTCTTTAGTGGTTGGAGTTTTCCACTTCGATCAGAGTCTGTTAAGGAATTTGTTTTGGCGTATTTCGTGAAAACGGTTAAGTCTTGAAGATTGAAGATAAAGAAGCTTGGATCATATACCTCAATCTCAAGAAAGAAGAATTCAAAAAGATCAGGTACGTTTAACTAAATAAGTTTGGTGATCCGAATACTTCTTATAGTGTAGAAACACTTGGATGGATCATAAAAATTAAAAACTGGACAAGTTATATGTTCAGGATCCGGAACAGGGGACTACAGTCCGGACCCCGAACATAGGGTAGTTCATGCGCAAATCCAGTCCGGACACACCTGATTCTGTTCCGGACCCCGAACGTGGAGTTTGCTGAAAATGTATGAACAGTCCGGACCGTGGTACATCGTTCCGGACCCCGAACGTTGTTTTCTGGAAAAATTCTGTTTATTAACGACAGTCCGGAACGACTTATTCCAGTCCGGACCGTCGACCTGAAAACTTCCAGATAAGGTTAGTTTTTGATTCTTATCCTCTTCCAATGGTTTCTAACCTATAAATAAACCCTACGATTCATCTTTTAGGGTAATCCAAGGTAATCCAAAATAAGTTTTTTATCTCCGTAAATGAACGAGGAATATAAACGGATGAAAAACTTATAGATCCACATATAGAGAAGAAAGGAAATAACTAGATTTAATTCTATGTTTCTTCATCTATATTAATTAATTTGATTCTAGGCTTTCATACTCAGATTTTTAGTAGAATCAAATTAATGAATACTTAGATGGTATTTCCGATCTATCTTTGATCTAAGTATTCGGCGGATCATCACCACCAACAAAATAATGATTTTTCCCAAAATCGGCGCGTGGATTCGCGTGGCCTTGTGGATTCAAGGTGCTACCGCTCTCGTGGATTCGGAGCGAGGTACGTTCGTGTGATCGAGACGTACTACCTGGTGGAGACCGTGGATTCGGTCAGACGTCGTGGATTCGACGTTGGACGCCGTGGATTCGGCGTTGGACGTTAATCGTGGATTCGAGGCGCGTTGCGGAGCGAGCGGAGAAGATCAACTAGGAGCGTATGGAAAAAGGTTGAGTCGTCTGTGAGTACGTTATATCACCTTTGTACGTGTTATAATTCTAGTGGATTTCACCGTGTTATCGGTCCCATGGTTTTTTACTCCTGTGATGGAGTTTTCCACGTAAAATCTCTGCGTGTTATTTATTTTTCCGCATTGGGTTTTATTACGCAAAGATTTTTGAGTGTTTATTGTTTACACCTATTCACCCCCCTCTAGGTATTTTTTCTCCTATTTAGATCCATATTAGTTATAACCCATCAAGTGGTATCAGAGCGGGAATAGGGTTGTAAACAATGGTTGAAGGTGGAAACATCAACAGACATCCATTCTTTGATGGAACAAACTATGCCTACTGGAAAGTACGGATGAAAGCATTTCTTATTTCCATCGATGAACGGGTGTGGCAATCAATCGAGTTAGGATGGTCAAATCCAACAAAAATTATTGTTGATGTTCACACCATCAAACCTAGGTCGAAATGGACCAAGGAAGAGATTGACTCATCTTCTTACGATGGCAAAGGAATTAACGCCTTATTTAACGCCTTGTCACAAACTGAATTCTCTCGCGTCTCGGCATGTGAGACTGCGAAAGAAATCTGGGATGTTCTTCAAGTTACACATGAGGGAACTAACCTTGTGAAGATTCAAAAGCTGCAAATGCTTACGAGCAAGTTTGACTCTATTTTCATGGCAGAAAATGAATCTTTTACAGATTATTATACGCGATTGCAAGATATCGTGAATACATGTGCTAACTTGGGAGAGAAAATTCCAGAGTTTAAAATTGTAAGAAAGATTTTAAGGACTCTTCCTGAAAGATTTCGTTCCAAGGTTACGACCATTGAAACTATTAAACACCCGGACGAAATCCGTGTAGAAGAATTAGTTGGTGCACTTCAAACTTATGAAATGACATTCCCTACTAACTATTCTTCTGGAAAGGCATCCTCTTCTAAGTCTTCAGGTTTTGCGTTGAAAACAACAAAAGAAGAAGACACGGATTCATCCTCCTCAGACGACGACGAGAACCTATCTATGGAGGATTTTGAAAAGCAGCTTGCTCTCTTGACAAGAAAATTTCACCGAAACTTTCGAAGGGGTTATTCAAGTAAAACTCCATCCTTCGTAAAGTCGAAGAAAGGCAAAGGTTCTTCTAACTTTAAATCAAGAAAGCAAGAGAGTTCTTCAAGTGATAAAAAGAACTCGGAGGGACAAGTCCAATGCTTCAAGTGCCGAGGATACGGCCACATCTCAACGGAGTGTCCCAATAAGAATCCGTCGAAGAAGAAAGCGATGCAAGCCGTCACTTGGTATGACACCTCATCGTCAAATGAGTCATCTTCAAGTGATGAAGAAAATAACGCAACGGCGTTCCACGCGTCCACATCTTCACCCTTCGTGTGCTTAATGGCAAGTACATCCGATTCATTGTCCAACTCCTCCCAAGTTGACAAGAATGCAACGGACAACGAATCGAGTAACTCCGAAGGTGAAAATTTTGCTCTTGCCTACCACAAACTTTTAAAGGATTCAAAGAAACTAGCAAAGCAAAACAAGGGTTTGAGAGGGAGATTGCAGGATCTCGAAGAAGAAGTAAAAAGGGCAACTTCTCTCTCAAACGGTCTTGAAGTGGAAAGGGATAACCTGATCAAAGCAAATGTTTCACTTCAAGAGAAAAATGAGCATTTCGAGAAGGAACACGTAAAAATGGTGGATAAAGCAAGTTACTTCTTGAAGCTCTACACCGAGGCTCGACAGGAAAAAATGGAAATGACGAAGACCATTTTCCAACTCAAGGATGACTTAAAGCGATTTTCTTCTGGAAGGAGCAAGTTGGATAAGATGCTTGGTCTTGGTCAAACAAACCGTTTCGGCCTCGGATACAATCGAACTGGAGACAGTCCTAGTTCGAGTAAGACAGTTTTTGTGCCCCAGTTGGTATCTCCTCCTCCGACGACGGAATTCACTACATACAACGACAACAAGCCGACCTCACCCACTTCGGGATCGTCAAGTACAAAGGTATGTTTTCGTTGTGGTTTTGCAGGGCACATACGAAGAAATTGCAAGATTGGAGCAAAACGAGCAAATCAAGCACCTCTTGCATCAACTACCAAAAAGGTGATTCCCAGGAATTCAAAAGAAAACTTTTCAAAGGAAAAGAATGTTGGTAGTTCACCCCACAAGACGACATCAAAGAAAAGCAACCAATCAAACAAGACGCTTTCACCAAGGAGAATAACTTCACATTCATTGCCAACGCAGTCCAAAAAGGTTTGGGTGCGCAAAGGTGAAATTTTCCCTTGTCTTGTCATTCATACTTCTTTGCATGCTTATGACAATTCGTCTTGGTATCTGGATAGCGGATGTTCCCGTCATATGACCGGTGACAAAAATTGTTTTCAATCTTTAGATAAAACCTCCGGAGGACTTGTAGTTTTCGGAGACGGTCGTTCTTCTAAAATTGTTGGAAAAGGAACAATCGCTATTCCAGAAGGCCCGGTTTTGAACAATGTTCTATTTGTTGAAGGCATTAAGACTAACCTCATTAGCATTAGTCAATTATGTGATAATGGTTTTTTAGTTAACTTTTCTTCTGCAGAATGTATTGTAACTGATAAGGATCAATTATTCTTTTTGAAAGGGGTTAGATCTGAAAATAATTGCTATGTTGTTCCAAATAAAATTTCTGAAAATTGTAACCTAATTTCTTTGGATAATGAAACTCTTTGGCATGAAAGACTAGGTCACATAAATTTTAAGGAACTAGCAAGGATTTCAAATAAAGACGTGGTTAAGGGGGTTCCTAAATTTTCATTTAAAGAAAACATTGTGTGTGGAGGTTGTCAAAAGGGAAAACAATCAAGGGCTGCACACAAGAACTTGAACCACGTTGGTACCAAACGGCCTTTAGAATTACTGCACATGGACTTAATGGGGCCGACTTGTCAACCATCTTTGGGAGGTAAATGGTATATTTTTCTTTTGGTTGATGATTTCTCTAGATATTCATGGGTAACATTTTTAAAAGAGAAAGCGGATACTTTCGACTCTTTTCATGAGATTTGTCATCATATTATGATTGAGAAAAATGAAAAGATCGTTCGTGTTCGAAGTATAGAGGTGGAGAATTCATAAATTCTAAATTCATTAATTTTTGCACTTCCAACGGCATTAAACATGAATTCTCAGCACCCTATACACCTCAGTAGAATGGTGTAGTCGAGCGCAAAAACAGGGTTGTACAAGAGATGGCACGTGTTATGCTTCATAGCCGGAAACTCCCGTTACTTTTTTGGGCTGAAGCAGTGAACACCGCCGTCTACGTAATTAATCGAGTGTATTTGCCCCCGGGATCTTTAAATACACCATATGAACTATGGTTCTGTAGAAAACCGAATATCAAATATTTTCGTATCTTTGGGAGTCGCTGTTACATTTTACGTGACCGCAAAAATCTTGGTAAATTCGGCTCACGAAGTGACGAAGGGATTTTCATGGGTTATTCTACAAATAGTAGAGCATATCGGGTATTTAACCTCGAAACTAAAACGATGGTAGAATCCATAAATGTTAAAGTAGATGAAGCTTTTCACTTTGCAACTGATAAATCTACCCCTGATATGTCTCTCGATGATGATACTCCTGTAAATGCATCTTCTCATAATAATTCTTCCGATAATGTTGATGCATCTAATGGTTCTTCAAGTTTATCTGATGTGCAGGAATCATCACACGTACCTCCGAGTACTCCGTTACCGCAAACGTTACGCATCTCCAAGGATCATCCAGAGTCGAACATTATTGGAGACCCACAAGAAGGAGTCAGAACTCGGAGATAGTTGGTTTGTGGAGTCGCATGTTACGTCTCCATGATAGAACCAAAGAACGTCGATGAAGCTCTTCAGGATGACTACTGGATTGAAGTAATGCAGGAAGAGCTCCATCAGTTCGAAAGAAACAAAGTCTGGGAACTAACGAAGCCACCGAAGCAACACAATGTGATTGGTACTAAGTGGATTTTCAAGAATAAGAAAAACGAGGATGGTACCATCATCAGGAACAAAGCACGCCTAGTTGCTCAGGGCTATTCACAAGTTGAAGGAATAGACTTTGATGAGACATTCGCCCCAGTAGCACGACTCGAGTCAATTCGTATTTTATTCGCAATTGCTTGTCATTTTAAAATCAAACTCTTTCAAATGGACATTAAGAGCGCGTTTTTAAATGGGTTTTTGAACGAGGAAGTTTATGTAGCTCAACCGAAAGGTTTTGTAGACCATAAACAACCTAACCATGTTTTTCGTTTGAAAAAGGCTCTTTACGGTCTAAAACAAGCACCGCGAGTATGGTACGAAAGGTTGACAAAGCACCTTTTGGAGAAGGGCTATACTCGAGCGGTAGCAGATCGGACTCTCTTTGTGAAGCATTATCAGGATAACTTCATTGTGGCACAAATCTATGTCGATGACATTGTATTTGGAGCAACAAGGGATAATGATGCTTCTAAATTCTCAGAAACCATGGAAAGCGAATTTGAGATGTCCATGATGGGCGAACTAACATACTTTCTTGGATTGCAAGTGAAACAAAATGAAGAAGGCATCCATCTGTGCCAATCCAAGTATGCAAAGGAGTTGGTCAAGAAGTTTGGATTAGAAAACTCTAAAGACTTTCCGACTCCTATGGGAACTAGCAACAAGGGATTAGGAAGTGAATCTCTAAGTGAAAGTGTAGACGAGAAGCTTTATCGTAGCATGATTGGAAGTCTACTCTACCTCACAGCTAGTCGCCCGGATATATCCTTTAGTGTTGGGATCTGCGCGAGATATCAGTCAGCACCAAAGGAGGTTCACCTGAAAGCGGTGAAAAGGATCATCCGGTACGTCAAAGGTACACTCAATTTCGGAATTTGGTATCCTATGGGAACATCTCTTGACATAATAGGATATTCAGATGCCGATTGGGCAGGATCAGTGGATGATCGGAAGAGTACGAGTGGTGCATATTTTTATCTTGGCCATTGTTTGGTTGCATGGCATAGTAAAAAGCAAAACTGCATTGCACTCTCGACTGCCGAAGCGGAATATATTTCAGCAGGTAGTTGTTCAACCCAACTCATTTGGATGAAAAGCGTGTTGAGCGACTTCCGAATTTCAGCAACTTCGGTAACAATTCTTTGTGACAACACTAGTGCTATAAATATTTCTAAAAACCCTGTGTTGCACTCTAGAACAAAACACATTGAACTTAGATATCATTTTCTAAGAGAGCTAGTTGAATCAAGTATTCTTCAAATTTCCTACATTTCAACTGAGGATCAATTAGCTGACATTTTAACAAAACCTTTGGATCAAAAACGGTTTATTCATTTGCGTAAAGCAATAGGTATGCTTTCTTTGAAATAACACTTTTTGAAACCATTGCTTAGGTTAGGTTTTGTGTGTGTTTGTGTTCTTTATCTATGTTTGTACATAGAATATTAATTGAGCATTTAGTATAATTGACTTTACTTGCATCCTTTCATATATTTAGAAATTTATTATGGTTTGGATATCATGATAATTCATTTGATGCAATGATCTTTTATATCAATTAGTTCATTTTAAATTGATCAAAGTCAATTTTTCTCTCAAATGATCTTTTGGTATAGTTTTTATCTTATTTGACTATTAGTCAAGTATGAACTCGAGATCAATTTTTGGTTGAATACCTCATATCTTAAATAATTGATAGCCAATTGAGGGGGAGTTTATTAAAATATTTATGCTCAAAAGATGTGGAAAGAGTTACATCCCAATGAGGAGTGTGAAAACTACCACCACATGGAGGAAAGAGCTACCACCTCGGTCGTCCGAGTACTGTGTGCAGCTACCACATGTATACCAAGCATGGTTTTTCAAGTTGATTAGATAAAATGCTTTTTGGAAAACTTGACTGTGTCAAATTTCAAGGTTGGTATAAGGTGGGGATTTTATTGAAAGATGCTCATAGAGCCACTCCCTTCAATAAATTGACTAGATATATTATCTAACATATTTTGGATTTCAAACATCTATCGATCTTTGTGTTTCATTTTCTTTACCAAATTGATGATTTGATAAACGCATTACTCATAAGATCGTGATAGATGTCGTTGAACTTGTTCAACTTTAAGGGACTTAATTTTTATAAATTTTCGTTTCATTACTTAGATATTATTGATAGATTTAGCATAATCTATTTCTCTTGATGTGAAACGATGACTTTGGTTTAAAGTTGACATGCAAAAGTGCTTACAATATTTTTCTTGATTTTCTAGAATTTTTCTAAATTTTTCTGAAGAAAAAGTTTGGAGCCGATCCGGACTAGAATTTCTGTTCCGGATCCCGAACGCAGGTATTCTCTGCGGGTAGCCGATCCGGACTGGATTCCTGATCCGTTCCGGACCGCGGCTAGGGTTTTATAAGAAACAAAAGGGTTTTGATTTCTTTTTACAACAATCTTTAATTTGTTTCCAAGTCTCCAGAGCTTCTCTCTCTAGAAATCAACCAATTTGGAGCCTTTCCAACTCGAGTTCTTTGGATTTCAAGTAAGTCTCTTTGATCAAATTTCATTTTTTCCACTGTTTTGCATTGTTCTTCATAAACGTGAGTGGAAATCATGGGTGGAATTCAATTCTAGTTGGTTTTTGGTCAAATTTCTTTTGAAATAAGAACTCTGAGTAGATTAGTTTTGATTATATGCTAGGTATTCTCTTGATTAACGGATTTTTGGGCTTCGATTTTTGAAAATTCGGTTTTAGGGCATATAATGAGAATTTTTGAAAATCATGGAATTGATCTAGTTTTAAAATTCTTTTTGCAAAACTAATTTGATTCCTAGTCTCTCTACATGATAATGATTGTTTAGATGCAATTTTTCAAATTTTTGAAAATAAATAATTTTTTCGTGTTCTTGAGTCTTTACTCGAAGGTTTCTCACGCTCAATAGCAAAAATGGCTTTTGCTTGGATTATTGCACTCATTGTAGCAATGGTAGGAACTCGAGCATCTGTTAAAAAGGAACAAGATGGAACAAACCAAAAGGAGACGAAGAATGTTCCTCAAATTGATTCAGAATCAGAAGACGAAGAAGATTGGGACGCATATTGTAAAGAAGTAGAACAGGCTGTTGATGACGAAGATAGGTTTTATTTAAAGAACAAAAAGCTGATGAAGTCTTCCTCAACAACCAAGCAGTACACTTGTAGTAGCCACTGGTTTAAAATGCTTAGGATCTTTTAATCTTAGGTTCTTTTGATTTCGTGCACCGCCTTTCGCTGCGGGGGTCCGGGGGGGGGGGGGGGGGGGGGGGGGGGGAGCTAATATTTCTTTGTTTCCGGGCAGACCGTTACGGCTCGCGGGTATTTTTAGACAATAAAGCTCGCGAAACGGAGATCGGCGGCGCGATCGGTTTTGGATTCCTACTCCGGAATCACCCAGAATAAATTCCGGAATGTTGCTAGCTGTATAGACGACTTACACAATTTTCGAGGCAGACCGGACCCAGGTTTGTGACCGATCGTCTGAGTCTTTTAACTTGTGGTTTGGGTTAATTCCACTGTCCTCCTGAACCGCTCGGTTTAACTTGTGGTTTAGGGTTAGGGTTTTGGGCGACTCCCACTTTTCCTCATCCTGGGCGTACGTTACCCCGAGCGCGGATGAGGAACCCTCTTTCCCATCGCTACCTTCTTCCTTTCGATCGGCGTGGTGAACCGAGGCGGCACGAACGAGGAAAGGGAGGGACGACCTCACATCCTTCGAAGCCAAGCACGCAAGATCGGAACGATCCTACCCTCATTCAACCTTGGCCGACGAAACCGAGGTGAGCATATTTTAGGGTTCTTGATTTTCTTGACCTCTTGTTTTTCGATTGTTAGCAAACGGGGGGGGGGGGGGGAGATGCGACATCGTCGCCGGATTCCGGCGCGCGCGGAGCCGCGCATGCGGGCAGCACCGCATGCGGGCGGCGCGGCCGCACGGGCCGCGCGGGGCCGCGGGCGCGCAACCCGCATTCGGGCGGCACCCGCATGCGGGCGGCGCGGCCGCACACCCCGCGCGGGGCCGGGCGCGCGCGCACCCGCGCGTGCGGGCAGCACCGCGTGCGGGCGGCGCGGCCGCACGGGCCGCGCGGGGCCGCGGGCGCGCAACCCGCACGCGGGCGGCACCCACATGCGGGCGGCGCGGCCGCACAGCCCGCGCGGGGCCGGGTGCACGCGCACCCGCGCGTGCGGGAAGCACCGCATTCGGGCGGCGCGGGGAGGGTGCGGGGTGTCCCGCGGGAGCCGTGGGCCGTCCGCGGCATTGGCCTCGCCCGGGGACGTCGCCGTCTTCGCCAATCGGCAGGTTGTGCCCCACGATCGACCGAAAGAGTCGGGCGTTCCGCAGTCCTTCATCTGTTCAGAGTTGTGAGTTACTGACTCCTGTACGGCAGGTTCGTGTAGGTCCGGGCGGACACACCGAGACGCGAAAGAACCTAGCATCGATCAGGAGCGCGACAAAGAAAAGGTGGGTTTTCTTTGAGACTTAGCCTAGAATCGGTATTGTTGGAAGGTTACTAATTGCATGTTATCGGTACTAATGCTGACGGTCTCTATGATTTGCGATATTACCCTGTATCTTGGTTACTATGCTCGTAGTTGCGACACGCGCACCCGCGGTCTGGCCACCGCAAAGGGTGCTCTTTTCCGGGAAAGCGGTCTCTGACCCGTGTAAACCCACGAGGTGATGTAGTGGGGGCCCCCGTAGGTGTGGGGTTTGAGGCATCATGGTGGGAGCGGTGCGATCCGTCGGGGTAGGTGCCTGACGAGGTCAGGTGCTCCAAGGTGTGAGCGGTGCGATCCGTCGGGGTAGGTGCCCGACGAGGTCAGGTGTATAGGTGTTACAGGTGTTACGGATATTACAGGTGTTGCAGGTGTTCGCGTGTTACCTTTCCCTTGAGCAGAGTGGTTGCTCCGGATAGTCTTACAGTTGGGTTTGGTATTCTTTCCTGCTTATCATTATTATCATTGTGTCGCTGACTACCCACTCCGTGACAGGTTCTTCCAGGGGTGAGAGGTAGACGACGGTGAGGCCGAGGAAGGAGTAGTCGGGCTGTGGGGAGCCCTAGTCTGTATCTCCTTTACCTTTCCTTGCATTTCATTTGATACTGTAGGCTACTGTGTGGTTCTCGATACCCTCGTGGGATCGGTGTGGATGTTGATGTTGTTACTCTGGATATGCACTACTGGTTCTTTTTACTATCTCCGGTCGGCCGGTTTCAAAGAAAAACAACAAGAAAAGAAAAGAATTGTGAAAACTATTTTCAAAACCTTGGGTCGTGTGGGCCCGTTTTCTAAACCCTGTGGATTTATGGCTTTTCCAAACTATTTCCAAAACCTTGGGTCGTGTGGGCCCGTTTTCTAAACCCTGTGGATTTTTGGTTTTTCAAACTATTTGCAAAACCCTGGGTCGTGTGGACCTACTTTCAAAACCGTGAGTTTATCCTTTCATCTTGACCGGCCTTGAGCATTATTCCTTTTCTGCATTCGTAGTTATGTCCCGAACTGTTGTGATTGAATGAATGCTTGTGTTTAACTGTTGTTTTAGCTGCGACACCGTGCATATACAGAGGAGACTCTGCCCGGTTGTCGAGTAAATCTGTATATGCGGCGGGTCTGGACACGCGCCGGGGAAGACCGAATCTCAAAAAAAATTCTACACGCTAAACAAACAACTATTCCTTTTCCGCTGAACGAAACCCCCGGGGCGTGACAGATTAAGATGGTATCAGAACAGTTTTCTTTTAATCACAACAGTGAAGGTCCAACATCCACGGTAATACCACACGTAGCTGCGAATAAATGAAATGTGTAGGACATAGGGGTGTAGGACGTGAGTGATCGGGGAGGGGGGGAAAAGTGTAGTTTCTTTCTCTTTCGATGTAGGGCAGTTGTTCTAGCGGAGACTAGAACTAATGTTTTGGTTGCATGTATGTACAGACGATGGTCTGAACTAGAGCGTCGGTCGGGGACGAGGGGGCAGATGCGACGGCATCGACGGCCACGGAGAACCAACTCCTGCGGCAGCAATAGCGAGAGATGGCGGGGCAGCTGGCGACCCTCACAGATCATGTGCGTCAGTTGACGCAACAGCTCCCGGCCGCGACGGTGACGGTCGCTCCGGCCCCTACGCAGGGGCCAACCGCGCCAGCAGCAGTACCACAAGTGACGGGGACTGGGGTAAGAGCGGCCCCTCCACCGGTAGCAGCGGCCGGGATAGCATCAGCCTAGACCACGACGCCAGTAGCAGCACCCGCAACAGCGTCCATGGGACCGGCGCTGGGGGCCCTCGGCGGGGGTACCTCGGGGGAGACCATGGTGGCACCCGTTCCTACTGTGGCCGCCGCCGCCGCGGGAGAGGGGACAGCTTCACTGACGGAGCGGGAGCGGGTACGAGCCAACCTGGCGGATTTCAAGAAATACGATCCACCCGTTTTCGAGGGAGAAACGACCGACCCTTGGGTCGTCGAGAAGTGGGTGGGGTCGATGGAAAAGCTGTTTGAAGACTTGCTCATGGAGGACTGCGAGCGGGTTCCCCTAGCGGTCCACTGCCTGGAGGGGAATGCCCGCTTATGGTGGAAGACGGTGCGCCCCGACCCCACCAGGGGCACCGTGCTTCCATCATGGACGACGTTCAAGCAGGAGCTGTTTGGGGCTTTCTTCACCAACAGCGTCAAAAAGAAGCTGGAGGACGACTTGAACCACATCCAGCAGGGGAGGAAAACAGTCATGGAATATCAGCGCGAATTCGTGCGATTGGCCAACTGCGTCCCTTTCGTCATAAGGGACGAATCCCACAAGGCGCAACTCTTTGTGGATGGCTTACGAAGTGATATCTTCCAAGTGGTACAGGCAGCCGACTTACACACGTTCCAGAAAGTGGTCGACCGAGCCACTATGGTAGAGCGCGGATTCGTTGTTACGCGCGCTAGGAGGGAGGCCCCGGCACAGCTCGAGGATAGAAAGCGGCAACAGCAGAACTACGGGGGAGGTTCTTCTACTGGGAGCCGACCCCCTAAGCGGTGGAGACCACAGTCAGGATCACGGAGTGCACCTGCAGGAGGACCGAGACCAGGATACAGGCCTTGTGTGATCTGCAGGGGAGCGCACCAGGTGTTAGATTGCCCCCAGAGAGTCGATCATTGCTTCCGCTGCGGCAAGCAGGGGCACTTTCGCCGCAACTGCCCTCTTGCCATGGGACCAGCCTCTTCTACCGCATCCACGCCTTCGCCACAGTTTTCCGGGCAGGGGAAAGCTCCTTCGGGGTCGACCTCTAGGCCCCCGACATCGCGGCGCGAGGAGGAAAGGCAGCCTCAACCAGGCGGGCGAGTCTATTCAATGACCCGCCAGGAGACGGACCCGCCGGAGGACGTACTGGCAGGTATTACTTCTATTTCAAATTCCCGTGCTAGAACCCTTTTTGACACTGGAGCAACGCACTCTTTTATTTCTCGTGACTACGTGTTCATGCATGACCTTGGGGAGACACCTCTCCCAAACCAGATGACGGTCCAAACGGCGGCTGGGGCCCTGGAAGCGGTTAACTTTGTGGCCGCTTGCCCGATCGGGCTAGGACGACTGTCTTGCCCGTGGGACTTGGTGGTGATACCTTTGAAGGAATACGATGCCGTGTTGGGCATGGGCTGGCTCTCGAGGTACCAAGCGCTCATCGATTGCGAGAAACGGCAGGTGCGGCTACAAGAACCGAGTTTTCCTGAGCACGTGTACCTGGCGTGCAAGAGTACTTCCTTCCCTGCGGTCATCTCAACAACAAGAGCCAGAAGATTGGTAGAGGGTGGGTGCGTGGCCTACTTGGCGTCGGTGGACATGATCACCCGACCCTCGGGGACGCCGTCGGACATCCCGGTAGTAAGGGTTTTTCCTGATGTTTTCCCGACGGAACTGCCCGGGATGCCCCCCGAGCGGGAGGTGGTGTTCCCAATAGAACTGCTACCGGGCACGCAGCCGATTACGAAGGCGCCGTACCGAATGGCTTTCGCGGAGTTGAAGGAGCTTAAGGCGCAGCTGGAGGACCTCTTGGACAAAGGGTTCATCAGACCGAGTGTGTCACCCTGGGGCGCACCGGTGCTCTTTGTGCGGAAGAAGGATGGAAGCCTGCGACTCTGCATCGACTACAGAGGGATAAACAAAGTTACGGTGAAGAACAAGTACCCCCTGCCTAGAATCGACGACCTCTTCGACCAGCTACGAGGAGCGACGGTCTTCTCAAAGATTGATCTGCAATCGGGCTACCACCAGCTTCGGGTTCGGAATGAGGATATTCCAAGAACCGCCTTCCGCACCCGGTATGGCCACTACGAATTTACGGTTATGCCTTTCGGGCTTACGAACGCCCCCGCAGTCTTCATGGATATGATGAACCGGATCTTCAGGCCCTTCCTAGATCGGTTCGTAGTGGTCTTCATCGACGACATCCTGATCTATTCACCCACTGACGAGGAACACGAGTACCATTTACGAACGATCCTTCAGACCCTCAGGGATCACCAGCTGTTCGCTAAACTCAAGAAGTGCGAATTCTGGCTACGCGAGGTAGGGTTCCTAGGGCACGTGATCTCGGCGAAGGGAATCGCCGTGGACCCCAAGAAGGTAGAATCGGTAACAGCCTGGCAACCGCCGACTACAGTGACGGAGATCCGCAGCTTCTTGGGCCTGGCCGGGTACTACCGACGCTTTGTCGAGGGCTTCTCGAAAATAGCCGCCCCTCTGAACCGGTTGACCAGGAAAGGAGAAAAGTTTGTGTGGTCGACCAAATGTCAGGAGAGCTTCGAAGAACTAAAGAAAAGACTAACCAGGGCGCCGATACTTGTACTACCGACCCTCGGAGAGGATTATGAAGTGTACTGCGACGCATCAAGGGTCGGCCTTGGGGGTGTACTGATGCAACAGGGGAAGGTAATAGCCTATGCTTCCAGGCAACTGAAGGACTTCGAAAAGAACTACCCGATACACGATTTGGAGCTGGCTGCGGTGGTTTTTGTTCTAAAGTTATGGAGACATTACCTCTTTGGTGTCCACTGTGATGTCTTTTCAGACCATCAGAGTCTCAAGTACCTGTTCACGCAAAAGGAACTAAATTTGCGATAGAGGCGGTGGCTGGAGTTACTGAAGGATTACGACCTATCAATCCAATACCACCCCGGGAAGGCCAATGTGGTGGCGGACACGTTGAGCAGGAAAGGGCAGCTGGAAGGGGGATCGTTATGCGCGATAACTGAGCAAAGCAGCCTGATCGCGGATTTCTCACGACTGAAGTTGGAGGTGGTGCCAGCTGGCACAGTGGCGCAACTTCTAGCCTTGGTGGTCAAGCCGACGCTGCTTGAGAAGATCCGGGAAGGACAACAGACCGACCCCCACTTACAGCTCGTTCGAGACAGGATCTCCCCGGAGCAAGTGAACGACTTCTCAGTGGAAGGCGACGGCACCATTCGGTTCCGCGGGCGGTTTTGCGTACCGGATTCGTCGGAATTAAAGGAGGAAATCCTCGATGAAGCACACCGCGCCCCTTATACGGCGCATCCGGGGGGCACGAAGATGTACAGGGACCTCAAGCAGACCTTCTGGTGGCTCAAATTGAAGGGGGACGTGACACGTCATGTAGCTCACTGCCTGGTATGCCAACAGATAAAGGCGGAACACCAGCGACTGGCGGGAAAGTTACAGCCCCTACCGGTGCCAGAGTGGAAGTGGGATCAGATCACCATGGATTTCGTCACAGGGTTTCCACGTTCACAGCAGGGGCATGACACGATTTGGGTCGTAGTGGACCGGCTAATCAAGTCAGCGCACTTCCTACCTATTCACACAACCTGGACCCGAGAGCGGTTGGCTCAAGTCTACCTCAGCGAGATTGTGAGACTGCATGGAGTGCCGGCATCGATCACATCGGATAGAGACACGCGCTTCATTTTGAAGTTTTGGCAGAGTCTGCAGCGGGCCTTGGGGACCAAACTACAGTTCAGCACGGCCTTCCACCCGCAGACGGACGGACAGTCGGAGCGAGTGATCCAAACGCTAGAGGACCTGCTGCGGGCCTGTGTACTTGACTGGGGGGTCGGTTGGGAGCGTTACCTGCCCCTCGTAGAATTTGCCTACAACAACAGCTACCAGGCCAGCATCCAGATGGCACCCTACGAAGCCTTATACGGGAGACGCTGCCGATCCCCGATCTGTTGGGACGACTTGGGAGAACAGAAGTTCTTGGGACCCGACTTGGTGGAGGAGATTGAAGAAAAAGTATGCCTCATCAGACAGCGCCAACTGACCGCTCAGAGTCGACAAAAGAGCTACGCGGATCGGAGACGCCGCGACCTAGAATTCCATGTGGGAGAACACGTGTTTTTGCGGGTCTCGCCGTCCAGAGGGATCAAGCGCTTCGGGCTGAAAGGCAAGCTGAGACCACGATTTGTGGGGCCTTTCGAGATCCTGGAGCGTATTGGCCCAGTGGCTTACCGCCTTGCCCTACCACCGAACCTCAGCCGGGTCCACGACGTGTTCCACGTTTCGATGCTCAAGAAATACCTCCCCGACCCATCGCATGTTCTGGACGTCTCGACACTCGAACTGAAGGAGGACCTAAGCTTCGAGGAAACCCCAGTGCGAATCCTAGCAAGGGAGAGCAAGACACTGCGAAATCGAGCCATCCCCTATGTGAAAGTGCTCTGGAGCAACCACAAGGAGCGGGAAGCAACTTGGGAGCTGGAGGCAAAGATGAGGGAGGGCTACCCCAATCTTTTCACCGCAAACCAGGATTGAGTTTCCGGGACGAAACTCGTTTTTAAGAGGTGAGTGGAGTAGTAGCCACTGGTTTAAAATGCTTAGGATCTTTTAATCTTGGGTTCTTTTGACTTCGTGCACCGCCTTTCGCTGCGGGGGTCCGGGGGGGGGGGGGGGGGGGGGGGGGAGCTAATATTTCTTTGTTTCCGGGCAGACCGTCGGGGCTCGCGGGTATTTTTAGACAAGAAAGCTCACGAAACGGAGATCGGCGGCGCGATCGGTTTTGGATTCCGACTCTGGAATCTCCCAGAATAAATTTCGGAAGGTTGCTAGCCGTATAGACGACTTACACAATTTTCGAGGCAGACCGGACCCAGGTTCGTGACCGATCGTCTGAGTCTTTTAACTTGTGATGGGTTAATTCCACTGTCCTCCTGAACTGCTCGGTTTAACTTGTGGTTTGGGGTTAGGGTTTTGGGCGACTCCCACTTTTCCTCATCCTGGGCGTACGTTACCCCGAGCGCGGACGAGGAACCCTCTTTCCCATCGCTACCTTCTTCCTTTCGATCGGCGTGGTGAACCGAGGCGGCACGAACGAGGAAAGGGAGGGACGACCTCACATCCTTCGAAGCCAAGCACGCAAGATCGGAACGATCCTCCCATCATTCAACCTTGGCCGACGAAACCGAGGTGAGCATATTTTAGGGTTCTTGATTTTCTTGACCTCTTGTTTTCCGGTTGTTAGCAAACGGGGGGGGGGGGGAGATGCGACGTCGTCGCCGGATTTCGGCGCGCGCGGAGCCGCGCATGCGGGCAGCACCGCATGCGTGCGGCGCGGCCGCACGGGCCGCGCGGGGCCGCGGGCGCGCAACCCGCATTCGGGCGGCACCCGCATGCGGGTGGCGCGGTCGCACAGCCCGCGCGGGGCCGGGCGCGCGCGGACCCGCGCGTGCGGGCAGCACCGCGTGCGGGCGGCGCGGCCGCACGGGCCGCGCGGGGCCGCGGGCGCACAACCCGCACGCGGGCGGCGCGGCCGCACAGGCCGCGCGGGGCCGGGCGCACGCGCACCCGCGCGTGCGGGCAGCACCGCATGCGGGCGGCGCGGGGTGGGCGCGGGGTGTCCCGCGGGAGCCGTGGGCCGTCCGCGTCATTGGCCTCGCCCGGGGACGTCGCCGTCTTCGCCAATCGGCAGGTTGTGCCCCACGATCAACCGGAAGAGTCGGGCATTCCGCAGTCCTTCATCTGTTCAGAGTTGTGAGTTACTGACTCCTGTACGGCAGGTTCGTGTAGGTCCGGGCGGACACACCGAGACGCGAAAGAACCTAGCATCGATCAGGAGCGCGACAACGAAAAGGTGGGTTTTCTTTGAGACTTAGCATAGAATCGGTATTGTTGGAAGGTTACTAATTGCATGTTATCGGTACTAATACTGACGGTCTCTATGATTTGCGATATTACCCTGTATCTTGGTTACTATGCTCGTAGTTGCGACACGCGCACCCGCGGTCTGGCCACCGCAAAGGGTGTTCTTTTCCGGGAAAGCGGTCTCTGACCCATGTAAACCCACGAGGTGATGTAGTGGGGGCCCCCGTAGGTGTGGGGTTTGAGGCATCAAGGTGGGAGCGGTGCGATCCGTCGGGATAGGTGCCCGACGAGGTCAGGTGCTCCAAGGTGTGAGCGGTGCGATCCGTCGGGGTAGGTGCCCGACGAGGTCAGGTGTATAGGTGTTACAGGTGTTACGGATATTACAGGTGTTGCAGGTGTTCGCGTGTTACCTTTCGCTTGAGCAGAGTGGTTGCTCCAGATAGTCTTACAGTTGGGTTTGGTATTCTTTCCTACTTATCATTATTATCATTGTGTCGCTGACTACCCACTCCGTGACAGGTTCTTCCAGGGGTGAGAGGTAGACGACGGTGAGGCCGAGGCAGGAGTAGTCGGGCCGTGGGGAGCCCTAGTCTGTATCTCCTTTACCTTTCCTTGCATTTCATTTGATACTGTAGGCTACTGTGTGGTTCTCGATACCCTCGTGGGATCGGTGTGGATGTTGATGTTGTTACTCTGGATATGCACTACTGGTTCTTTTTACTATCTTCGGTCGGCCGGTTTCAAAGCAAAACAACAAGAAAAGAAAAGAATTGTGAAAACTATTTTCAAAACCTTGGGTCGTGTGGGCCCGTTTTCTAAACCCTGTGGATTTATGGCTTTTCCAAACTATTTCCAAAACCTTGGGTCGTGTGGGCCCGTTTTCTAAACCCTGTGGATTTATGGTTTTTCAAACTATTTGCAAAACCCTGGGTCGTGTGGACCTGCTTTCAAAACCGTGAGTTTATCCTTTCAACTTAACCGGCCTTGAGCATTATTCCTTTTCTGCATTCGTAGTTATTTCCCGAACTGTTGTGATTGAATGAATGCTTGTGTTTAACTGTTGTATTAGCCGCGACGCCGTGCATATACAGAGGAGACTCTGCCCGTTTGTCGAGTAAATCTGTATATGCGGCGGGTCTGGGCACGCGCCGGGGAAGACCGAATCTCAAAAAAAATTCTACACGCTAAACAAACAACTCTTCCTTTTCCGCTGAACGAAACCCCCGGGGCGTGACAACACTAGGCGAAATTCGTTTTAGGGGTAGTGGAATTCAGATTAATGAACCCCTCGCAAGAGCACACTCTCTGCCTAGAGAATCTCCATGGAATGAAGGTCATAATGCACCGTCAGCATCCACACAACCTTCTTCGACCTCCAGGAGAGATACCACAGAAGCAAATATATTGTCCTCTATCCAACGTGAACAGAGGAGATTGTCTGTAGATCAGGGAAGAATGTCCACAGACATACACAAGATGAAAAGAAAATGTTCCAAAATATCAAGATTACTTAAAGGAATATTGAAAAAGTTGGATTGTAGCAGTTCAGACAGGTCTGATGTAGAATAATCATTTGCTCTAATGATCTAATCTTGGGTTTCTTTGTTGTTCTAGCTATGTTCTTTTTAATCTTTTGTTTTGCAGGTTTTAGTCTTAGTTCTTGCATTTTCTTTTTGAACTTTTAACTCTCCTTTCATTTTGTAATTTTGGCTCTGTTTAGTGACAAAAAGGGGGAGAGAGATTTGAACTGGTTAAGCACTAACATTGAGATGTTTGAACTTTGGAGGTAAGTATACAACAACTCAACTTTGGTTTTGTATTGTGATTGAATGCATGCCTCGACTAACTATTCGACTAACTATTTGGGCATGTAATATAACTAACAAGTTGTTGTTGACTAACAAACTTATGACATTTGGATTTTAATGCTTAGAAGATTTGTCTATTTCTGATTGTGATCTTAATACATATCTGAGTTCATGAATGTCATGGTGAGTATAAACTCTATCTCTCTGTTTGGTTTTTGAATGCTAAAAACTCTTGAGGTATCTAACGATTTCTTTTGTCAAGAATTATTTCTTTTGCAGAGAGTACAGATGTCTAAGTCTAGAGTCTGTTTTAGGAGTTTATCTCGTGTATTCATTTTTATTTGGATCTCAAATGTAAATTTTTGTTGTATGGTGATAGCAACAAAAATATCTTTTTGAATTTTCTTAAGTGGATTTTTGTTTTGTCACGAAACCGCCAAAGGGGGAGATTGTTAAGGAATTTGTTTTGGCGTATTTCATGAAAATGGTTAAGTCTTGAAGATTGAAGATAAAGAAGCTTGGATCATATACCTCAATCTCAAGAAAGAAGAATTCAAAAGGATCAGGTACGTTTAACTAAATAAGTTTGGTGATCCGAATACTTCTTATAGTGTAGAAACACTTGGATGGATTTTTAATCGCATAAAAATAAAAAACTGGACAAGTTATATGTTCAGGATCCGGAACAGGGGACTACAGTCCGGACCCCGAACATAGGGTAGTTCATGCGCAAATCCAGTCCGGAACACACCTGATTCTGTTCCAGACCTCGAACGTGGAGTTTGCTGAAAATGTATGAACAGTCCGGACCGTGGTACTTCGTTCCAGACCCCGAACGTTGTTTTTTGGAAAAATTCTGTTTATTAACGACAGTCCGAAACCACTTATTCCAGTCCGGACCGTCGACCTGAAAACTTCCAGATAAGGTTAGTTTTTGATTCTTATCCTCTTCCAATGGTTTCTAACCTATAAATAAATTCTACGATTCATCTTTTAGGGTAATCCAACGTAATCCAAAATAAGTTTTTTATCTTCGTAAATGAACGAGGAATATAAACGGATGAAAAACTTATAGATCCACATATAGAGAAGAAAGGAAATAACTAGATTTAATTCTATGTTTCTTCATCTATATTAATTAATTTGATTCTAGGTTTTCATACTCAGATTTTGTGTAGAATCAAATTAATGAATACTTAGATGGTATTTCCGATCTATCTTTGATCTAAGTATTCGGCGGATCATCACCACCAACAAAACAACGATTTTCCCCAAAATCGGTGCGTGGATTCGCGTGGCCTTGTGGATTCAAGGTGCTACCGCTCTCGTGGATTCGGAGCGAGGTACGTTCGTGTGATCGAGACGTACTACCTGGTGGAGACCGTGGATTCGGTCAGACGTCGTGGATTCGACATTGGACGCCGTGGATTCGGCGTTGGACGCTAATCGTGGATTCGAGGCGCGTTGCGGAGCGAGCGGAGAAGATCAACTAGGAGCGTATGGAAAAAGGTTGAGTCGTCCGTGAGTACGTTATATCACCTTTGTACGTGTTATAATTCTAGTGGATTTCACCGTGTTATCGGTCCCGTGGTTTTTTACTCCTGTGATGGAGTTTTCCACGTAAAATCTCTGCGTGTTATTTATTTTTCCGCATTGGGTTTTATTATGCAAAGATTTTTGAGTGTTTATTGTTTACACCTATTCACCACCCTCAAGGTGTTTTTTCCCCTATTTAGATCCATATTAGTTATAACCTATCAGAGTCGTGATCCAGTCCTGCTATATTATGATACTTGTGACTTATTACATTACTCGTGTGGGTCGCTCCCCTCGAGTGCCACTCCGGAGTGTGCGACAGGCAGGCTTTGAGTCCTTGAGACTCTTTCTTTCCATCGGTGCTATGCGTAGGCTAGCATACCCGATATGGCAGGCACAGCAGGCAGTACCGGTGTTTACTAGTGATTGGATTGGGTTTATTCAGGCAGATACTTTTATTGTTGCACTCGTGCCTGGGGGCTGAGTGGAGCCTATGTTTAGACCAATGCTAGTGTTGTTGGGAACCGTTTGGGGTTGACGGTGGTCCCGGGGTCGTTGTGAGTTTTTCGACCGTTGTGCGAGATGTTGAAGATCTTGAGTCTATCCGTTCTGAGAGAGAGAGTGAATTTCGACTATAGCCTGCATGTGCCACTATTCGATAGCGAGTTAGTCCGATTGGACACCCTATGTTGATGCACTAGGGAGGCGCAGGCTTGACTGGACCAGATGTGGCAGTCAGCTCGATTGGGTCGATTGAGCACCTTGTGTGCTAGCGGTTGCATATCTTTCATCGGTTTTCCCCATTGAGCATTTAGATAGAGGCATGGTAGCTGTAGAGTATCTCCAGCATTCTTGTTCAGTTTTTACTGCATGGTTATCTTATGCCTTTAGTAGACTTCGTGGGCAGACCGTCGGGCCTGGTGGCGGTACCCACTAAGAACTCCCTTTTGGTGTAGTTCTCACACCCGTTGGGGGTTTCCCCCATCCTTTTTCTTTCTTTTTCTTTGTTTTGCAGAGTCTTAGCGAGTGTTGCTGATTCTACGGTTGCTGTTCGAGGCGAGGGAGTCGCGAGCTAGATCCCTACCTGTTTTTGGAGAGTAGCTGTACCCCCAGAGTGGAGATTTGTAGTACAGTCAGTAGATTATTTTATTTCCACTTTTTAGAGATTATTATATTGTGAGGATCTGACTTGTACTGAGAGCTTGTACACTGATGTATTATTTCAGGTTACGTCCCTGTTGAGTTCTGAGTTATTGTATTTGAGGATATTGTATGATTATCACTTATGGGAGATGGATATTGTTTCAGTATTTTCAGTTGTACAGATGGTTGGTTTTTTGTTTTACAGCAGTTTTATTTTATAGCTCTGATATCTGTTTAGCTGTTGTCCCTTTTATTGCAGGTTGGACGCTTCGCCTATGCGGGTTTTGTATAGGCGGCGGATCTGTTGGCGAGCCCAGGTCGCCGTTTCGACCCCGGGGCGTGACAGATTAGGGTTGTATCAGAGCCTAGGTTGTAGGTCATGGTGGACTTAGAAACCCTAGGCTTATGGTTTGACCCTTGGATGACTTCGTGAGAGTCGTGATTTATAGCGAGAGTCCTGATTGAGTTTTATACCTCTCCCAAGGGACGGGATGAGTGATTGGCATGTTTATTCTCCTAAGTGATTATGTTGGCTGCAGACAATATAATGCTGCGGAATGGGTGACATGCTCTAGACTTTCGCTATATTGGGTCGAGTGGTTATTGTGTGCTGTTTTGCGATTTGTCGTGGTGAGCGGTGTCTCTCCGACGCTGGGTTTTGACCCGCGTGCATCCTGTCGTAGCAGTTGAGCCTGAGCGGTTAGACTTGGGCCGGATACCCATATTGAGGTCAGAGAGCTCCGGACCGAGATGGCAGGATTATCAATGGCATATCAGCGGCGGAGTGAGCAGCTGGTTTAGGTGACACAGTTGTCGGAGCACTAAGTAGCCCCCTCCGTGCCAACGTTTAGTGCCGAGGCACCGGAGCAGGGTGGATAGTTGACAGCTGAGGAGCTGTGGGACATCATCGATTGATTGAGCCAGTTTCGGCAGATGAACCACCCCGATTCGTAGGATTGAGCTTGGAGCCTGTGGAGGCAGAATCGTGGTTGGTGGTGATAGAGAGACTATTTGAGAGCCTCATTGTGCCTGAGAGTTTACGCAGTTGCTGAACTGCGCGCTCCATGTTAGAGGGACGAGGTGCATAAGATATGTGTGAGCGGGAGTGGATTGCGCCAGGATACCTTTCAGCTTATTCGGTCCCTCCGTTACGGATATTGGATGCCTCGATGGAGTAGGCGTTGTGTATGGAGCGTGGCGCTGCGGTTTTTTTGGATAGGGATCTGCCGCCAGAGGTAAGTTCTGGATAAAGGCGCTTGGCGCTAGGTGATGGTGGAAAGATCGGCTGACAGAGGCATTCCCGATTTTTTTTCCCTGGATTGTGGATTCTGAGACGCCAGAGGTCGGGTGGATCCCGATGGTAGCATCAGCGTTAGTATTAGCAGCGGCGGTAGCATGGATGTGTTATCTGCGGAGGACCATATTTGTTGCCTCAGTGCGAACAAAGACAGAGATTGTGCTTCCTTTGTGGATAGTCTTGATTTTTAGGTAGGCAGAGCGACGACAACTTGCATTGAGCGGATGAGTTGTGCTGCCCGGTTGGAGGGCGCCATAGCAGTGGATCAAGTTGTTGCAGGTGTGATTTCATCACAGCAGTCGGAGTAGAGCGGTTTTCGTTCCTACATGGACTAGAGGTAGAGTCGTTACCACATGCACTAGAGATACAGGTTCCTATTGGTGTTGTGAATGTGGAGGAGGCTTGTGGATCATGTCCAGTGTAGTTGAGACCGCGAGTTATACCGGCAAACTTATTGGTATTTGTGTCAGTTCGGTGTTTTGACCCAGTGCTTGGGATTGGTTGGCACAGTGCCACATGATGTTTGACTGCGGAGAGAGAAGGCTATGGCCTTCTACGTGGCAGACAAGGGGAGGCTGTTTGTTGAGACAGTTAGAGCACACAGGTTGCAGCGATAGTGTGAGAGGTGCCTACGGCGGCACCGGGACTCAAGGATATTCCTATTGCCAGTGAGATCCCCGGTGTGATTCCACCTGAGCTGATGATGATGCCGCCGGTTAGGGAGATTGAGATTGCCATTGACGTGGCTCTGGGAACTGCGCCAACCTCGGCAGCACCTCATTGGATGATCGTGTGGGTATGTTTCGGTTCGCCCTGGTTGAGTTGGCACCAGGGAGTGGTTTTGGTGCGTGCTGCACTGGTTGTTCATTCCTTTTTCCCCCCAGCTTCTTTGATGGAATCCCTGAGGTTTTTCCACGTCTCAGCTCAGGAGTATTATATTTTTGGATCCCTCGCCCGTGATTGACTCGCTCCATTTGAGATCTGTGAGTGTTTGGAGTACGAGGGACGCCCGTTGCGAATTCTAGCTCGTGAGATGAGAGAATTACGCAACCGGGCCATGCCGTACCGGTTATTGTTGACGATGAGGAGTAATCACGGGGAGTGAGTGGCGGTTTAGGAGCTGAAGACGGTGATGTTGAGTACCTATCCTTGATTTTGAGACTTCCTTTGGAGTGGAGTTTAGCTAAGTTTCGAGGAGGAAACTTTCTTTTAGTGGGGGAGGATGTGAGGACCCGAATTCCCACGTAAGGATTACTATTGCATCAGCAGCTTATGGAGGCCTATTTGGTGTGTCGGCGGTGTTTGTGCGCAAATTGGACACAAGAAGTGGACTCAGTGCGTTGAATGGATCCCGGCTGTATTCGGAAGCCCCGTCAAATTTTAGAAGTGGTTTCACACGAAACGGACATCGGATTTGGATTCAGCGCGAAAAAACGATGGAAATCGACTACTTTGTTGTATTTTTCGGAGTCCGGATGCCCGAAAACGGACACCCGAAAGATTGTAGTGTTTTCGGGTGCACGGTGGACCGGTGGACAGCATGGTGTGGTGACCCGGATCTCTGCAGGGCTTCTACAGTGTGACTAGCAGCTTCTGGAGGCCTGTGTGGCATGTCGGCAGTGTTGGTGCACCAATTGGACATAAGTGATGGACTCCGGGTGTTAAATGGATTACGTGGGTAATCGGTTGACACCGTCGGATGTTTAGAAGTGATTTCGTGCGAAACGGATATCATAATTGGACTCAGCGCGAAGTTTGGACAAAAGAACACCTTTCCGGATGCATTCGGCAATTTTTAGAGTTGGAATTTGGCAAAACGGACAGCGGATTTGGATTCAGCGCGCGAAAATGATGAAAATGGACTATTCACTTGTATTTTTCGGAGTCCGGATGACACGCATGGATTTCGAGGCAGTAGGCACTGTTCCAGCGGCCGAGGGCAGCGTCGGAGCGCGGCGGCGCAGGCTCGGGCAGGCGGCGGAGCAGGCGCGGGCAGGCGCTCGGGAGCGCGGGCAGGCGCGCGGTGCACGGGAGCGTCTTGCCACGTGGCGTCTTCTCAGTGGTCCACAGAGGACACGTGGCGGGCTAGGACTGGTCGGTGCGGTGGACTGGGTCCACGGAGCGGGCAGCGGTGGCCTCAGGGCGCGTGCCCGGCAGGGGTCACAGGCGGCGGCGTAGGCGCGCACGTGGGCGCGCTGACCGTGGTTTCCCGCGCATGGGCGCGCCACGCGTCGCCAGCAGGGTGGACCACGCGGCGCGTGGCTAGTGGCGGCTTTGGCTGTATGCTGTTCGGGGTGACGTGGCGTCACCTGGGCATTCCGGGCGCGCGATGGACGATGGATTTTGGGCGGCACTGTTTGCGCCCGGAAATTCCGGGCGCCCGGAAGATGCACCAGGAAGTGTGCTTTTCCCCTTTTTCTTCAGCCTATAAATAGGCAGTGAGTTCTATGCGCGGGTTTTTTTGGGTGTTTCTGGGAGCCCTCCCATAGTAGAGCCTCTCCCCACTTTGCCCTCTACCTTTTGTTGGATTTTCGGGATTTTTGGAGACTGCGGCTTCGGCGTTATGTGCGACGCGGCGCACATCGACGCTCCTTGGATTTGTAGCTTTTACCGTCGCTCTTCAGTCCGCGAGACACACCGAATCACCCCGATAAATTTTTGAGCCGATATTTGTGGCAGCGCGTTTATGAGAGGTAAGGCTTCGTTTTCCGTGTTGTTCACTTCTCCTCATTTTGAGTTTTCGGCACTGTTCCCGAGGTATTTCTGTGACCCCTTTTTCTGCTGTGAGATTTTGGACAGCGGTGGCTTGTCAATTTTCTATCTCAACCTACGAGGATTGGAATGAGGCGTTTAAGGGCTCGATTGACATTTACTCTTCGAGAGAAACGCGCTCGTATTTTTATTGGATTTTTCTGAGGACTCTTTGAAGGTGAGATTTAAGCTTCTTTGGGGTTGTATCCCGCAGTTTTGTAGTATTGTGGATTACCGGCGCCCCGCTTTGTTTAATTTGTATCTTGGCCTACAGGTGTCGGAACGGGGCGTATAAATACTCGTTTTGGGGTTACTCGTCGCGAGGATCGCAACCGTGAATTTTCTGGAATTTTTGGAGCACTTGTTGGAGGTGAGAATGCCCTTCTTTGTGGCGTTTGGGAAAAACAGCAATGCTGTTGGTGTACGTTTTGGGGTATGATTAGTGAGTTGTGTTGTGATGTTGTTTGTTGTGGTGTTACATGTTGGGGTGATGTTGTTTGGAGCTAAAGCTTGTGTGACCATGTACCGAGGATGCGGGTTCAGTGGATTTCGTTAGCAAGTGGCCACGCTCTTCACCGACTTCAGCTTTGCCTGCGGAAAGCGTTTCAGGTGGGTTGCTTCATCTCCAGAACCGGTGGACGGTTCTCTAATTCTTATGTTAGAATGCATGCATGTTTAGGGTACAATAATTGTATGTTATTGTGAGGTAAGCTAGGAAGGATGATTGTATAAGGGAATTGCAAGATTAATATTCATGTTAAATATTATCGAGGACTTGCAGGATTTGGATATTCATGATGATGAATAGTAAATGCTTACCTAAGGGATTTGCCCTATGTGATTGTTAGCATGCTTATTTAATTGTACAATATTTAGCATCGAGATGGAAGCTTGTGGAATGGCCTAGATCATGCAGATTGATATACTTTAGTAGTGATCTTTTAGCATGCCATGTTGCACATAGTCTTTTATGATATGATTACTCGATGGAGTAGGAGGTTATATCTATGTGCGGGTATTATTCCGATCATTCTTTTGATGGACGCTGGATTGTGGACAGGTGTAGTTCATTAGGGATTCTGACATGTTGTTTATTCCTAGTGGATCTATTATATGCTTTACTCCCTTTCATTTCCTTGAGGACATTTGAATCCTTGTATGGACATCTAGTTAGGCCATCTTTTACTGCTACACTACTTTTTGGAACTTGACTTAGGAGAAACCATATTATTCCTTTCTCCTTCTTTGTTAGTCAGGCAGTCTGTGTTGCTCGGGTGCGAGCAGGGGTTTCGGGTAGTGTAGCCGGGACATTGGTGTCAGGGATGGGTTGTGCTGGATTGAGGCTGGCAGGGTTTTGCGGTGACCGCGGACTTTGGGCGGTCGACCGGAGGTCGGTTTTAGATTATGGTGTTTGGGGCTTTACGGCAACCGCGGATATTGGGCGGTTGACTGGATATTTGTTTATGCATCTGATTGAGGACCGGGGTTTTCTTTAGTGGTTGAGCTTTCCCATTTTGATCAGAGTCATGATCCAGTCCTGCTGATTTATACTACTATTATACTTATTACTCATGCACTTTACTCGTGTGGGTCGCTCCCCTCGAGTGCCACTCCGGAGTGTGTGATATACATACTTGAGTCCTTGAGACTCCTATTCCCTATCGGTGTTATGCGTTGGCCAGCATACCCAATTTGGCAGGCACAGCAGGCAGAACCAGTTTTACTGGTGGCACTAGATTGGGGTTATTACAGGCATTTACTTTATTGTTGCACTCGTGTCAGGGGGACTGAGTGGAGTCTAGTAGCTGTGTTTAGACCAGTGCTAGTGTTGTTGGGAGCCGTTTGGTTTGACGGTGGTCCCGTGTCGTTGTGAGTACTTTGACCGTTGTGTGAGAGGTTGAGTCTATCCGTTCTGAGAGAGAGCATGGATTTCGACTATAGCCTGCATGAGCCACTACTCGATAGCGAGTTAGTCCGTTTGGACACCCTACGTAATTCCTGCCTGGCAGCGGGAGGTGGTTGTAGGTGGGGCGCAGGTTTGACTGGACCAGATGTGGCAGTCAGCTCGATTGGGTCGATTGTGCACTTCATGTGACGCCCCACTTCCCAGGGGGTCACCCATCCTAGAACTACTCTAGCTCTAGCACGCTTAACTCTCATAACCTCTTGGATCTTGCTACCATCCAAAATGTTATAGCCGGGTTAAGAAATTTAGTCCTATTATATCATTTATATAGAGGACTAATCCAAATTTCGGGGGTGTCACATTCTTCCCCCCTTTAAGCCCTGACGTCCACGTCAGGCTCAAGCACACTCACAAGCACCAGGCGATGTGAGACTCGTCTCGCTAGCCTTACCCGACCTTGTGAGGAGCTGCACTCCACTCACAACGGTCATTAGCCGGGGAGCCTCACTCTACCCGCTATATAACCCTGGCTCAGCCGAGACTCATCTCACATTTCCGGCTGGTGAATGGCTCTGATACCAACTGTGACGCCCCACTTCCCAGGGGGTCACCCATCCTAGAACTACTCTAGCTCTAGCACGCTTAACTCTCATAGCCTCTTGGATCTTGCTACCATCCAAAATGCTATAGCCGGGTTAAGAGATTTAGTCCTATTATACCATTTATATAGAGGACTAATCCAAATTTCGGGGGTGTCATACTTCATGTGCTAGTGGTGGCATATCCTTCATTGGTTCTCCCTTTTTGAGCATTTAGATAGAGGCATGGTAGCTGTTGAGTGTCTCCAGCTTTCTTGTTCAGTTTTTACTGCATTGCTTATCTTATGCCTCTAGTGGACTTAGTGGGCAGATCGTCGGGCCTGGCGGTGGTACCCACTGAGAACTCCCTTTTGGTGTAGTTCTCACACCCATTAGGGGTTTTCCCCCTCCCTTTCTTTTCTCTCCTTAGTTTTGCAGAGTCTTAGCGGGTGATGCTGATTCTGCGGTTGTTGATCGAGGCGAGGGAGTCGCGAGCTAGATCCCCACCCGTCGTTGGAGAGTAGCGGTACCCTTCAGAGAAGATCTTCAGTAGATTAGTTATTTTATTTTTTCCTTTTTTGAGAGACTGATGTAGTGAGGATATGATATGTATTGAGAGCCTGTACACTGATGTATTTATTGGAGATACCTCCCTGTTGAGTTCTGGGTTTTGTATATGAGGATATTGTATGATTATCATTTTTGGGAGATGGACATTATTGTATTATTTCCAGTTGTACAGTGGTTGATTTTAGTTTTACAGCAGATTTTCATTTATAGCTCTGATATCTGTTAGTTGTAGTACCTTTTCTTGCAGGTTGGACGCTTCGCCCGTGCGGGGTTTTGCATAGGCGGCGGATTTGTTGGCGAGCCCGCTTCGCCTGTGCCACGTGGCGGCTTCCTATTGACGTCGTACTCCACGTGGCAGAGCTGGAGGCGCAGCGCAGTGGGCCCGGCACACCGGAGCAGGCGCGGGCAGCGCGCGGGCAAGGCGCGGCGTGTGGAGACTGGAGTGCCACGTGGGGGCTCCTTATTGGCCCATTATGGACAGGTGGCAGCAGGGGATTGGCTGGCGCACCGGGTGCGGTCCACGGAGCATGTGCGGTAGGCCTCGGGAAGCGTGCATGGCAGGGGGCACAGGCGGCGAGGCAGGCGTGCACGTGGGCTTGGCGTTCGAGGCGTTGACGCGGGGGGGGGGGGGGGGGGGAGGGGGGGGGGGGGGGGAAGGGGGGGGCGTGGACGGGCCACGCGTCGCGAGCGGGTTGGCTGTTTCGCTGTTTGTTGTTCGGGGGACACGTGGCGCAAGGATGTGGTTTCGGGTGCTGGTCGGACGGGCTTTGTGCGACCGGATTTTCGGCGGCCGAAAGATTCGGGCGCCCGAAACCGGGGACTCAACGGGGATTTTCGCATTTGTTCGGCTGAGCCTATAAATAGGCCCCTTCCCTCTCCGTTCCTCTGTTTTCTGGATTTTTCGGGGCCGTTCTCCGTGGGACTTCTATAGTGAAGTTCCTCCCCTCCCTCTTCTCCACCCTTTGATGGATTCCCGAGATTTTTGGAGGCCTCGGTGTCGGCGTTTTCTACGACGCGGCGCACTTCGACGCTTCTTCGATTTTGGCATTTACCGTTGCTTTTCAGTCCGCGAGACCCCCTGGATCACCCCGATAGTGTTTTGAGCCGATTTTCACGGCAGCGCGTTCATGAGAGGTACGCCTTTGATTTCCGTGTTGAGCACTTTGCTCCGTTTCGAGTTTTGGTGGTGTTCTCGAGGTGTTTTTGTGACCCTTTGTACTGGTGCGAGGTATGGGACAGCGGTGGAGTAATGATGGGATTTCTCGGCCTACGGGCATCGGAACGGGACGTTTAAGGACTCGATCGACATCTACACTTCGAGAGGAACGAGACTGCATTTTTATCAGATTTTTCTAAAATCGTTTCGAAGGTGATGTTTTAGCTTCTTCGTGGCTGTTTTTCCGCAGATTTGCGAGTGGCGGATATTTCGGCTTACCGCGATGTTCTAATTGTTTCTTAGCCTACAGTTGTCGAAACGAGGAGTATAAATACTCGATTTGCATCTACTCGTCCCGAGGATCGCAACCGTGATTTTTCTGGATTTTTCGGAGGACTGCACGCAGGTGAAAATCCCCTTTCTCTTTGCTGGTTTGTAAAAACAGCAAACGCTGTTTGGTGTGTGTGGGGTATTGATTAGTGTGTTGTGGTTGTGATGTTGGTTGGAGCAGAGGCTTGTGCGACTGAGTACCGAGGGTGCAGTTTCGGCGGATTTTGATAGTGAGTGACTGCGCACTTCACCGACTTCAGCTTTGCCCGCGGAAAGCGATTCAGGTGGGTTGCTTCGTCTCCAGAATCGGTGGACGGTTCTCTAATTCTATCTGTTAGAATGAATGCATGTTTAGGGCACAATGTATGTGATTGAGGGGTAAGCTTAGGAATGATAAATGTACAAGGAATTGCAAGATTTAGATATCCATGTTGATGATTAGTGAAAGCTTAACCAATGGAATGTTACCCTTTATGATTGATAGCATGCATGATTAAATGTACAGCTTATAGGATGGAGATGTAAGTATGAGAATGGCCTAGATCATGTGGATTGATGCTACTTGTTTATGGTACATGTCTTGGTGGAATTGAGAGCTAGCATATTGTAAATGTTTATGTTCATTTTATACAAGATGAGGTAGAAAAATGCTTGATTTATTATCTTGATTAATCATTGGCTTATGCATGTGAGATTGTTATACTATAGTGGTGATGTATTAGCATGCCATGTTAGCACAGAGCCTTTCATGAGGATTGATTATTCGAGGGGACAGGATGATATATCTATGTGCGGGTATCACTCAGGTGATTTATGATGGACCATGGATTATGGACAGGTGTAGTTGATTAGTGATTTTGGCATGTGGTCATACCTTGTAAAGCTACTATTTGTTATACTCCTTCTTTTATCTTCCTTAAGGACTTTTGCATGCTTGTATGGACATCTAGATAGGCCATCTTTTACTGCTACACTATCATGTTGGGACTTGATTTAGGAGAAACCATCTTTGCTTATTTTCTCCTTTTTAGTCAGGCGTGTGGTTCATGTTGCTCGGGTTCGAGCATGGGTTTGGGATAGTGTAGCCGGGATCTTGGGGTCAGGGATAGGTTGTACTTGTTTGTGGATGGCAGGGTATTGTGGCGGCCGCGGACATTGGGCGGTTGACCGGAGGTTTCTTGTGCATGGGATTGGGGGTCAGGTTTTCTTTAGTGGTTGAATTTTTCCACTTTGATCAGAGTCGTGATCCAGTCCTGCTATATTATGATACTTGTGACTTATTACATTACTCGTGTGGGTCGCTCCCCTCGAGTGCCACTCCGGAGTGTGCGACAGACAGGCTCTGAGTCCTTGAGACTCTTTCTTCCCATCGGTGCTATGCGTAGGCTAGCATACCCGATATGGCAGGCACAGCAGGCAGTACCGGTGTTTACTGGTGATTGGATTGGGTTTATTCAGGCATGTACTTTTATTGTTGCACTCGTGCCTGGGGGCTGAGTGGAGCCTAGTAGCCATGTTTTGACCAGTGCTAGTGTTGTTGGGAACCGTTTGGGGTTGACGGTGGTCCCGGGGTCGTTGTGACTTTTTCGACCGTTGTGCGAGATGTTGAGGATCTTGAGTCTATCCGTTCTGAGAGAGAGCGTGGATTTCGACTATAGCCTGCATGTGCCACTATTCGTTAGCGAGTTAGTCCGATTGGACACCCTATGTTGATGCACTAGGGAGGCGCAGGCTTGACTGGACCAGATGTGTCAGTCAGCTCGATTCGATCGATTGAGCACATTGTGTGCGAGTGGTTGCATATCTTTCATCTGTTTTCCCCATTGAGCATATAGATAGAGGCATGGTAGCTGTAGAGTATCTCCAGCTTTCTTGTTCAGTTTTTACTGCATGATTATCTTATGCCTCTAGTAGACTTAGTGCGCAGACCGTCGGGCGTGGTGGCGGTACCTACTGAGAACTCCCTTTTGGTATAGTTCTCACACCCGTTGCGGATTTTTCCCCTCCTTTTTCTTTCTTTTCCTTTATTTTGCAGAGTCTTAGCGGGTGTTGCTGATTCTGCGGTTGCTGTTCGAGGCGAGGGAGTCGCGAGCTAGATCCCTACCTGTCTTTGGAGAGTAGCTGTACCCCCACAGTGGAGATTTGTAGTACAGTCAGTAGATTATTTTATTTCCACTTTTGAGAGATTATTATATTGTGAGGATCTGACTTGTACTGAGAGCCTATACACTGATGTATTATTTCAGGTTACCTCCCTGTTAAGTTCTGGGTTATTGTATTTGAGGTATTGTATGATTATCACTAATGGGAGATGGATATTGTTTCAGTATTTCCAGTTGTACAGTTGGTTGGTTTTTAGTTTTACAGTAGTTTTATTTTATAGCTCTAATATCTGTTCAGCTGTCGTCCCTTTTCTTGCAGGTTGGACGCTTCGCCTATGCGGGGTTTTGTATAGGCGGCGGATCTGTTGGCGAGCCCGGGTCGCAGTTTCGACCCCGGGGCGTGACCGCACCACCGCTCGGCTCCCGTGGACCACGCCACATGCGCTGGCCAATCCAAGGCCGCCACGTGGTGCGCCGCTGGTCTACAGCCCCCCCCCCCCCCCCTCCCCCCCGTGCTCCAAAACGCACAGTAAACTTCCAGGTGTCCGTTTTTGGGCATCCGGACTCAGAAAAATTCAAGCAAATAGCCGTTTTCCAGCATTTTTCCGCTCTGAATCCAAATCCGGCCTCCGATTAGCCTGAAACCACTTACAAAATTCGGCAAGAGCAGCCAAAAGGCTGGCTTGATCCAGAATCCTCGCTGAGTTCGTCTAACACGTCCATTTGACGCGTTGCGGGTCCGACACACCAATAATAGGTATTTCTCACCATGGATCGTGGGGGAAAGCTACACGAGGATCTGGGCCACTACATATAAGACATGGACGTTAGTAATAATAGCTGGATTTAAGCATTTTGGGCTGTGGTTTGGGCCCAATGAGTTATTATTGCTAGTGGGCCGGGTCGTTACACTGACTTTGACTTTGCAATTTGCAAAAGTTCAGTACCTCACACATGACTTCATCGATTGATACTTAGTCGCTCTAGATGTGCTTGTTATGTTTTGACTCGTTGAATAGGTGTTTTTGATTATCAGAGATGTAGACTTGATTTACCCCTCTTGGGTTGTGTAGTCATTGTGGATTGTGATGCCTCTGTTTCAGAGGTCTCGACATAGTGCCGGTTGTGGTGTCCCGAGGCCCCATGTGACTTGACTGTGTGGTCAACGGTGAGAAAATACCTATTTTTGGTGTATCGAGTGCGTTGTGCATCAAACGGACGTCAAAAACGGACTCAGCGCGCAAAAATGAACAAAATCGTCTATTTCCGGGCTAAATAGGCCTACTGGGCCCAATTTGGTAGCAGGTCGGTCCATGGCCCAAGAGACGTGCACTGGGACCAGCGAACGCGGGGGTTGCCACGTGGCGGCGCGTGATTGGGCGGGCCGCACGCGTCACGCCGCAATCACCGCGGGGGCGCCACGTGGCGGCGCGCCATTGGTTGGGCGGCGTGCGTGGAAGACCCGGCACGTCGCGCGGTATGTGCACCCCGCGTGCTCCCCGCTGCCACGTGGCGCACTGCGATTGGCGGGCGCCAGCTGCCGCGCGTGCATGGGGCGCGAGCGCGGGACATGTGGCGCGATTCGGAGGATTCGGGCGCTGCGTGGTGGCGCTGCGGACAGACACCACGTGGATCGGGACGCACACTATGCGTTTCAGGCGCCCGCATTCGCAGCCCGGATCCGAAAAGTGGATTTTTAGAATTTTCAGCTATAAATAGCCCTTCTTGGGCTTCTTTTGAGGGGTTTTCGTATCCGATTTTTGGGCCATTTTCGACATGGAGTTTCTACATTGAGTCTTCTTCGCGTTTTGGTATCCCAGAGGATTTTTAGACACCGCTTCATATTTTTCCTCCCTGACTTCGCGAGCTTCGACGCTTCTTCGATACCGATCTTTTTCGTCGACGCTTCATCCGCCGGCTCCCTCGAGCTGAGTTCTTGGAGTTTTTTGTCGACTTTTATGGCGATGTTTCCATGAGAGGTAGGCCTTCAATTTTTGTGTTTACCATTCCTCTCTATTTTGAGTTTTTTTTGGGATTTTTTTGAGCTTCTTTAGACCCCCATTTTTTCTATGGCGTTTTTCTGGACACCGGAGAAGTGATCTTACTTTTTCTCGGCCTACGGGTGGCGAAATTTGGTGTTTAAGGACTCGATTTCTACCTACACTTCACGAGGATCACAGCCGTATTTTTCTTGGAATTTTTGGAGGGCATCTCGTAGGAGGCATTTTACTGTTTTGTGGACAGACTTGCGTCGATGTTACTGTTTTGGTTGATTTGGGCTTACCGCGGTGTTTTGCTTATATCTTAGTGACTGGGAGGAGTTTTCGGGTGTTTTTTGGTTCGTTGGAACTGTGGGAACCTGAGGATCGCGCACGTCCCTGACTCATTTGGACTCCGGACCGATGCGCGCATCTAGGTCGGTTTGTTTTTCTCCAAAATTGTGGACTTCCTATTAATTCTAGTATGATAGGACTCAACATGCTAGTATAGGTGCTATTATTGTTGTATCATGATTTTGAGAGAATTGTGGAACTTTGACTAGCACCCCGTAATATGTTGCATGATTTTAATCAGACTAGTAGAAAACCCTCACTTGGGCTAGTTGTTGTATTTAGACATCCCTACACACTTTATTATTGCTTTCCTGAACATAGTGTTTCTCCTCGCCCGGGTAGTGGGCCGAGTGGTCGGGATAGTTTAGGGTGCATGTTGTGCTCGTGCTTGGGGGCCGAGTGGAGTCTGGTAGCTGAGATCAGTTTAGTACTAGAGTTAGGGAGCCGAGAGTAGACGGTGATCCCGAGCCGTGGAGTTTCCGGCCGATGTTGTTAGTGATGGATCGATGTCGTTGCCGATTTGATTGATCGTAGATTTAGACTATAGCCTGAAGGAGCCATATTGAGCTCGACAGAGATGCGCGGATACTTTCCTCGGTGAGGTCGCTCCTCTCGAGTGCCGCACCGTAGCTGGGCCTGTTACTTTGCTATCGCGACTTATCGATGCTGTCACGCCCCGGAGGTTCTAAAAGAGCGGAAAACGTACCCATTTTTTTTTTCTTAAATATTTAAACGAACCTCGCCTCCGGCGCGTATCAGACCCGCCGCATATACAAATTCACTCCCCAAACGGGCGGAGTCTCCTTTGTATATGCACGGCGTCACCAACAAGCAAAATACTTTAACCATTCCAACCATGACAGGCAAAGAGGAGAGGATATAGCAAATCAAACCATCACCGCTATCTTATACAGACTATAGCATAAACCCATGGGTTTTGAAAATCGGTGGCCACTCGACACCCAGTTTTCCAAAACGTTTTCGCAAACTCTTTGAGCGGCCATTAACTTGAAAGGATAAATCCACGGGTTTTAAAATCGGTGCCCACACAGCACTTGCTTTGAAAACACTTTTGAAACCGGTTTGCGTTTGAAAACAAGCCGCAATTACACATCCTAACATTCACCAATTAATTACAAGAAAATCCTCATCCCAACATCCATCAGAAACCACAGTAAATGAATCACAGTTTAACTAACCATAGTATAAAGAAATAACCAAAAGTAAAGAAAATAACGTATCGTTTACTAGCCCTCATGGCTAGTGTCCTCTAACTGATGCCTCACCGTCGTCCCGAATTCCACCCCTACTCGGACCTGTCACAGTGTGGGTTGTCAGTGACTGATAAAGTAGAAAACATGCAAGTAAACGCAATAAAAGAAAGAACACACCGAATCACTGGAGCATTTACTTTCCCCTCCCCCTCATGTATTGCTAAATCCCTGTTGAAAGTCCCACTGGGCACCTACCCCAGCTTTCAGAATATTTTGGGCCTCAACCCCAATACCGTACTCATCTTCTTGGTGCCTCCAACCCCTCCACTGCCCAAGCAGCAGTCGCCTCTCCTTGAGGGGTCCCCACTAACCTCCCCTTGTGGGGTACACGGGTAAAACGACTTACCATCTTTCCGGAAAAATACAACCTGTGCAGTGGCCAAACTGCCAGTGTGCGTGTAAGCAATATGAGTGTATTTATTGCCTTGCGACCTCAGCCGCTTTAGTCAGAATAGTATAACGCACCTGCGACCGCAGCCGCTTTGATTAACATAATAAAAGGGATTCACATGCTATGGGGTTAGTCAAACTACCAAACATATCTACTTTATCAAAACGAGTATCCGGGAACGACACCACACCGGTAATAACCAACACCTACCCACCTCGATTATGCGGAACGTGCACTCCGGAGACCGAACCTTGCTCTCTATCGACGCCCGGACCTAGAAGTAGTCCAAAAATGAGCCGTGGTCAGATCAGAAATATAATAGTGGATAAACCGAGCCCAACAACTCAAAAACACTAAAGACAACTTGACCCGGCGGTGTCGCCCGCGCGCGTCGAGCGACGCGGCCGCCCCCGAGGCGTTGCGGGTCGTACGGCCGCGCGGGCACCAGCCCCGCGCGGCATTTGCCGTGACAGTGCGGGCCCTAGCTCCGCGCGGTGCAAGCCGCGGCCGCGCGGGCACCAACCCCGCGCGGCACCCCCCGCAACCGTGCGGACCTCAGCCCCGCACGGCACAAGCCGCAGCCGCGTGGGCGCCGGCCCCGCGCAGCACTTGCCGCGGCCGCGCGAGCGCTGGTCCCGCGCGGCACTTGCCGCTGCCGCGCGGGCACCGACCCCGCGAGGCACGCGCTGCAACCGCGCGGGCGCCGCCCGCGCGGCATTAGCCGCGGCCGCGCGGGCATGGGCCCCGCGCGGCACGCGCTGCCGCCGCCGTGCGGGCACCCGCCCGCCCGGCACAAACTGCAGCCGCGCGGGCAAGGCCCCGCGCGGCACAAACCGCAGCCGCGCGGGCAAGGCCCCGCGCGGCATGCACCGCCGCCGCACAGGCGCCCTCCCGCGCAGCACCGGCCGCGCGGGCATGGCCCCGCGCGGCGCGCGCCGCAGCCGCGCGGGCGCCTGCCCGCGCGGCTCTGGCTGCGGCCGCGCGGGCACTCGCTCGCGCGGCGCTTGCCGCGGCCGCGCGGGCACCGGCCCCGCGCGGCGCTTACCCTAGCCGCGGCCACGCGGGGACCTTGGTCCCGCGCGGCTCTAGCCGCGGCCGCGCGGGCACCGTCCCCGCGCGGCGCGTATTACGGTCGCGGCGGCGATGCCCTAGGGCTTCGCGGCGCGACGCGTTCGGTAGCAAACGGCTACTCCTAAGACTCCGCGAAAGACCGAAACCGAAAACCGAGCGAAACTATACGAAAATAAATCTAGTTTACCTCTAATCGTCGGAGACAGTGATCCGTTCACGCTCCCGGCTTCGACACGTTCGTCGGGAGGGTGTGGGTCTTTAGCCTTCTCCTTCTTTTCCACCGTTTCCTTCGGATTAGGGTTTCGCCTTTTCCCTTTTCTTTCGCTCGTTCCTTCCTCTCGTTTCCTTCCGGTTAGGGTTTCGCCTTTTTTTTTTCCTTTTCTTTTTCTTTCTTTCGGGAGAAGTCACAATTTAATCTTTTATGTACGACAAACTCCACATCGGGTATTTTAAAATCCCAATTAATTAATTCCTTAATTAATTAAATCCTTAGATAAAAATCCTTCGGGATAATTCTTTAAAGATAAATCCCCCTTTTTCCTCGGAAAGCGTGCCAAATCACTTATGCGGATTTCGATGCAGCACCTGGCCATTACGATCACTTTCTACCCCTTTCTGGGAGTTCCGTAAGTCAGAATCCGGATCCGATCGCACCGCCGTTCTCCGTTTTCTGAGCTCTATCGCAGAAAAATACCCGCACCTCCAAATTATCAACTTAAATAAACCCGTTACATTAATTACTCTAAACGAAAACTTTATTAGCAGGAGGTATAACGTGTTACAAAATCCATGATATTACACCACTCACCTCTTAAAAGAAGTTTCGTCCTCGAAACTTAACCTCAACCCTCGCTAAATAACTCGGGGTAACACTCTCTCATTTTCGTTTCAAGTTCCCACGTCGCCTCGCGCTCCTCATGGTTACTCCATTGCACCTTTACGTAGGGGATTGTCCGGTTTCGAAGGTTCTTTTCTTCTCTTGCCAAGATCCGCATCGGCGTTTCTTCGAAGCTCAAGTCTTCCCGCAGTTCAACGGCCGAGGCGTCGAGGACGTGCGACGGGTCAGATAAGTACTTTCGGAGCATCGAAACGTGGAAAACGTTATGCACCCGTTCAAGATTTGGCGGTAAGGCCAACCGGTAAGCCACCGGGCCCACGCGCTCCAAAATTTTGAACGGTCCCACGTACCGTGGGCTTAACTTCCCTCGTATGCCGAACCGTCTTGTCCCCTTAGATAGTGACACGCGTAGCAACACATGATCCCCTACCGCAAATTCTAATTCCCGTCGCCTCTGGTCCGCGTAACTTTTCTGCCGGCTCTGGGCGGTCAACAACCGCTGCCTGATAAGGCGCACCTTTGCTTCCGTTTCCTCTACGAGGTCTGGCCCCAAGAGCTTCCGCTCTCCCAAATCGTCCCAGCAAATAGGCGATCGACACCGGCGTCCGTACAAGGCTTCGTACGGGGCTATCTGAATACTAGCCTGATAGCTATTATTGTAAGCAAATTCCACGATGGGTAGGTAACGCGACCACCCCTCCCCCAGGCCTAGAACACAAGCTCGAAGTATATCTTCGAGAATCTGGATCACTCATTCCGATTGCCCGTCCGTCTGCGGGTGAAATGTCGTGCTAAACTGCAGCTTGGTTCCCAGTGCCTGCTGCAGACTCCGCCAGAAGTTTGACACGAAACGTGTGTCCCTGTCTGAAGTTATGGATGACGGTACTCCATGCAACCTCACCACCTCGTCGATATAGGTCTGCGCCAGCCGGTCTCTACTCCACGTCGTGTGAATCGGTATAAAGTGGGCCGATTTCGTCAGACGGTCGACAATGACCCATATCGCGTCATGTCCTTGTTGCGATCGCGGAAAACCGGTCACAAAATCCATGGTGATCGTTCCCATTTCCACTCCGGTATGGGCAACGGTTGTAGTTTTCCCGCCGGTCGCTGATGTTCCGCCTTCACCTGTTGGCACACCAAACATCGTGCCACGAACTGCGCCACATCGTTCTTTAATTTAGGCCACCAAAAGGTCTGCCTCAGGTCTCTGTACATTTTTGTACCTCCGGGATGCGCAGTGTAGGGGGCATTAATGCGTTTCTGCCAGAATTTCTTTCCTTAATTCTGGCACCTCAGGCACGCAGACTCGTCCCCGGAACCTCAACACGTCGTCAACGCCGATCACAAAATCCCCACTTGGTTCCGAGGATGACCTGTCCCGCACCTGCTGTAGTTGTGGGTCCGTCGCTTGGCCTTCTGCGATCCTCTGTATCAGCGTAGGCTTTATTACTAAGGACAGAAATTTTGCAACTGCTCTTGCTGGCACTACCTCCAGTCTCAGTTGCGAGAATTGTGCAATTAGCCGATCCTATTGGGTAAGGGCGCTCAGTGCCGTCTCCCCCGCCTGTCCCTTCCGGCTCAAGGCATCGGCCACCACGTTTGCCTTTCCGGGGTGGTAATGAATGGACAATCGTAGTCCTTCAGTAGTTCCAACCACCGCCGTTGCCGTAAGTTCAATTCCTTTTGCGGTAAACAAGTATTTGAGGCTCTGGTGGTCGGAGTACACATTACAGTGCGCCCCGTAGAGGTAGTGCCTCCAGAGCTTTAACGCAAACACGACCGCCGCGAGCTCCAAGTCGTGTGTAGGATAGTTCTGCTCATAATCCTTGAGCTGTCTTGATGCATAAGCTATGACTTTCCCCGGTTGCATCAACACCCTTCCCAGTCCACTTCGAGATGCATCACAATAGATCTCGTAATCCTCACCGGGCTGTGGCAGCGTGAGTATCGGTGCCCGCGTGAGTCTGTCCTTAAGCTCCTCGAAGCTCTTCTGGCATTGAGCCGTCCAGACGAATTTCTCCCCATTCCGGATTAGTCGAGTAAGGGGAGTGGCTATCTTTGAAAAGCCTTCCACGAAGCGTCGGTAGTATCCGGCTAGCCCGAGAAAACTTCAGATTTCTGTCACCGTGGTCGGGCGAGCCCAGTTGGTCACCGATTCTATCTTCCTCGGATCCACCGCAATTCCCGTGGCCGAGACAATATGTCCCAGAAAATCGACCTCACGGAGCCAAAACGCACACTTTTTGAGTTTGGTATACAGTTTTGATCCCTTAGGGTCTGCAGGACCACTCGGAGGTGCTCCTTATGCTCTCTATCCGTGCGGGAATAGATGAGGATATCATCAATAAAAACCACCACAAATTATCCAGGAATGGTTTGAAAATCCGGTTCATCATGTCCATAAATACCGCTGGGGCATTGGTAAGCCCAAACGGCATCACCGTGAACTCGTAATGGCCATAGCGAGTTCGGAACGCCGTCTTCGGTATATCCTCACCTCTGATTCCGAGTTGGTGATAGCCCGACTGGAGGTCGATCTTTGAGAACACGGTTGCCCCTTGGAGTTGGTCAAACAGGTCATCGATACCTGGCAATGGGGTATTTGTTCTTCACCGTGACCTTGTTTATTTCCCGGTAGTCTATGCATAAACGCAAACTCCCGTCCTTCTTCCTTACAAAGAGCACAGGCGCTCCCCATGGCGACACACTCGGTCGGATGAACCCCTTGTCCAGGAGGTCCTCAAGCTGCGCCTTCAATTCCTTTAGTTCGGCGAAGGCCATTCGGTATGGCGCCTTCGTGATGGGTTTTGTCCCCGGGATTAGCTCGATAGAGAAGTCGACCTCGCGTCCAGGTGGCATCCCCGGCAGTTCGGACGGAAAAATATCCGGGAAATCCCTTACAACTGCAATGTCGGAAAGTGAGGAGGGCGGGTCGGGTCGCCAGATCCACCGAGGGCTAAAGTACGCCACGCATCCACTCTCCATCATTCTCCTTGCCCGAGTTGCGGAGATGACGGTCGAAAGAAGGTACTCTTACACGCGAGGTATACGTTTTTCGAAAATCTCGGTTCCCGCAGTCGTACTTGACGTTTATCGCAATCGATCTCCGCCTGGTAGTTGGTAAGCCAATCCATTCCCAGAACTACGTCGATTCCTTCAGTGGAAATGACCACCAGGTCTCCGAGGCAGTCTAACCTTCCCAACACTATTGGGCAGGAAGGCACATAGTTGACGGCCTCGATAGGCCCCCCAGGAGTCCAGACGGTGAGGGAATGGCATAGGGGTTTCATTTCAAGTCATGGGTGTGGGCAAAAGTAATAGATACAAAGGAGTGCGATGCCCTAGTGTCGAATAATGTTCTAGCTCGAGAGTCTGAGATTAGAGTAGTACCTGCCACTACGTCCTCCGTGGGTCTGCCCCTTGGTGGGTCATCGAGTAGATCCTCCCTCCTGATTGCGGACGCATCTCCCCTCCTGTCGGGTAGGCGGAGGGCGCGCCGTGGGTCCCGAGGGGATCCTTCCCCTCCCTGACTGTTGTGGCGGTGGGGCGGAGGCTGCGGATGAGGCGTGTTCCCGGGTTTGTGGGGCAGTTGAAACGAAAGTGGCCCTGCTTGCCGCAACGGAAGCAGTGGTCGTGCCTCTTCAGGCACTCTGTAACTTTGTGGGCTCCATTGCAGATAACACAGGGTCTGTCCCTGGTCTTTGACTGCCTGCCGGCGCGCCTCCTAGCCCCGTGGTGCGATTTGGGTGTTTAGGGGGCCGACTCCCGCTGGTTGGTCCCCCTCCTGTGAAGGACTGCGGACGCTTCTTATCTCTGTTGGAATCCGTGTCCTCTCGCCGAGCACGCGTCACTGTGAAGCCGCGCTCCACAATGGTAGCCCTATCCACCACCCTCTGGAAGGTGTGAAGGTCTGCTGCTTGCACCACCTCGAAGATGTTGCTTCCTAATCCGTCAACGAAGAGGCGGGCTTTATGAGCTTCGTCCCTTATGACGAAGGGGACGCAATTAACCAACCTCACAAACTCTCGTTGATACTCCATGACGGATCTGTTCCCCTGCCGAATATGCTTCAGATCGTCCTCCATCTCCCGTTTCACACTGTTGGAGAAGAACGCTCCGAACAGCTTTTCTCTGAACCTCGGTCCATGTCGGTAAGGCGTCGCCCTTCGTGGAGTCCGAGCGCGACCGTTTTCCACCAACATCCGGGCATTTCCCCTCAAGACAATGAACCGCTAGGGGAACTCTTTCATGTTCCTCCATCATCAAATCCTCGAATAGCTTTTCCATCGGTATCCACCCACTTCTCCACGACGCAGGGATCGGTCGTCTCGCCCTCGAATACGGGTGGGTCGTGTTTCTTGAACTCGGACTGGTTTGCTCTCACCCTGTCCCGTTCCGTCCGTTGGGTAGGAGGCTTTCGCCCGTAACGGGTCCCGAAGCCGTTGGCTGGGTGCGGCCGATGGCGCGGTCAGTTGGTCCATCGACACCCCGGTGGTGCTGTCTGGGGAGGAGCGGCCGTTGTTTCTTCATGCGATCCAGATGGTCCTGCCACAGGCATGCTTGCTTTAGTGGTGGGACCCGGGCGCTCTCCCCAGGCACGGCCTGTTGCTGCTGCGTCAGTTGACGCACGTGCTCTGTGAGGGTTGATAGTTGTCCAGCCATCTCACGTAACTGTTGGCGGATTAGTTCATTCTCCGCAGTTGCTGGAGCCGCATTATCGGCTCCTGCATTTTCAGTTGACGATCTTGTATGAGCCATTCTCCACTGTGAGCAAAGAAAAATCATTAATCATAGTTCGATCGGTCTAGCACCTTGACCTACTAACCCTGGGACTCTATCCCTTATTTCCCCGCGCTCACGCTCGTACGTGACACACCTATACTTTGGTTATAACTTAGTTTGTCACTTGTGTCATTACATTTGCGGATGTTGGTCATGATCACCTTGGTTAAAGTTGTTTTCTCTGATACCATAAAATATGTCACGCCCCGGAGGTTCTAAAAGAGCGGAAAACATACCCATTTTATTTTCTTAAATATTTAAATGAACCTCGCCTCCGGCGCGTATCAGACCCGCGCATATAAAAATCATTCCCAAAAGGGCGGAGTCTCCTTTGTATATGCACGACGTCACCAACAAGCCAAATACTTTAAACCATTCCAACCATGACAGGCAACAGAGGAGAGGATATAGCAAATCAAACCATCATCGCTATCTTATACAGACTATAGCATAACCCATGGGTTTTGAAAATCGGTGCCCACTCGACACCCAGTTTTCCAAAACGTTTTCGCAAACTCTTTGAGCGGCCACTTGTGGGTTATGTATTGTGAGGACCTGGATCCCCACGTCGAGATTACTGGATCATCTACAGCTTCCCGGAGGCCTATGTGGCTGTTTGGTGGGATTTGTGCCCCAATGGACATTAGTGTTGGCTCAGGATGTTTTAGTGGATACGTGGGTGATCATTGGACTCCGTCGGATCGTTAGAATTGTTTCGCGCGAGTGGATATTAAATTTGGACTCAGCGCGAAGTTTGGACCAAGGGATTACCTTTCCGGATGCCTTCGGCAAATTTTGAGTTGGAATTTGGCGAAATGGACATCAAATTCGGATTCAGCGCGCGGAAAACGGTTAAACGGACTACCCACTTGTTATTTTTGGGCTCTGGACACTGTTCACGCCGGAACAGTGTTTCCGGCGGCGGCGGTTGGGCAGCGGGGAGCGGCCGCAGCAGCGCGCGGACGGGGCGCGGGCCGCCCGGTCCACGCGGCAGGCAGTGCGCCGGGGGCGGTGCGCGTGGCGGCTCGGGAGTGGGCGGTCCGCGGGGCGCGGGTCTACGGGGGGAGTGCGGGGCGCACGGTGGACCGGGAGGTGACACGTGGCAGGTTTGCATTGGTTCGGTCCACACGATTTCGTTGCACCGGGTTCACTAGGCAGTGGCATGACACGTGGCGTTCTCGATTGGTGGGTCTATTGTGCGCGGCAGGGTGGCAGGCGGCGGCGTCAGGAGCACGGTGGCGCGGTCTGGGCGGATTCCCGCGCTTTGGGGAGGACACGTGTCGGCGTCTGGGGGGCGGGAGTGTCGCGCGGCGGGGAGCGGCGGGGGTTGCTGTCCGCTGTTTGGGGCGACGTGGCGCCCAGGAGGGATTCGGGCGGACTACAGTGTTCGGCGCGGGGGATTCGGGCTGCTACAGTGCGCGCCCGAAAATTCCCACGCGCCGGAAATCGGACATATCGGTATTTTCCAATTGTTTCAGCTGCCTATAAATAGCGATCCGAGCTCTCTTCTTCTCCCTTTTTCCACCATTTCCGAGCCTTCTCGCCGGGGTGCCTTCAGCAAAGTTGATCCTCGTGTTTGGCTGCATCTTCTGCAAAGGTTTGGGATTTTTGGTGGCACGCTTATCGAGGTTTCTATTTTTACGGCGCGGCGCGACGCTCGTTCGTTTGGGTCTTCTTCGTAGCGTTTTGGTGCGAGGACGCCCCGGCTTACCCGAGCACCTTTTTCAGTGATTCTTGCGCCGTGGCTTCACGACAGGTAGGGCTGTTTCCAATGTTTACTGGTTTTTCCCATTCCGAGCTTTTCATGGGTTTTCGGATCATCTTGTAACCCCTTTTTCTGGGCGGAGTTCTGGGACAGCGGCGCGTGTGTTTTGGTGATATCTTCGCGCACAGGCATCGGATTGGGGCGATTCAAGAGGCGATTTGCATCTACACATCACGAGGAATATGCCCAAATTTTTTGGAATTTTCTGTATTTCTCGAAGGTGAAGATTATCTGTGAACAGTATTTGTTGCTACAGTTTTTGAGTGTAGTTTGATTCGGGGTGGTTCCTTGTCCGAATTGTTTCTCAGGTAGGAAGCTCAAAATTGGACGTGCAGGTACTCGTTTCGAAGGTATCGACGCGAGGATTACTGTGGTATTTTTATTGGATTTTTCTGGGCACTTGCAGCAGGTGAAATATGCGCGGCTTGGGCTGATTTTCAGATTGTGTAATGTTTGGTTAATTTTGGAATAAAGTGTAATGTTGAGCGTTATTGTGTGCCTCAGGGGTGTTTTTAGCTGTTTGAAGCCGGGCTTGCGCGACTTGTACGTGGGTGTTATGTTGGCAGGATTTGGACCCGCGGGCGTCTCTACCCACTTCACCGACTTCAGGTTTGCCTTGGGTTAAGCGCTTCAGGTGGGTGAGCTTATTATCAGTAATTTTTAAGGCAAGTGTTATGTTGTGGCAAGTATAAGTCCACTTTGGGGATGTCACCCCTCTATGACTGATGCATGCATGTGTAGGGTACATAGTTTTATATTGGTAAGTAGGTAAGCTTGTTAATGATATCGGTATATAAATGATTGCAAGAATAGTATTTATGAGGTATGCTGAGGACTTGCATGACTTGGGCATCTATGTGATGACTAGGTAAGCTACCTAGGATAATGTTACCCTATGAAATTATGTAACATGCCATGTTAGCACATAGCCTTCTTGTGATGATATGCTTGGGACAGGATTTCGTAGCTATGTGCGGATTGTATCTGAGGAGTTATATGGATCTCTATTGATGAACCCTGAATGTGGACAGGTCTAGTTTGGGATTCCGGCATGTTGCTTATTCCTAAGGAACTATTATTATGCTTTAGCCCCCTTTTTCCTTGAGGACAATTGCATGTGTATGGTCATGTAGTTAGGCCATTTTTACTGCGCACTACTTATTGGAACTTGAATTAGGAGAAACCATGCTTTTCTTTTCTCTTTGTTAGTCAGGTGGTCAGTGTTGCTCGGGTCGAGCAGGGGGTCTGGGTAGTGTACAGTCGGGACAGTGTCTGGGCAGGTTGGTTTAGTTGTGGGGCTTTGCGGCAACCGCGGATATGGGCGGTTGACCGGGTGTTTCTCTATGCACCTGATTGGGTATCAGTCTTTAGTGGATGGGTTTCCAACTTATCGTTTAGTGCATCCGATTGAGGTCGGGTCTTCCTTAGTGGTGAGCTTTCCCACTTGATCAGAGTCGTGATCCAGTCTGCTACATTGAGGACACTTGACAGGGATACTTGTACTGAGATGTACTTTACTCGTGTGGGTCGCTCCCCTCGAGTGCCACTCCGGAGGTAGGCTTGACGAGCGTGTGGCGGTTTGTTTACGTATATTTTGACCGAGACGTTGTGCCGGGCCGTGACATATCTTGAGATTCGAGCCGTGTGCCGATCAGTTACTGAGTCGACAGTTAGAAGCAGGCAGTACCGGGTGTCCTCGGTCATTTGATTGGGTTTATTTAGCGTCAGATACTTTTTATTGTTACCACTGTGCTGTGGTGCGGAGTGCAGACTGGTAGTTGAGTTTAGATCAGTCG
>CM055072.1:21532465-21554538 GCA_029204045.2 Tillandsia leiboldiana
ATTACGAAAGAGCATAAGCAAATTTCAGAGGAACTTCGAATTCATTACAGCATCCCAGATCTGACTAAAACAGTCTCTTCGATGAAAAAGCTGATGAAGAAGATTTTTCGAAACTGGGATGGTAGCACCTCAGATGATTCAGGCTCCGATGATTAATTTTTGTTTAACTTTCTAAACTTTCTGTGCAGGTTTTAGTTTTTTCTTTTTGTTTAGTTCTCAGGTTTTTCTGTTTTCAAACTTTTAACTCTCCTTTTTTTGTAATTTTGGTTTATTTGTGACAAAAAGGGGGAGAGAGAAAACATGAATGATCAACTGATACTGATAGTTTGTGAAACTTTGAACTATAAAGGTAAGTATAACTTCAACTTTGTTTTATATTGTTTTGATGCTGCCTCAACTAACTATTCGACTAACTACTTGGGCACATAATATAACTAACAAGTTGCTTGTTGACTAACTTTTCTATGACATTTGGATTTTAATAATGCTTAGAAGATATGTTCATTTTTATTGTGATCTTATTACATATCTGATTTTGTAAATGTCATGGTGAGTATAAACTCTATCTCTGTGTTTTGGTTTTGTATGCAAAAATGCTTGAGGTATCTAATCTACGATCTCTTTTGGTCAAAAATGTTTCTGTTTTGCAGAGAGTACAGATGTCTAAGTCTAGAGTCGGTTGCTAGGAGTTTATCTCATGTATTTATTATTTTGGATCTCCAATGTAAATTTTTGTTGTATGGGATAGCAACAAAAATCTTTTTTGAATTTTCTTGAGTGGATTTGTGTTTTGTCACGAAACCGCCAAAGGGGGATTGTTACGGAATTTGTGTTGGCATTTTTCGTTAAGACTGTTTTTTGTTAAGTCTTGAGGAGATTGAAGATAAGAAGTTTGATCATATACCTCAATCTCAAGAAAGAAAGAATTCCAAAAGATCAGGTACGTTTAATAAATATTGTTGGTGATCCGAATACTTCTTATAGTGTAGAAACACTGGATGAATTTTTAATTGCATAAAAATCAAAAATGGACATACATCATGTTCGGAGTCCGACGGCGGACATTACTCCGACCCCGAACATAGGATAGTTCATGCGCAATTCCAGTCCGGACCCAGTAATTTCAGTCCGGACCCCGAAGTTGGAAATTGCAGTAATGCATGAACAGTCCGACCGTGGGAATTTGCAGATCCGGACCCCGAAGGTATGTCTTTCTGGAAAAAGTCTGATCGTTTACGTCATCCGCACCGCCATAATTCCATCCGGACCATCGTCCTGTAAAATTCCAGAAAAGGGGTTTTTGATCCTATTCTTCCAGGGTTTCTAACCTATAAAGAGACCCTATGATTCATTTTTTAGGGTAAGCCGTATAAGCCGTATAATCCAAAAATACGTCGAAAAAAATCCACATATAGAGAAGAAAAAACCAATAGATTTAATTCTAGGGTTCTTCATCTATATTGATTATTTTGATTCTAGGTTTTCATACTCAGATTTTAAGTAGAATCAATTAATGAATACTTAGATGGTATTTCCAATCTATCTTGATCTAAGTATTCGGCGTTAATCACCACCCAAAAACAACGATTTTCCCCAAAATCGGCCGTGGACCTGCGGCCTTTGGATTCAAGGTGCAAACCGCTCTCGAGGATTCGGAGCGAGGTACGTTCGTGGATTCGATACGTGCTATTCTGGGTGAAGACCGTGGATTCGGTCGGCGTCGTGGATTCGACCGTCGGACGCCGTGGATGACGTTGGACGAAAATCGTGGATTTCCAGCGTTGCGGCGAGCGGAGAAGCCACTAGGAGCGTATAAATGTGAGTCGTAAGGTTACGGAAATCACCTTGTTCGTGTTTTAATCTAGTGGATTTCACCGTGTTATCGTCCCAGTGGGTAACTCCGCCGGGGCTTTCCACGTAAAAACCTTGCTCTATTTTATTTACGCACCCGTTTATTGCACAATGCCTTTTTGAGTGTTTATGGTTTACACCTAAACGCCGCCTCGGGTTTTTCCACCTAGCAGATCCAATTATACATGTCACGCCCCGGGGTCGAAACTGCGACCCGGGCCCGCCAAACAGATCCGCCACCTATGCATACCTGCATAGGCGAAGCGTCCTACCTGCAAGAAAAGTACTATAACTAAACAGATATCAGAGCTATAAATAAAAATCTGCTGTAACTAAAATCAATCACTGTACAACTGGAAATAAACAACACTGTCTGCCTCCCAAAATAATAATAATACAAATCCTCGAGTACAAGCTCTAAACCCAACCGGGAGGTAACTCCAATATATATATACAACAGTGTACAGTCTCTCAATACAAAATATCCTCACTACAAGTCTCTCAAAAGAGGAAAAGAAACCGCTAATCTACTGATGATCTCCTCAGAAGGGTACCGCTACTCTCCAACGCCGGGTAGGGATCTAGCTCGCGACTCCCTCGCCACGATCAACAACCGCAGAGTCGGCAACACCTGCTAAGACTCTGCAAAACAAAGAAGAGGAGAGAAAAGGGGGGAAAACCCCCAAAGGGTGTGAGAACTACTCCAAAAAGGGAGTTCTCAGTGGGTACCACCGCCAGACCCGACGGTCTGCCCACCAAGTCCTCAAGAGACAAAAACTAACCCAAGTCATAAGACTGAAATGAGTACGCTGGAAACTCTCAACAGCTGCCCTGCCCCTAACTAAAGGCTAAAAGGGGGAGAACCAAACAGTGGTATGCAACCCCTAGCACATGAAGTGCACCACCGACCCAATCGAACTGACTGCCACATCTGGTCCAGTCAAACCTGCGCCCACCTACAACCACCTCCCGCTGACGGGCAGGAATTACGTAGGGCGTCCAAACGGACAAGCTCGCTATCGAGGAGAGAAACATGCAGGCTATGGTCAAAATCCACGCTCTCTCTCAGAACGGATAGAATCAAGATGCTCAACCTCTCACACAGCGGTCAAAGTACTCGCAACAACACGGGACCACCGTCAACCAGACGGCTCTCAACAATACTAGCACTGATCTAAACTCAACTACCAGTCTGCACTCGGCCCCCAGGCACGAGTGTAACAATAAAAGTATCTGACCGAAATAAACCCAATCAAATGAACCGGTATGACACCCGGTACTGCCTGCTCTGCTGTCGAACTCAGTAACTGATCGGCACACAGCTCGATCTCAAGATATGTAACGGACCGGCACACGGCTCGGTCAAAATATAAGTAACAGACCGGCACACGGCTCGGTCAAGCCTACCTCCGGAGTGGCACTCGAGGGGAGCGACCCACACGAGTAAAGTACATCTCAGTAACAAGTATCCCTGTCAAGTGTCTCAATGTAGCAGGACTGGATCACGACTCTGATCAAAGTGGGAAAGCTCAACCACTAAGGAAAGACCCGACCTCAATCGGATGCACTAAACGATAAGTGGGAAACTCCATCCACTAAAGAAACTGATACCCAATCAGGTGCATAGAGAAACACCCGGTCAACCGCCCAATATCCGCGGTTGCCGCAAAGCCCCACAACTAAACCAACCTGCCCAGACACGATGTCCCGACTGTACACTACCCAGACCCCCTGCTCGAACCCGAGCAACACTGACCACCTGACTAACAAGAAGGAGAAAAGAAAAGCATGGTTTCTCCTAAGTCAAGTTCCAATAAGTAGTGCAGCAGTAAAAGATGGCCTAACTACATGACCATACAAGCATGCAATTGTCCTCAAGGAAATAAAAGGGGGCTAAAGCATAATAATAGTTCCTTAGGAATAAGCAACATGCCGGAATCCCAAAACTAGACCTGTCCACAATTCAGGGTTCATCAATAGAATGATCATAATAACTCCTCAGAGTACAAATCCGCACATAGCTACGAAATCCTGTCCCAAGCATAATCCATCACAAGAAAGGCTATGTGCTTAAAATGGCATGTTACTAATTCATAGGGTAACATTATCCTAGGTAAGCTTACACTAGTCATCACATAGATGCCCAAGTCATGCAAGTCCTCAGCATACCTCATAATACTATTCTTGCAATCATTTATACCGATATCATTAACAAGCTTACCTACTTACCAATATAAACTATGTACCCTACACATGCATGCATCAGTCATAGAGGGGTGACATCCCCACAAGTGGACTTATACTTGCCACAACATAAACATTGCCTTAAACAATTACTGATAATAAGCTCACCCACCTGAAGCGCTTAACCCAAGGCAAACCTGAAGTCGGTGAAGTGGGTTAGACGCCCGCGGTCCAAAATCTGCCAACATAACACCCACGGTACAAGTCGCGCAAGCCTCGGCTTCAAACAGCTAAAAACACCCCTGGGCACAACAATAACGCTCAACATTACACTTTTATTCCAAAATTAACCAAACATACACAATCTGAAAATCAGTCCCAAAGCCGCGCATATTTCACCTGCTGCAAGTGCCCAGAAAAATCCAATAAAATACCACAGTAATCCTCGCGTCGATACCTTCGAAACGAGTACCTGCACGTCCAATTCTGAGCTTCCTACACTGAGAAACAATTCGGACAAGGGAACCACCCCGAATCAAACTACACTCAAAAACTGTAGCAACAATTACTGTTCACAGATAATCTTCACCTTCGAGAAATATTCAGAAAATTCCAAGAAAATTTGGGCATATTCCTCGTGATGTGTAGATGCAAATCGCCTCTTGAATCGCCCCAATCCGATGCCTGTGCGCGAAGATATCACCAAAACACCGCGCCGCTGTCCCAGAACTCCGCCCAGAAAAAGGGGTTACAAGATGATCCGAAAGACCCCATGAAAAGCTCGGAATGGGAAAAACCAGTAAACATGGGAAACATAGCCATACCTGTCGTGAAGCCAACGGCGCAAGAATCACTGAAAAAGGTGCTCGGGGTAAGCCGGGGGAGTCCTCGCACCAAAACGCGACGAAGAAGACCACAAACGAACGAGCGTCGCGCCGCGCCGTAAAAATAGAAACCTCGATAAGCGTGCCACCAAAAATCCCAAAACTTTGCAGAAAGATGCAGCCAAACACGAGGATCAACTTTTCTGAAGGCACCCCGGCGAGAAGAGGCTCGGAAATGGTGGAAAAAGGGAGAAGAAGAGAGCTCGGATCGCTATTTATAGGCAGCTGAAACAATTGGAAAATACCGGATATGTCCGGATTTCCGGGCGCTGGGAATTTTCGGGCGCGCACTGTAGCAGCCCGAAATCCCCGCGCCCGAACACTGTAGCCGCCCGAATCCCTCCTGGGCCGCCACGTCGCCCGCCAAACAGCGGACAGCAACCCCAGCCGCTCCCTGCGCGACACGTCGCGCCCCCCAGACGCCGACACGTGTCCTCCCCAAGCGCGGGAATCCGCCCGACCAGCGCCCACGTGCGCCTGACGCCGCCGCCTGCCACCCCTGCCGCGCACAATAGACCCACCAATCGGAGAACGCCACGTGTCATGCCACTGCCTAGTGAACCCGGTGCACGAAATCATGTGGACCGAACCAATGCAAACCTGCCACGTGTCACCCCCGGTCCACCGTGCGCCCCGCACTCCCCCGTAGACCGCGCCCCGCGGACCGGCCCACTCCCGAGCCGCCACGCGTCCCGCCCCCGGCGCACGCCTGCCGCGTGGACCGGGCGGCCCGCGCCTCCGTCCGCCGCGCTGCCTGCGGCCGCTCCGCCGCTGCCGCCGCCGCCGGAAACACTGTTCCGGCGTGAACAGTGTCCAGAGCCCAAAAATAACAAGTGGGTAGTCCGTTTTAACCGTTTTCGCGCGCTGAATCCGAATTTGATGTCCATTTCGCCAAATTCCAACTCCAAAATTTGCCGAAGGCATCCGGAAAGGTAATCCTTGGTCCAAACTTCGCGCTGAGTCCAAATTTAATATCCACTTCGCGCGAAACCACTTCTAACGATCCGACGGAGTCCAATGATCACCCACGTGATCCACTAAACACACTGAGCCCAACACTAATGTCCAATTGGGGCACAAATCCCACCAACACGCCACATAGGCCTCCGGGAGCTGTAGATGATCCAGTAATCTCGACGTGGGGATCCAGGTCCTCACATCCTCCCCCACTAAGAAAAGTTTCGTCCTCGAAACTAACTCAAATCCCCCAAGGGTCCCACATACCACGGGTAGGTATCCATCAATAACGCCTCCAGCTCCCGAAACATCGCTCACTCCCCGTGATTACTTCCCAACAACAACAACAACAAGTACGGCATGGCCCGACATGCGATTTCCTCATCTCTCGAGCCAGAAATCGCAACAGGCATCCCTCGTACTCCAACAATCACAGATCTCAGAAGGGGCAAGTCAATCACGGGCGAGGGATCCAAAAGCAAAACAATCCTGAGCTGAGACGTGAAACAACACAGAGGCCCCATCAAGAGCCGGGGGAAACAGAATAACCATCCGCGCAACACGCACTAAACTACCTCCTGGTGTCTACTCAACCAGGACCACCCGAAGTATACCCACAGATTCATCCCATGAGGAAAAGATCCAATAAGCTGGGGTCTTCACTCGGTTACTTCCGATCCAAAATCACCCGAGTGGCCTACTCAACCACGAGCTACCCTCAAAAGGGATCCTCAAGAGACACAATCTCAAGCCACGGTTGGACACTCAACAAGCCAACATAACTCCAACAGATCCACGGGTCGAAAGGATGCCCTGACGGGGACCAAACCGTCAGTGAACGGGAGGGAAAACTGGCTCGAAAGGCGATCAAAATGCGGAGGCTCAAACTCGCGGTCAAAAATCCCAAATCAGCAACAACAATCCGCGAAAATCCCACTCAAGATGCTGAGTAATCAAAACTGATAGCCAAGCAGGCATGGCCTACGCCCAGGTATAACAATCCAAGCTGGGGAAAAGGACGTACTGAAGGCTCAACTGTGGAATCCAAGCTGCCTGCAAAAACAGTGTTTCATCCTGCCACAACACTCATAGGGTTGGACTAATAAAGTGTGGACCGAAGATCCACCCACGGTAACTCCACCGCCACAATGGGAGGCATCACTAAATCACACAATTCCATCTCCCAACACAGGAAACACTAGCATTGGCGCTAATATCAGACACATTATCCATTGGCCATGCTCTCTCGGCACCGCCAAGTCTAGAAGCTTCTCACCTCAAGAATGGAAGTCGGTCTCAGTCAACTTGAATAACATCCACTTGGTCGGGTTCCACCGCCGTCCCTACGGCTCGAACAAAGCGACCCAAGAAGGTATGCTTCTGCAGCTACAACTTGTACCTCAATAACTTGGCATACCACTTCATCCACACGGGCATGGTAGCACATCCACAAAGTGCTCCTCGTGCTCCAAGTCACTCTGGGAGTAAATCAAAATATCCTCGGAAAACACCACTCCCAGTTCGCCCAAGTACAACTGGGACATACAATCCCTCAGATCTTGAAGTCCACAGGGCATTCGTCATTCCATTGGGCCTCGCTAACAACTCATAACGCCACCACCGTGTCCAAAACGCCATCTAGGCGAAGTCCTCGGCTGTCTAACTCCAAGTGGGTGCTCGCATCATCCACCAACTGCCGGAGTATAATTCCATCATAAGGTCCTGGATACCATAAAAGGACCCTCACATTCGTGTATCAATGACGTGGCATCACCACAGTATACCAACGACGTGGCACTAGGTCAAACAGACCCCTCGATCCATCGGACCCTGCAACAGTGCCAAGTCTCTCTCTCAGCTCTACCGGCGATATCCAATGAGGTGCCGTCCCGGGTGGCGCGGTTCCTCGAACCACGTCAAACGCAATCTCTATCTCCCTAACCGGCGGCATTACCAACAACTAAGGTGAAATCACACACGGGATCTCGCAGGCAACAGAGATATCTCTGAGTCCCGGTGCCGCCGTAAGCACCTCTCACCCTGTCGCTAAAACCAGAGTGCTCTAACAACCTCAACGAGCAAGCCTCCAATTGCCTGTCTTGCCGAAGATCAAGTCCTCTTTTGCCGCAGTCGAACATCCTGTGGCATAGTGCCCAACAATCTCAAGCATAAGGTCAAAACACCTAATTGCTATAATTTCCAATAACTCTGCCGGTGTCTCGCGGTCTCGGCCGCACTGGACATGATCCAAAAGCCTCCTCCACGTGCACAACAACAACAGGAACCTGTACCTCTAGTGCACGTGGTAACAAATCTGCCTCTAACCCATGTAAGAGTGGAGCATGCTCTAACTCCGACTACCGTGGTGAAATCCCACCTGCGACACTCAATCCACTACCGTGGCGCCCTCCAACCGGGCGGCACAGATTCATCCGCTCAAAGTAAGTGGTTGTCGCTCAATCTGCCTGAAAATCAGGGCTATCACTAGGAAGCACGACCTCTGTCTCTGATCACAATGAGGCGACGAATAAGGTCCTCCGCAGATAACAAATCCACGCTATCGCTGCGCCACTCTGATAAAATACTGATGTCGCCTTCGGGGTCCACTCGACCTCTGACATCTCGGGAATTCGTCATCCAAGAAAAGAAAATTAGTCATGCCCCTGCCGGCCGATCTGTCCTCCATCATCCGGCGCCAAGCGCCAAAATCCAGAACTCACCTCTGGCGGCAGATCCCTATCCAAAGGAACTGCAATGCCGCGCTCCATACACGGTGCCTGCTCCCGCGAGGCGTCTAAATCCACAATGAAGGGACTGAATAACAGGAAGGTATCCTGGCGCAATCCACTCCCAATCTTATATATCCTATGCGCCTCGTCCCTCGAATCCGGAGCGCGCGGTTCAACAACTGCATACACTCTCTAGCACAAGGAGGCTCTCAATTAATTACTCCATCACCACCAGCCGCGACTCTGCCTTCAAAGGCTCCAAACTCAATCTTACGAGTCGGGGTGGTTCATCTGCCAAACATGGCTCCATAGGTCGACCATGCCCCACGGCTCACCAGCCGTCAACCATCCACCCTGCCTCGGTGCCTCGACACTAAACCTTGGCACAGAGGGGGCTACTCAGTGCTCCGGCAACTGTGTCATCAAGACCAGCTGCTCCCTCAGCCGCTGACAAGCCTCCGACAATCCTGTCATCTGGGTCCGGGGTTTTCTGACCTCAATCCGGGTATCCGGCCCAAAACCAACTGCTCAAGCTCAACTGCCATGACAGGATGCACACGGGTCAAAACCCAACGTCGGGGAGACACCGCTCGCCACGACGAAACAACAAAACAGCACACAACAACACTCGACCCAATCCAGCGAAAGTCTAAAGCATGTCACCCGTTCCACAGCGTTACGTTGTCTGCAGCCAACATAATCACCTAGGAGAATAAACATGCCAATCACTCCTCCCGTCCCTCGGGAGAGGTATAAAACTCAATCAGGACTCTCGCAAAAATCACGACTCTCACAACGTCAACCAAGGGTCAAACCAAAAGCCTAGGATTTCTAAGTCCACCATGACCTACAACCTAGGCTCTGATACCACTCTAATCTGTCACGCCCCGGGGTCGAAACTGCGACCCGGGCCCGCCAAACAGATCCGCCACCTATGCATACCTGCATAGGCGAAGCGTCCTACCTGCAAGAAAAGTACTATAACTAAACAGATATCAGAGCTATAAATAAAAATCTGCTGTAACTAAAATCAATCACTGTACAACTGGAAATAAACAACACTGTCTGCCTCCCAAAATAATAATAATACAAATCCTCGAGTACAAGCTCTAAACCCAACCGGGAGGTAACTCCAATATATATATACAACAGTGTACAGTCTCTCAATACAAAATATCCTCACTACAAGTCTCTCAAAAGAGGAAAAGAAACCGCTAATCTACTGATGATCTCCTCAGAAGGGTACCGCTACTCTCCAACGCCGGGTAGGGATCTAGCTCGCGACTCCCTCGCCACGATCAACAACCGCACAGTCGGCAACACCTGCTAAGACTCTGCAAAACAAAGAAGAGGAGAGAAAAGGGGGGGGAAAACCCCCCAAAGGGTGTGAGAACTACTCCAAAAAGGGAGTTCTCAGTGGGTACCACCGCCAGACCCGACGGTCTGCCCACCAAGTCCTCAAGAGACAAAAACTAACCCAAGTCATAAGACTGAAATGAGTACGCTGGAAACTCTCAACAGCTGCCCTGCCCCTAACTAAAGGCTAAAAGGGGAAGAACCAAACAGTGGTATGCAACCCCTAGCACATGAAGTGCACCACCGACCCAATCGAACTGACTGCCACATCTGGTCCAGTCAAACCTGCGCCCACCTACAACCACCTCCCGCTGACGGGCAGGAATTACGTAGGGCGTCCAAACGGACAAGCTCGCTATCGAGGAGAGAAACATGCAGGCTATGGTCAAAATCCACGCTCTCTCTCAGAACGGATAGAATCAAGATGCTCAACCTCTCACACAGCGGTCAAAGTACTCGCAACAACACGGGACCACCGTCAACCAGACGGCTCTCAACAATACTAGCACTGATCTAAACTCAACTACCAGTCTGCACTCGGCCCCCAGGCACGAGTGTAACAATAAAAGTATCTGACCGAAATAAACCCAATCAAATGAACCGGTATGACACCCGGTACTGCCTGCTCTACTGTCGAACTCAGTAACTGATCGGCACACGGCTCGATCTCAAGATATGTAACGGACCGGCACACGGCTCGGTCAAAAATATAAGTAACAAACCGGCACACGGCTCGGTCAAGCCTACCTCCGGAGTGGCACTCGAGGGGAGCGACCCACACGAGTAAAGTACATCTCAGTAACAAGTATCCCTGTCAAGTGTCTCAATGTAGCAGGACTGGATCACGACTCTGATCAAAGTGGGAAAGCTCAACCACTAAGGAAAGACCCGACCTCAATCGGATGCACTAAACGATAAGTGGGAAACTCCATCCACTAAAGAAACTGATACCCAATCAGGTGCATAGAGAAACACCCGGTCAACCGCCCAATATCCGCGGTTGCCGCAAAGCCCCACAACTAAACCAACCTGCCCAGACACGATGTCCCGACTGTACACTACCCAGACCCCCTGCTCGAACCCGAGCAACACTGACCACCTGACTAACAAGAAAGAGAAAAGAAAAGCATGGTTTCTCCTAAGTCAAGTTCCAATAAGTAGTGCAGCAGTAAAAGATGGCCTAACTACGTGACCATACAAGCATGCAATTGTCCTCAAGGAAATAAAAGGGGGCTAAAGCATAATAATAGTTCCTTAGGAATAAGCAACATGCCGGAATCCCAAAACTAGACCTGTCCACAATTCAGGGTTCATCAATAGAATGATCATAATAACTCCTCAGAGTACAAATCCGCACATAGCTACGAAATCCTGTCCCAAGCATAATCCATCACAAGAAAGGCTATGTGCTAAAATGGCATGTTACATAATTTCATAGGGTAACATTATCCTAGGTAAGCTTACACTAGTCATCACATAGATGCCCAAGTCATGCAAGTCCTCAGCATACCTCATAAATACTATTCTTGCAATCATTTATACCGATATCATTAACAAGCTTACCTACTTACCAATATAAACTATGTACCCTACACATGCATGCATCAGTCATAGAGGGGTGACATCCCCACAAGTGGACTTATACTTGCCACAACATAAACATTGCCTTAAACAATTACTGATAATAAGCTCACCCACCTGAAGCGCTTAACCCAAGGCAAACCTGAAGTCGGTGAAGTGGGTAGACGCCCGCGGTCCAAAATCTGCCAACATAACACCCACGGTACAAGTCGCGCAAGCCTCGGCTTCAAACAGCTAAAAACACCCCTGGGCACAACAATAACGCTCAACATTACACTTTTATTCCAAAATTAACCAAACATACACAATCTGAAAATCAGTCCCAAAGCCGCGCATATTTCACCTGCTGCAAGTGCCCAGAAAAATCCAATAAAAATACCACAGTAATCCTCGCGTCGATACCTTCGAAACGAGTACCTGCACGTCCAATTTTGAGCTTCCTACACTGAGAAACAATTCGGACAAGGGAACCACCCCGAATCAAACTACACTCAAAAACTGTAGCAACAATTACTGTTCACAGATAATCTTCACCTTCGAGAAATATTCAGAAAATTCCAAGAAAATTTGGGCATATTCCTCGTGATGTGTAGATGCAAATCGCCTCTTGAATCGCCCCAATCCGATGCCTGTGCGCGAAGATATCACCAAAACACCGCGCCGCTGTCCCAGAACTCCGCCCAGAAAAAGGGGTTACAAGATGATCCGAAAGACCCATGAAAAGCTCGGAATGGGAAAAACCAGTAAACATGGGAAACATAGCCCTACCTGTCGTGAAGCCAACGGCGCAAGAATCACTGAAAAAGGTGCTCGGGGTAAGCCGGGGGAGTCCTCGCACCAAAACGCGACGAAGAAGACCACAAACGAACGAGCGTCGCGCCGCGCCGTAAAAATAGAAACCTCGATAAGCGTGCCACCAAAAATCCCAAACCTTTGCAGAAAGATGCAGCCAAACACGAGGATCAACTTTGCTGAAGGCACCCCGGCGAGAAGAGGCTCGGAAATGGTGGAAAAAGGGAGAAGAAGAGAGCTCGGATCGCTATTTATAGGCAGCTGAAACAATTGGAAAATACCGGATATGTCCGAATTTCCGGGCGCTGGGAATTTTCGGGCGCGCACTGTAGCAGCCCGAAATCCCCGCGCCCGAACACTGTAGCCGCCCGAATCCCTCCTGGGCCGCCACGTCGCCCGCCAAACAGCGGACAGCAACCCCAGCCGCTCCCCGCGCGACACGTCGCGCCCCCCAGACGCCGACACGTGTCCTCCCCAAGCGCGGGAATCCGCCCGACCGCGCCCACGTGCGCCTGACGCCGCCGCCTGCCACCCTGCCGCGCACAATAGACCCACCAATCGGAGAACGCCACGTGTCATGCCACTGCCTAGTGAACCCGGTGCACGAAATCGTGTGGACCGAACCAATGCAAACCTGCCACGTGTCACCCCCGGTCCACCGTGCGCCCCGCACTCCCCCGTAGACCGCGCCCCGCGGACCGGCCCACTCCCGAGCCGCCACGCGTCCCGCCCCCGGCGCACGCCTGCCGCGTGGACCGGGCGGCCCGCGCCTCCGTCCGCCGCGCTGCCTGCGGCCGCTCCGCCGCTGCCGCCGCCGCCGGAAACACTGTTCCGGCGTGAACAGTGTCCAGAGCCCAAAAATAACAAGTGGGTAGTCCGTTTTAACCGTTTTCGCGCGCTGAATCCGAATTTGATGTCCATTTCGCCAAATTCCAACTCCAAAATTTGCCGAAGGCATCCGGAAAGGTAATCCTTGGTCCAAACTTCGCGCTGAGTCCAAATTTAATATCCACTTCGCGCGAAACCACTTCTAACGATCCGACGGAGTCCAATGATCACCCACGTGATCCACTAAACACACTGAGCCCAACACTAATGTCCAATTGGGGCACAAATCCCACCAACACGCCACATAGGCCTCCGGGAGCTGTAGATGATCCAGTAATCTCGACGTGGGGATCCAGGTCCTCACAATACATAACCCAACAATGGCCGCTCAAAGAGTTTGCGAAAACGTTTTGGAAAACTGGGTGTCGAGTGGGCACCGATTTTCAAAACCCATGGGTTTATGCTATAGTCTGTATAAGATAGCGATGATGGTTTGATTTGCTATATCCTCTCCTCTTTGCCTGTCATGGTTGGAATGGTTAAAGTATTTGGCTTGTTGGTGACGTCGTGCATATACAAAGGAGACTCCGCCCGTTTGGGGAATGAATTTGTATATGCGGCGGGTCTGATACGCGCCGGAGGCGAGGTTCATTTAAATATTTAAGAAAATAAAATGGGTATGTTTTCCGCTCTTTTAGAACCTCCGGGGCGTGACATATTTTATGGTATCAGAGAAAACAACTTTAACCAAGGTGATCATGACCAACATCCGCAGAATGTAATGACACAAGTGACAAACTAAGTTAATAACCAAAGTATAGGTGTGTCACGTACGAGCGTGAGCGCGGGGAAATAAGGGATAGAGTCCCAGGGTTAGTAGGTCAAGGTGCTAGACCGATCGAACTATGATTAATGATTTTTCTTTGCTCACAGTGGAGAATGGCTCATACAAGATCGTCAACTGAAAATGCAGGAGCCGATAATGCGGCTCCAGCAACTGCGGAGAATGAACTAATCCGCCAACAGTTACGTGAGATGGCTGGACAACTATCAACCCTCACAGAGCACGTGCGTCAACTGACGCAGCAGCAACAGGCCGTGCCTGGGGAGAGCGCCCGGGTCCCACCACTAGAAGCAAGCATGCCTGTGGCAGGACCATCTGGATCGCATGAAGAAACAACGGCCGCTCCTCCCCAGACAGCAACCACCGGGGTGTCGATGGACCAACTGACCGCGCCATCGGCCGCACCCAGCCCAACGGCTTCGGGACCCGTTACGGGCGAAGCCTCCACCCAACGGACGGAACGGGACAGGGTGAGAGCAAACCAGTCCGAGTTCAAGAAACACGACCCACCCGTATTCGAGGGCGAGACGACCGATCCCTGCGTCGTGGAGAAGTGGGTGGATACGATGGAAAAGCTATTCGAGGATTTGATGATGGAGGAACATGAAAGAGTTCCCCTAGCGGTTCATTGTCTTGAGGGAAATGCCCGGATGTGGTGGAAAACGGTGCGCTCGGACTCCACGAAGGGCGACGCCTTACCGACATGGACCGAGTTCAGAGAAAAGCTGTTCGGAGCGTTCTTCTCCAACAGTGTGAAACGGGAGATGGAGGACGATCTGAAGCATATTCGGCAGGGGAACAGATCCGTCATGGAGTATCAACGAGAGTTTGTGAGGTTGGTTAATTGCGTCCCCTTCGTCATAAGGGACGAAGCTCATAAAGCCCGCCTCTTCGTTGACGGATTAGGAAGCAACATCTTCGAGGTGGTGCAAGCAGCAGACCTTCACACCTTCCAGAGGGTGGTGGATAGGGCTACCATTGTGGAGCGCGGCTTCACAGTGACGCGTGCTCGGCGAGAGGACACGGATTCCAACAGAGATAAGAAGCGTCCGCAGTCCTTCACAGGAGGGGGACCAACCAGCGGGAGTCGGCCCCCTAAACACCCAAAATCGCACCACGGGGCTAGGAGCGCGCCGGCAGGCAGTCAAAGACCAGGGGACAGACCCTGTGTTATCTGCAATGGAGCCCACAAAGTTACAGAGTGCCTGAAGAGGCACGACCACTGCTTCCGTTGCGGCAAGCAGGGCCACTTTCGTTTCAACTGCCCCACAAACCCGGGAACAGCCTCATCCGCAGCCTCCGCCCCACCGCCACAACAGTCAGGGAGGGGAAGGATCCCCTCGGGACCCACGGCGCGCCCTCCGCCTACCCGACAGGAGGGGGAGATGCGTCCGCAATCAGGAGGGAGGATCTACTCGATGACCCACCAAGGGGCAGACCCACCGGAGGACGTAGTGGCAGGTACTACTCTAATCTCAGACTCTCGAGCTAGAACATTATTCGACACTAGGGCATCGCACTCCTTTGTATCTAGTACTTTTGCCCACACCCATGACTTGGAAATGAAACCCCTATGCCATTCCCTCACCGTCTGGACTCCTGGGGGGCCTATCGAGGCCGTCAACTATGTGCCTTCCTGCCCAATAGGGTTGGGAAGGTTAGACTGCCTCGGAGACCTGGTGGTCATTCCACTGAAGGAATTCGACGTAGTTCTGGGAATGGATTGGCTTACCAACTACCAGGCGGAGATCGATTGCGATAAACGTCAAGTACGACTGCGGGAACCGAGATTTTCGAAAAACGTATACCTCGCGTGTAAGAGTACCTTCTTTTCGACCGTCATCTCCGCAACTCGGGCAAGGAGAATGATGGAGAGTGGATGCGTGGCGTACTTAGCCTCGGTGGATCTGGCGACCCGACCCGCCTCCTCACTTTCCGACATTGCAGTTGTAAGGGATTTCCCGGATATTTTTCCGTCCGAACTGCCGGGGATGCCACCTGGACGCGAGGTCGACTTCTCTATCGAGCTAATCCCGGGGACAAAACCCATCACGAAGGCGCCATACCGAATGGCCTTCGCCGAACTAAAGGAATTGAAGGCGCAGCTTGAGGACCTCCTGGACAAGGGGTTCATCCGACCGAGTGTGTCGCCATGGGGAGCGCCTGTGCTCTTTGTAAGGAAGAAGGACGGGAGTTTGCGTTTATGCATAGACTACCGGGAAATAAACAAGGTCACGGTGAAGAACAAATACCCCTTGCCAGGTATCGATGACCTGTTTGACCAACTCCAAGGGGCAACCGTGTTCTCAAAGATCGACCTCCAGTCGGGCTATCACCAACTCGGAATCAGAGGTGAGGATATACCGAAGACGGCGTTCCGAACTCGCTATGGCCATTACGAGTTCACGGTGATGCCGTTTGGGCTTACCAATGCCCCAGCGGTATTTATGGACATGATGAACCGGATTTTCAAACCATTCCTGGATAAATTTGTGGTGGTTTTTATTGATGATATCCTCATCTATTCCCGCACGGATAGAGAGCATAAGGAGCACCTCCGAGTGGTCCTGCAGACCCTAAGGGATCAAAAACTGTATACCAAACTCAAAAAGTGTGAGTTTTGGCTCCGTGAGGTCGATTTTCTGGGACATATTGTCTCGGCCACGGGAATTGCGGTGGATCCGAGGAAGATAGAATCGGTGACCAACTGGGCTCGCCCGACCACGGTGACAGAAATCTGAAGTTTTCTCGGGCTAGCCGGATACTACCGACGCTTCGTGGAAGGCTTTTCAAAGATAGCCACTCCCCTTACTCGACTAATCCGGAATGGGGAGAAATTCGTCTGGACGGCTCAATGCCAGAAGAGCTTCGAGGAGCTTAAGGACAGACTCACGCGGGCACCGATACTCACGCTGCCACAGCCCGGTGAGGATTACGAGATCTATTGTGATGCATCTCGAAGTGGACTGGGAAGGGTGTTGATGCAACCGGGGAAAGTCATAGCTTATGCATCAAGACAGCTCAAGGATTATGAGCAGAACTATCCTACACACGACTTGGAGCTCGCGGCGGTCGTGTTTGCGTTAAAGCTCTGGAGGCACTACCTCTACGGGGCGCACTGTAATGTGTACTCCGACCACCAGAGCCTCAAATACTTGTTTACGCAAAAGGAATTGAACTTACGGCAACGGCGGTGGTTGGAACTACTGAAGGACTACGATTTGTCCATTCATTACCACCCCGGAAAGGCAAACGTGGTGGCCGATGCCTTGAGCCGGAAGGGACAGGCGGGGGAGACGGCACTGAGCGCCCTTACCCAATAGGATCGGCTAATTGCACAATTCTCGCAACTGAGACTGGAGGTAGTGCCAGCAAGAGCAGTTGCAAAATTTCTGTCCTTAGTAATAAAGCCTACGCTGATACAGAGGATCGCAGAAGGCCAAGCGACGGACCCACAACTACAGCAGGTGCGGGACAGGTCATCCTCGGAACCAAGTGGGGATTTTGTGATCGGCGTTGACGACGTGTTGAGGTTCCGGGGACGAGTCTGCGTGCCTGAGGTGCCAGAATTAAGGAAAGAAATTCTGGCAGAAACGCATTAATGCCCCCTACACTGCGCATCCCGGAGGTACAAAATGTACAGAGACCTGAGGCAGACCTTTTGGTGGCCTAAATTAAAGAACGATGTGGCGCAGTTCGTGGCACGATGTTTGGTGTGCCAACAGGTGAAGGCGGAACATCAGCGACCGGCGGGAAAACTACAACCGTTGCCCATACCGGAGTGGAAATGGGAACGATCACCATGGATTTTGTGACCGGTTTTCCGCGATCGCAACAAGGACATGACGCGATATGGGTCATTGTCGACCGTCTGACGAAATCGGCCCACTTTATACCGATTCACACGACGTGGAGTAGAGACCGGCTGGCGCAGACCTATATCGACGAGGTGGTGAGGTTGCATGGAGTACCGTCATCCATAACTTCAGACAGGGACACACGTTTCGTGTCAAACTTCTGGCGGAGTCTGCAGCAGGCACTGGGAACCAAGCTGCAGTTTAGCACGACATTTCACCCGCAGACGGACGGGCAATCGGAATGAGTGATCCAGATTCTCGAAGATATACTTCGAGCTTGTGTTCTAGGCCTGGGGGAGGGGTGGTCGCGTTACCTACCCATCGTGGAATTTGCTTACAATAATAGCTATCAGGCTAGTATTCAGATAGCCCCGTACGAAGCCTTGTACGGACGCCGGTGTCGATCGCCTATTTGCTGGGACGATTTGGGAGAGCGGAAGCTCTTGGGGCCAGACCTCGTAGAGGAAACGGAAGCAAAGGTGCGCCTTATCAGGCAGCGGTTGTTGACCGCCCAGAGCCGGCAGAAAAGTTACGCGGACCAGAGGCGACGGGAATTAGAATTTGCGGTAGGGGATCATGTGTTGCTACGCGTGTCACTATCTAAGGGGACAAGACGGTTCGGCATACGAGGGAAGTTAAGCCCACGGTACGTGGGACCGTTCAAAATTTTGGAGCGCGTGGGCCCGGTGGCTTACCGGTTGGCCTTACCGCCAAATCTTGAACGGGTGCATAACGTTTTCCACGTTTCGATGCTCCGAAAGTACTTATCTGACCCGTCGCACGTCCTCGACGCCTCGGCCGTTGAACTGCGGGAAGACTTGAGCTTCGAAGAAACGCCGATGCGGAATCTTGGCAAGAGAAGAAAAGAACCTTCGAAACCGGACAATCCCCTACGTAAGGTGCAATGAGTAACCATGAGGAGCGCGAGGCGACGTGGGAACTTGAAACGAAAATGAGAGAGTGTTACCCCGAGTTATTTAGCGAGGGTTGAGGTTAAGTTTCGAGGACGAAACTTCTTTTAAGAGGTGAGTGGTGTAATATCATGGATTTTGTAACACGTTATACCTCCTGCTAATAAGTTTTCGTTTAGAGTAATTAATGTAACGGGTTTATTTAAGTTGATAATTTGGAGGTGCGGGTATTTTTCTGCGATAGAGCTCAGAAAACGGAGAACGGCGGTGCGATCGGATCCGGATTCTGACTTACGGAACTCCCAGAAAGGGGTAGAAAGTGATCGTAATGGCCAGGTGCTGCATCGAAATCCGCATAAGTGATTTGGCACGCTTTCCGAGGAAAAAGGGGGATTATCTTTAAAGAATTATCCCGAAGGATTTTTATCTAAGGATTTAATTAATTAAGGAATTAATTAATTGGGATTTTAAAATACCCGATGTGGAGTTTGTCGTACATAAAAGATTAAATTGTGACTTCTCCCGAAAGAAAGAAAAGAAAGGAAAAAAAAAAAGGCGAAACCCTAACCGGAAGGAACGAGAGGAAGGAACGAGCGAAAGAAAAGGGAAAAGGCGAAACCCTAATCCGAAGGAAACGGTGGAAAAGAAGGAGAAGGCTAAAGACCCACACCCTCCCGACGAACGTGTCGAAGCCGGGAGCGTGAACGGATCACTGTCTCCGACGATTAGAGGTAAACTAGATTTATTTTCGTATAGTTTCGCTCGGTTTTCGGTTTCGGTCTTTCGCGGAGTCTTAGGAGTAGCCGTTTGCTACCGAACGCGTCGCGCCGCGAAGCCCTAGGGCATCGCCGCCGCGACCGTAATACGCGCCGCGCGGGGGACGGTGCCCGCGCGGCCGCGGCTAGAGCCGCGCGGGACCAAGGTCCCGCGTGGGCGCGGCTAGGGTAAGCGCCGCGCGGGGCCGTGCCCCGCGCGGCCGCGGCAATCGCGCGCGAGCGAGTGCCGCGCGGCCGCAGCCAGTGCCGCGCGGGCAGCCCCGCGCGGCGCGGCGCGCGCCGCGCGGGGCCATGCCCGCGCGGCCGGTGTGCCGCGCGGGAGGGCGCCTGTGCGGCGGGGCGGGCATGCGCGCGGGGCTTGCCCGCGCGGGCTGCGGTTTGTGCCGCGCGGGGCTTGCCCGCGCGGGCTGCAGTTGTGACGGGCGGGCGGGTGCCGCACGGCGGGCGGCAGCGCGTGCCGCGCGGGGCCCATGCCCGCGCGGCCGCGGCTAATGCCGCGCGGGCGGCGCCCGCGCGGTTGCAGCGCGTGCCTCGCGGGGTCGGTGCCCGCGCGGCAGCGGCAAGTGCCGCGCGGGGACCAGCGCTCGCGCGGCCGCGGCAAGTGCTGCGCGGGGCCGGCGCCCACGCGGCTGCGGCTTGTGCCGCGGGGCTGAGGTCCGCACGGTTGCGGGGGGTGCCGCGCGGGGGTTGGTGCCCGCGCGGCCGAGGCTTGCACGCGCGGGCTAGGGCCCGCACTGTCACGGCAAATGCCGCGCGGGGTGGTGCCGGCGGCCGTACGACCGCAACGCGGGGGGCGCCGCGTCGCTCGACGCGCCGCGGGCGACACCGCCGGGTCAAGTTGTCTTTAGTGTTTTTGAGTGTTGGGCTCGGTTATCCACTATTATATTTTGATCTGACCACGGCTCTTTTTGGACTACTTCTAGGTCCGGGCGTCGATAGAGAGCAAGGTTCGGTCTCCGGAGTGCACGTTCGCATATCGAGGTGGGTAGTGTGTTGGTTATTACCGGTGTGGTGTCGTTCCCGGATACGTTTTGATAAAGTAGATATGTTGGGTAGTTTGACTAACCCCATAGCATGTGAATCCCTTTTCTTGTTATCAAAGCGGCTGCGGTCGCAGGTGCGTTATACTATTTGACTAAAGCGGCTGAGGTCGCAAGGCAAATAAATACACTCATATTGCTACACGCACAATGGCAGTTTGGCCACTGCACAGGTGTATTTTTTCCGGAAAGATGGTAAGTCGTTTTACCCGTGTACCCCACAAGGGGAGGTTAGTGGGGACCCCTCAAGGAGAGGCGACTGTGCTTGGGCAGTGGAGGGGTTGGAGGCACCAAGACGAAGTGAGTACGGTATTGGGGTTGAGGCCCAAATATTCTAAAGCTGGGGTAGGTGCCAGTGGGACTTTCAACAGGGATTTAGCAATACATGAGGGGGAGGGGAAAGTAAATGCTCCGTGATTCGGTGTTCTTCTTTTTTGCGTTACTGGCATGTTTCTACTTTATCAGTCACTGACAACCAACACTGTGACAGGTCCGAGTAGGGGGGAATTCGGGACGACGGTGAGGCATCAGTTAGAGGACACTAGCCATGAGGGCTAGTAAACGATACGTTATTGTCTTTATTTGGTTATTTCTATACTATGGTTAGTTAAATGTGATTCATTTACTGTGGTTTCTGATGGATGTTGGGATGAGGTTTTCTTGTAATTAATTGGTGAATGTTAGGATGTGGTAATTGCGGCTTGTTTCAACGCAAACCGGTTTCAAAAGTGTTTTCAAAGCAAGTGCTGTGTGGGCACCGATTTAAAACCCGTGGATTATCCTTTCAAGTTATGGCCGCTCAAAGAGTTTGCGAAAACGTTTTGGAAAACTGGGTGTCGAGTGGCCACCGATTTTTCAAAAACCCATGGGTTTATGCTTATTGTATAAGATAGCGGTGATGGGTTGATTTGCTATATCCTCTCCTCTTTGCCTGTCATGGTTGGAATGGTTAACAGTATTTTGCTGTTGGTGACGCCGTGCATATACAAAGGAGACTCGCCCGTTTGGGGAGTGATTTGTATATGCGGCGGGGTGATACGCGCCGGAGGCGAGGTTGTTTAAATATTAAGAAAACAAAAATGGGTACGTTTTCCGCCTTTTAGAACCTCCGGGGCGTGACAGCATCGATTTAAGTCGCCGGGATAGCAAAGTAACAAGGCCCAGCATACGGGCGGCACCCTTTCGAGAGGAGCGACCTCACCGAGGAAGTATATCCGCGCATCTCTGTCGAGCTCAATATGGCTCCTTCAGGCTATAGTCTAAATCTACGATCAATCAAATCGGCAACGGACATGATCCATCACTAACACATCGGCCGGGAGGAAAACTCCACGGCTCGGGATCACCGTCTACTCTAGGCCCCTAACTCTAGTACCTAAACTGATCGCAGCTGACTACAGGGGATCCACTCGGAACCCAAGATCAACCGATGCACAAACAGGCCACCCTAAACTATCCCGACCACTCGGCCCACTACCCGGGG
>CM055072.1:21554638-21628584 GCA_029204045.2 Tillandsia leiboldiana
TCCCGCCATCATGTTCTCCAATATATTTCCCCAATAATATTCCCAACATGATATGTCCACAAGATTAGTCTCACATGATGGCTCACATTTATTGATTTAAGGCATGACTGGCAAGGGGGTTGATCAATCAATAGTCTAATATGGGACTTCTTTAAATAAACCTAGTGAAGCAAGTCCGAAAAGTGAGGTATACAACAACCACCCCACCTCGATCGTGGAAGCAGCGAAGCACCGCTCCAACTCGCCCTCTCACAAAGAAAACCCCGGCTCACTGCGAACACTGCAGACACAACCAACACGGTGCACAAATTAATCCTAAAATTAACACAAATGCCGCTGTCCGCAACAACAGTCCCGAAAGATGGTCGATTTTTCCTGCGAGATGACCTCAGAAAATTCCAGAAAAATAACCGCTGCGGTCATTGCAACGAGTAGATGCAAAAGAGTCTCGCACGTCCTGTTTCGACGCTTGTAGGCCAAGAAACAAATAAAACACCGCGGCGAGCCAAACTTCCCACGATCGATAATCTGTTGTAGCATTCAGTCAAGAAAATGTGAAATTATCCCCTTCGACAACCTCAGAAAATCTGATAAAATAGGGTCTCGTTCCTCTCGAAGCGTAGATGTCGATAGATGCCGATCGAGTCCTCACACTCCCCGATTCGAGCCGAGGCCGAGAAATCCCAACAATACTCCACTACTGTCCCCAAACATCGCAGCAGTACAAGGGGTCAAAGGTACCTCGGGAACACCACCAAAAACATGAAACGGAGTGAAGAGATCAACACGGAAATAGAAGGCGTACCTCTCATGAACGCGTTGCCACAAAAATCGGCTCCAACTCCATCGAGGTAGCTCAGGGGGCCTCACGCACTGAAATGCGACGGTAGAAGCCCACAAACAAAGGAGCGTCGAAGTGCGCCGCGTCGCAGAAAACGCCGAAGCCACGGCCTCCAAAAATTTCGGGAATCCATCAAGAGTAGAGGACAAGGTGAGGAACAAAACTCTTCTTGGAGAAAAAAACCCACGTACCCATCACACGAAAAATCTACTAAGATCAAAAACACGTATAAAGCTATTACGCTACCCCCACGTGTGGAGACCTAAATTTTTCGTTGCTAGACCTGAGAAGTGATTATGGTTTTTTGACCACTTTTCAAGTGATAGAGGCGTGTGCACGCAAAACAAATACAGACATGGATTCAGCACGAAAAGGGTCAAAATCACTATTTTTGAGTTTTTTTTTTGGATTCGGGTGCCCTAAAAGAGGATTTGTGTGAGAGACCCTGGATCCCCACGTCGAGATTACTGGATCATCTACAGCTCCCGGAGGCCTATGTGGCGTGTTGGTGGGATTTGTGCCCCAATTGGACATTAGTGTTGGGCTCAGTGTGTTTAGTGGATCACGTGGTGATCATTGGACTCCGTCGGATCGTTAGAAGTGGTTTCGCGCGAAGTGGATATTAATTTGGACTCAGCGCGAAGTTTGGACCAAGGATTACCTTTCCGGATGCCTTCGGCAAATTTTGGAGTTGGAATTTGGCGAAATGGACATCAAATTCGGATTCAGCGCGCGAAAACGGTTAAAACGGACTACCCACTTGTTATTTTTGGGCTCTGGACACTGTTCACGCCGGAACAGTGTTTCCGGCGGCGGCGGCAGCGGCGGAGCGGCCGCAGGCAGCGCGGCGGACGGAGGCGCGGGCCGCCCGGTCCACGCGGCACGCGTGCGCCGGGGCGGACGCGTGGCGGCTCGGGAGTGGGCCGGTCCGCGGGGCGCGGTCTACGGGGGAGTGCGGGGCGCACGGTGGACCGGGGTGACACGTGGCAGGTTTGCATTGGTTCGGTCCACACGATTTCGTGCACCGGTTCACTAGGCAGTGGCATGACACGTGGCGTTCTCCGATTGGTGGGTCTACTGTGCGCGGCAGGGTGGCAGGCGGCGGCGTCAGGCGCACGTGGGCGCGTCGGGCGTATTCCCGCGCTGGGGAGGAAACGTGTCGTCGTCTGGGGGCGCGACGTGTCGCGCGGGAGCGGCTGGGTTTGCTGTCCGCTGTTTGGCGGGCGACGTGGCGGCCCAGGAGGGATTCGGGCGGCTACAGTGTTCGGGCGCGGGGATTTCGGGCTGCTACAGTGCGCGCCCGAAAATTCCCAGCGCCCGGAAATCCGGACATATCCGGTATTTTCCAATTGTTTCAGCTGCCTATAAATAGCGATCCGAGCTCTCTTCTTCTCCCTTTTTCCACCATTTCCGAGCCTCTTCTCGCCGGGGTGCCTTCAGCAAAGTTGATCCTCGTGTTTGGCTGCATCTTTCTGCAAAGTTTGGGATTTTTGGTGGCACGCTTATCGAGGTTTCTATTTTTACGGCGCGGCGCGACGCTCGTTCGTTTGTGGTCTTCTTCGTCGCGTTTTGGTGCGAGGACTCCCCCGGCTTACCCCGAGCACCTTTTTCAGTGATTCTTGCGCCGTTGGCTTCACGACAGGTAGGGCTATGTTTCCCATGTTTACTGGTTTTTCCCATTCCGAGCTTTTCATGGGTCTTTCGGATCATCTTGTAACCCCTTTTCTGGGCGGAGTTCTGGGACAGCGCGCGGTGTTTTGGTGATATCTTCGCGCACAGGCATCGGATTGGGGCGATTCAAGAGGCGATTTGCATCTACACATCACGAGGAATATGCCCAAATTTTCTTGGAATTTTCTGAATATTTCTCGAAGGTGAAGATTATCTGTGAACAGTAATTGTTGCTACAGTTTTTGAGTGTAGTTTGATTCGGGGTGGTTCCCTTGTCTGAATTGTTTCTCAGTGTAGGAAGCTCGGAATTGGACGTGCAGGTACTCGTTTCGAAGGTATCGACGCGAGGATTACTGTGGTATTTTTATTGGATTTTTCTGGGCACTTGCAGCAGGTGAAATATGCGCGGCTTTGGGACTGATTTTCAGATTGTGTATGTTTGGTTAATTTTGGAATAAAAGTGTAATGTTGAGCGTTATTGTTGTGCCCAGGGGTGTTTTTAGCTGTTTGAAGCGAGGCTTGCGCGACTTGTACCGAGGGTGTTATGTTGGCAGATTTTGGACCGCGGGCGTCTACCCACTTCACCGACTTCAGGTTTGCCTTGGGTTAAGCGCTTCAGGTGGGTGAGCTTATTATCAGTAATTGTTTAAGGCAATGTTTATGTTGTGGCAAGTATAAGTCCACTTGTGGGGATGTCACCCCTCTATGACTGATGCATGCATGTGTAGGGTACATAGTTTATATTGGTAAGTAGGTAAGCTTGTAATGATATCGGTATAAATGATTGCAAGAATAGTATTTATGAGGTATGCTGAGGACTTGCATGACTTGGGCATCTATGTGATGACTAGTGTAAGCTTACCTAGGATAATGTTACCCTATGAAATTATGTAACATGCCAGTTAGCACATAGCCTTTCTTGTGATGGATTATGCTTGGGACAGGATTTCGTAGCTATGTGCGGATTTGTACTCTGAGGAGTTATTATGATCATTCTATTGATGAACCCTGAATTGTGGACAGGTCTAGTTTTGGGATTCCGGCATGTTGCTTATTCCTAAGGAACTATTATTATGCTTTACCCCCTTTTATTTCCTTGAGGACAATTGCATGCTTGTATGGTCATGTAGTTAGGCCATCTTTTACTGCTGCACTACTTATTGGAACTTGACTTAGGAGAAACCATGCTTTTCTTTTCTCCTTCTTGTTAGTCAGGTGGTCAGTGTTGCTCGGGTTCGAGCAGGGGGTCTGGGTAGTGTACAGTCGGGACATCGTGTCTGGGCAGGTTGGTTTAGTTGTGGGGCTTTGCGGCAACCGCGGATATTGGGCGGTTGACCGGGTGTTTCTCTATGCACCTGATTGGGTATCAGTTTCTTTAGTGGATGGAGTTTCCCACTTATCGTTTAGTGCATCCGATTGAGGTCGGGTCTTTCCTTAGTGGTTGAGCTTTCCCACTTTGATCAGAGTCGTGATCCAGTCCTGCTACATTGAGACACTTGACAGGGATACTTGTTACTGAGATGTACTTTACTCGTGTGGGTCGCTCCCCTCGAGTGCCACTCCGGAGGTAGGCTTGACCGAGCCGTGTGCCGGTCTGTTACTTATATTTTTGACCGAGCCGTGTGCCGGTCCGTTACATATCTTGAGATCGAGCCGTGTGCCGATCAGTTACTGAGTTCGACAGCAGAGCAGGCAGTACCGGGTGTCATACCGGTTCATTTGATTGGTTTATTTCGGTCAGATACTTTTATTGTTACACTCGTGCCTGGGGGCCGAGTGCAGACTGGTAGTTGAGTTTAGATCAGTGCTAGTATTGTTGAGAGCCGTCTGGTTGACGGTGGTCCCGTGTTGTTGCGAGTACTTTGACCGCTGTGTGAGAGGTTGAGCATCTTGATTCTATCCGTTCTGAGAGAGAGCGTGGATTTTGACCATAGCCTGCATGTTTCTCTCCTCGATAGCGAGCTTGTCCGTTTGGACGCCCTACGTAATTCCTGCCCGTCAGCGGGAGGTGGTTGTAGGTGGGCGCAGGTTTGACTGGACCAGATGTGGCAGTCAGTTCGATTGGGTCGGTGGTGCACTTCATGTGCTAGTGGTTGCATACCACTGTTTGGTTCTCCCCCTTTTAGCCTTTAGTTAGGGGCAGGGTAGCTGTTGAGAGTTTCCAGCGTACTCATTTCAGTCTTATGACTTGGGTTAGTTTTTGTCTCTTGAGGACTTGGTGGGCAGACCGTCGGGTCTGGCGGTGGTACCCACTGAGAACTCCCTTTTTGGAGTAGTTCTCACACCCTTTGGGGGTTTTCCCCCCTTTTCTCTCCTCTTCTTTGTTTTGCAGAGTCTTAGCAGGTGTTGCCGACTCTGGTTGTTGATCGTGGCGAGGGAGTCGCGAGCTAGATCCCTACCCGCGTTGGAGAGTAGCGGTACCCTTCTGAGGAGATCATCAGTAGATTAGCGTTTCTTTTCCTCTTTTGAGAGACTTGTAGTGAGGATATTTTGTATTGAGAGACTGTACACTGTTGTATATATATATTGAGTTACCTCCCGGTTGGGTTTAGAGCTTGTACTCGAGGATTTGTATTATTATTATTTGGGAGGCAGACAGTGTGTTTATTTCCAGTTGTACAGTGATTGATTTTAGTTACAGCAGATTTTTATTTATAGCTCTGATATCTGTTTAGTTATAGTACTTTTCTTGCAGGTAGGACGCTTCGCCTATGCAGGTATGCATAGGTGGCGGATCTGTTTGGCGGGCCCGGTCGCAGTTTCGACCCCGGGGCGTGACAGATTAGAGTGGTATCAGAGCCTAGGTTGTAGGTCATGGTGGACTTAGAAATCCTAGGCTTTTGGTTTGACCCTTGGTTGACGTTTGTGAGAGGTCGTGATTTTTGCGAGAGTCCTGATGAGTTTGATACCTCTCCCGAGGGACGGAGGAGTGATTGGCATGTTTATTCTCCTAGGTGATTATGTGGCTGCAGACAACGTAACGCTGTGGAACGGGTGACATGCTTTAGACTTCGCTGGATTGGGTCGAGTGTTGTTGTGTGCTGTTTTGTTGTTTCGTCGTGGCGAGCGGTGTCTCCCCGACGTTGGGTTTTGACCCGTGTGCATCCTGTCATGGCAGTTGAGCTTGAGCAGTTGGTTTTGGGCCGGATACCCGGATTGAGGTCAGAAAACCCCGGACCCAGATGACAGGATTGTCGGAGGCTTGTCAGCGGCTGAGGGAGCAGCTGGTCTTGATGACACAGTTGCCGGAGCACTGAGTAGCCCCCTCTGTGCCAAGGTTTAGTGTCGAGGCACCGAGGCAGGGTGGATGGTTGACGGCTGGTGAGCCGTGGGGCATGGTCGACCTATGGAGCCATGTTTGGCAGATGAACCACCCCGACTCGTAAGATTGAGTTTGGAGCCTTTGAAGGCAGAGTCGCGGCTGGTGGTGATGGAGTAATTAATTGAGAGCCTCCTTGTGCTAGAGAGTGTATGCAGTTGTTGAACCGCGCGCTCCGGATTCGAGGGACGAGGCGCATAGGATATATAAGATTGGGAGTGGATTGCGCCAGGATACCTTCCTGTTATTCAGTCCCTTCATTGTGGATTTAGACGCCTCGCGGGAGCAGGCACCGTGTATGGAGCGCGGCATTGCAGTTCCTTTGGATAGGGATCTGCCGCCAGAGGTGAGTTCTGGATTTTGGCGCTTGGCGCCGGATGATGGAGGACAGATCGGCCGGCAGGGGCATGACTAATTTTCTTTTCTTGGATGACGAATTCCCGAGATGTCAGAGGTCGAGTGGACCCCGAAGGCGACATCAGTATTTTATCAGAGTGGCGCAGCGATAGCGTGGATTTGTTATCTGCGGAGGACCTTATTCGTCGCCTCATTGTGATCAGAGACAGAGGTCGTGCTTCCTAGTGATAGCCCTGATTTTCAGGCAGATTGAGCGACAACCACTTACTTTGAGCGGATGAATCTGTGCCGCCCGGTTGGAGGGCGCCACGGTAGTGGATTGAGTGTCGCAGGTGGGATTTCACCACGGTAGTCGGAGTTAGAGCATGCTCCACTCTTACATGGGTTAGAGGCAGATTTGTTACCACGTGCACTAGAGGTACAGGTTCCTGTTGTTGTTGTGCACGTGGAGGAGGCTTTTGGATCATGTCCAGTGCGGCCGAGACCGCGAGACACCGGCAGAGTTATTGGAAATTATAGCAATTAGGTGTTTTGACCTTATGCTTGAGATTGTTGGGCACTATGCCACAGGATGTTCGACTGCGGCAAAAGAGGACTTGATCTTCGGCAAGACAGGCAATTGGAGGCTTGCTCGTTGAGGTTGTTAGAGCACTCTGGTTTTAGCGACAGGGTGAGAGGTGCTTACGGCGGCACCGGGACTCAGAGATATCTCTGTTGCCTGCGAGATCCCGTGTGTGATTTCACCTTAGTTGTTGGTAATGCCGCCGGTTAGGGAGATAGAGATTGCGTTTGACGTGGTTCGAGGAACCGCGCCACCCGGGACGGCACCTCATTGGATATCGCCGGTAGAGCTGAGAGAGAGACTTGGCACTGTTGCAGGGTCCGATGGATCGAGGGGTCTGTTTGACCTAGTGCCACGTCGTTGGTATAACTGTGGTGATGCCACGTCATTGATACACGAATGTGAGGGTCCTTTTATGGTATCCAGGACCTTATGATGGAATTATACTCCGGCAGTTGGTGGATGATGCGAGCACCCACTTGGAGTTAGACAGCCGAGGACTTCGCCTAGATGGCGTTTTGGACACGGTGGTGGCGTTATGAGTTGTTAGCGAGGCCCAATGGAATGACGAATGCCCTGTGGACTTCAAGATCTGAGGGATTGTATGTCCCAGTTGTACTTGGGCGAACTGGGAGTGGTGTTTTCCGAGGATATTTGATTTACTCCCAGAGTGACTTGGAGCACGAGGAGCACTTTGTGGATGTGCTACCATGCCCGTGTGGATGAAGTGGTATGCCAAGTTATTGAGGTACAAGTTGTAGCTGCAGAAGCATACCTTCTTGGGTCGCTTTGTTCGAGCCGTAGGGACGGCGGTGGAACCCGACCAAGTGGATGTTATTCAAGTTGACTGAGACCGACTTCCATTCTTGAGGTGAGAAGCTTCTAGACTTGGCGGTGCCGAGAGAGCATGGCCAATGGATAATGTGTCTGATATTAGCGCCAATGCTAGTGTTTCCTGTGTTGGGAGATGGAATTGTGTGATTTAGTGATGCCTCCCATTGTGGCGGTGGAGTTACCGTGGGTGGATCTTCGGTCCACACTTTATTAGTCCAACCCTATGAGTGTTGTGGCAGGATGAAACACTGTTTTTGCAGGCAGCTTGGATTCCACAGTTGAGCCTTCAGTACGTCCTTTTCCCCAGCTTGGATTGTTATACCTGGGCGTAGGCCATGCCTGCTTGGCTATCAGTTTTGATTACTCAGCATCTTGAGTGGGATTTTCGCGGATTGTTGTTGCTGATTTGGGATTTTTGACCGCGAGTTTGAGCCTCCGCATTTTGATCGCCTTTCGAGCCAGTTTTCCCTCCCGTTCACTGACGGTTTGGTCCCCGTCAGGGCATCCTTTCGACCCGTGGATCTGTTGGAGTTATGTTGGCTTGTTGAGTGTCCAACCGTGGCTTGAGATTGTGTCTCTTGAGGATCCCTTTTGAGGGTAGCTCGTGGTTGAGTAGGCCACTCGGGTGATTTTGGATCGGAAGTAACCGAGTGAAGACCCCAGCTTATTGGATCTTTTCCTCATGGGATGAATCTGTGGGTATACTTCGGGTGGTCCTGGTTGAGTAGACACCAGGAGGTAGTTTAGTGCGTGTTGCGCGGATGGTTATTCTGTTTCCCCCGGCTCTTGATGGGGCCTCTGTGTTGTTTCACGTCTCAGCTCAGGATTGTTTTGCTTTTGGATCCCTCGCCCGTGATTGACTTGCCCCTTCTGAGATCTGTGATTGTTGGAGTACGAGGGATGCCTGTTGCGATTTCTGGCTCGAGAGATGAGGAAATCGCATGTCGGGCCATGCCGTACTTGTTGTTGTTGTTGTTGGGAAGTAATCACGGGGAGTGAGCGATGTTTCGGGAGCTGGAGGCGTTATTGATGGATACCTACCCGTGGTATGTGGGACCCTTGGGGGATTTGAGTTAGTTTCGAGGACGAAACTTTTCTTAGTGGGGGAGGATGTGAGGACCTGGATCCCCACGTCGAGATTACTGGATCATCTACAGCTCCCGGAGGCCTATGTGGCGTGTTGGTGGGATTTGTGCCCCAATTGGACATTAGTGTTGGGCTCAGTGTGTTTAGTGGATCACGTGGGTGATCATTGGACTCCGTCGGATCGTTAGAAGTGGTTTCGCGCGAAGTGGATATTAAATTTGGACTCAGCGCGAAGTTTGGACCAAGGATTACCTTTCCGGATGCCTTCGGCAAATTTTGGAGTTGGAATTTGGCGAAATGGACATCAAATTCGGATTCAGCGCGCGAAAACGGTTAAAACGGACTACCCACTTGTTATTTTTGGGCTCTGGACACTGTTCACGCCGGAACAGTGTTTCCGGCGGCGGCGGCAGCGGCGGAGCGGCCGCAGGCAGCGCGGCGGACGGAGGCGCGGGCCGCCCGGTCCACGCGGCAGGCGTGCGCCGGGGCGGGACGCGTGGCGGCTCGGGAGTGGGCCGGTCCGCGGGGCGCGGTCTACGGGGGAGTGCGGGGCGCACGGTGGACCGGGGGTGACACGTGGCAGGTTTGCATTGGTTCGGTCCACATGATTTCGTGCACCGGGTTCACTAGGCAGTGGCATGACACGTGGCGTTCTCCGATTGGTGGGTCTATTGTGCGCGGCAGGGTGGCAGGCGGCGGCGTCAGGCGCACGTGGGCGCGGTCGGGCGGATTCCCGCGCTTGGGGAGGACACGTGTCGGCGTCTGGGGGGCGCGACGTGTCGCGCAGGGAGCGGCTGGGGTTGCTGTCCGCTGTTTGGCGGGCGACGTGGCGGCCCAGGAGGGATTCGGGCGGCTACAGTGTTCGGGCGCGGGGATTTCGGGCTGCTACAGTGCGCGCCCGAAAATTCCCAGCGCCCGGAAATCCGGACATATCCGGTATTTTCCAATTGTTTCAGCTGCCTATAAATAGCGATCCGAGCTCTCTTCTTCTCCCTTTTTCCACCATTTCCGAGCCTCTTCTCGCCGGGGTGCCTTCAGAAAAGTTGATCCTCGTGTTTGGCTGCATCTTTCTGCAAAGTTTTGGGATTTTTGGTGGCACGCTTATCGAGGTTTCTATTTTTACGGCGCGGCGCGACGCTCGTTCGTTTGTGGTCTTCTTCGTCGCGTTTTGGTGCGAGGACTCCCCCGGCTTACCCCGAGCACCTTTTTCAGTGATTCTTGCGCCGTTGGCTTCACGACAGGTATGGCTATGTTTCCCATGTTTACTGGTTTTTCCCATTCCGAGCTTTTCATGGGTCTTTCGGATCATCTTGTAACCCCTTTTTCTGGGCGGAGTTCTGGGACAGCGGCGCGGTGTTTTGGTGATATCTTCGCGCACAGGCATCGGATTGGGGCGATTCAAGAGGCGATTTGCATCTACACATCACGAGGAATATGCCCAAATTTTCTTGGAATTTTCTGAATATTTCTCGAAGGTGAAGATTATCTGTGAACAGTAATTGTTGCTACAGTTTTTGAGTGTAGTTTGATTCGGGGTGGTTCCCTTGTCCGAATTGTTTCTCAGTGTAGGAAGCTCAGAATTGGACGTGCAGGTACTCGTTTCGAAGGTATCGACGCGAGGATTACTGTGGTATTTTTATTGGATTTTTCTGGGCACTTGCAGCAGGTGAAATATGCGCGGCTTTGGGACTGATTTTCAGATTGTGTATGTTTGGTTAATTTTGGAATAAAAGTGTAATGTTGAGCGTTATTGTTGTGCCCAGGGGTGTTTTTAGCTGTTTGAAGCCGAGGCTTGCGCGACTTGTACCGTGGGTGTTATGTTGGCAGATTTTGGACCGCGGGCGTCTACCCACTTCACCGACTTCAGGTTTGCCTTGGGTTAAGCGCTTCAGGTGGGTGAGCTTATTATCAGTAATTGTTTAAGGCAATGTTTATGTTGTGGCAAGTATAAGTCCACTTGTGGGGATGTCACCCCTCTATGACTGATGCATGCATGTGTAGGGTACATAGTTTATATTGGTAAGTAGGTAAGCTTGTTAATGATATCGGTATAAATGATTGCAAGAATAGTATTTATGAGGTATGCTGAGGACTTGCATGACTTGGGCATCTATGTGATGACTAGTGTAAGCTTACCTAGGATAATGTTACCCTATGAAATTATGTAACATGCCATTTTAGCACATAGCCTTTCTTGTGATGGATTATGCTTGGGACAGGATTTCGTAGCTATGTGCGGATTTGTACTCTGAGGAGTTATTATGATCATTCTATTGATGAACCCTGAATTGTGGACAGGTCTAGTTTTGGGATTCCGGCATGTTGCTTATTCCTAAGGAACTATTATTATGCTTTAGCCCCCTTTTATTTCCTTGAGGACAATTGCATGCTTGTATGGTCACGTAGTTAGGCCATCTTTTACTGCTGCACTACTTATTGGAACTTGACTTAGGAGAAACCATGCTTTTCTTTTCTCTTTCTTGTTAGTCAGGTGGTCAGTGTTGCTCGGGTTCGAGCAGGGGGTCTGGGTAGTGTACAGTCAGGACATCGTGTCTGGGCAGGTTGGTTTAGTTGTGGGGCTTTGCGGCAACCGCGGATATTGGGCGGTTGACCGGGTGTTTCTCTATGCACCTGATTGGGTATCAGTTTCTTTAGTGGATGGAGTTTCCCACTTATCGTTTAGTGCATCCGATTGAGGTCGGGTCTTTCCTTAGTGGTTGAGCTTTCCCACTTTGATCAGAGTCGTGATCCAGTCCTGCTACATTGAGACACTTGACAGGGATACTTGTTACTGAGATGTACTTTACTCGTGTGGGTCGCTCCCCTCGAGTGCCACTCCGGAGGTAGGCTTGACCGAGCCGTGTGCCGGTCTGTTACTTATATTTTTGACCGAGCCGTGTGCCGGTCCGTTACATATCTTGAGATCGAGCCGTGTGCCGATCAGTTACTGAGTTCGACAGTAGAGCAGGCAGTACCGGGTGTCATACCGGTTCATTTGATTGGGTTTATTTCGGTCAGATACTTTTATTGTTACACTCGTGCCTGGGGGCCGAGTGCAGACTGGTAGTTGAGTTTAGATCAGTGCTAGTATTGTTGAGAGCCGTCTGGTTGACGGTGGTCCCGTGTTGTTGCGAGTACTTTGACCGCTGTGTGAGAGGTTGAGCATCTTGATTCTATCCGTTCTGAGAGAGAGCGTGGATTTTGACCATAGCCTGCATGTTTCTCTCCTCGATAGCGAGCTTGTCCGTTTGGACGCCCTACGTAATTCCTGCCCGTCAGCGGGAGGTGGTTGTAGGTGGGCGCAGGTTTGACTGGACCAGATGTGGCAGTCAGTTCGATTGGGTCGGTGGTGCACTTCATGTGCTAGGGGTTGCATACCACTGTTTGGTTCTTCCCCTTTTAGCCTTTAGTTAGGGGCAGGGCAGCTGTTGAGAGTTTCCAGCGTACTCATTTCAGTCTTATGACTTGGGTTAGTTTTTGTCTCTTGAGGACTTGGTGGGCAGACCGTCGGGTCTGGCGGTGGTACCCACTGAGAACTCCCTTTTTGGAGTAGTTCTCACACCCTTTGGGGGGTTTTCCCCCCGCTTTTCTCTCCTCTTCTTTGTTTTGCAGAGTCTTAGCAGGTGTTGCCGACTGTGCGGTTGTTGATCGTGGCGAGGGAGTCACGAGCTAGATCCCTACCCGGCGTTGGAGAGTAGCGGTACCCTTCTGAGGAGATCATCAGTAGATTAGCGGTTTCTTTTCCTCTTTTGAGAGACTTGTAGTGAGGATATTTTGTATTGAGAGACTGTACACTGTTGTATATATATATTGGAGTTACCTCCCGATTGGGTTTAGAGCTTGTACTCGAGGATTTGTATTATTATTATTTTGGGAGGCAGACAGTGTTGTTTATTTCCAGTTGTACAGTGATTGATTTTAGTTACAGCAGATTTTTATTTATAGCTCTGATATCTGTTTAGTTATAGTACTTTTCTTGCAGGTAGGACGCTTCGCCTATGCAGGTATGCATAGGTGGCGGATCTGTTTGGCGGGCCCGGGTCGCAGTTTCGACCCCGGGGCGTGACATGTATAATTGGATCTAAATAGGGGAAAAAACACCTAGAGGGGGGTGAATAGGTGTAAACCATAAACACTCAAAAAATCATTGTGCAATAAAACCCAATGCGTAAATAAAAATAAGACGCAAGATTTTTACGTGGAAAAACTCCAAACCGGAGTTAAAAACCCACGGGACCGATAACACGGTGAAATCCACTAGAATTAAAACACGTACAAGGTGATTTACCGTACACACTTACGACTCAACCTTTTCCATACGCTCCTAGTAGATCTTCTCCGCTCGCTCCGCAACGCTCCTCGAATCCACGATTTGCGTCCAACGCCGAATCCACGGCGTCCGACGTCGAATCCACGACGTCCGACCGAATCCACGGTCTTCACCCAGTAGCACGTATCGAATCCACGAACGTACCTCGCTCCGAATCCACGAGAGCGGTTGCACCTTGAATCCACAAGGCCACGCGAGTCCACGCGCCGATTTTGGGAAAATCGTTGTTTTTGGGTGGTGATAATCCGCCGAATACTTAGATCAAAGATAGATCGGAAATACCATCTAAGTATTCATTAATTTGATTCTACTTAAAATCTGAGTATGAAAACCTAGAATCAAATTAATCAATATAGATGAAGAAACATAGAATTAAATCTATTGGTTTCCTTTCTTCTCTATATGTGGATTTTTCTTTTTCGACCGTATTTTTGGATTATACGGCTTATACGGCTTACCCTAAAAAATGAATCGTAGGGTCTATTTATAGGTTAGAAACCCTTGGAAGAAGATAAGGATCAAAAACTAACCTTTTCTGGAATTTTACAGGACGATGGTCCGGACTGGAATTATGGCGGTGCGGACTGTCGTAACGAAACAGACTTTTTCCAGAAAGACATACCTTCGGGGTCCGGACTGAAATTCCCACGGTCCGGACTGTTCATGCAATTCCTGCAATTTCCACGTTCGGGGTCCGGACTGAAATTACCAGGGTCCGGACTGGAATTGCGCATGAACTATCCTATGTTCGGGGTCCGGACTGTAATGTCCGGTCCGGACTCCGAACATGTAGTATGTCCATTTTTGATTTTTATGCAATTAAAAATTCATCCAAGTGTTTCTACACTATAAGAAGTATTCGGATCACCAACAATATTTAATTAAACGTACCTGATCCTTTTGAATTCTTCTTTCTTGAGATTGAGGTATATGATCCAAACTTCTTTATCTTCAATCTTCAAGACTTAAACAGTTTAACGAAATATGCCAACACAAATTCCGTAACAATCTCCCCCTTTGGCGGTTTCGTGACAAAACACAAATCCACTCAAGAAAATTCAAAAAGATATTTTTGTTGCTATCACCATACAACAAAAATTTACATTGGAGATCCAAAATAAAATTAAATACATGAGATAAACTCCTAGAACAGACTCTAGACTTAGACATCTGTACTCTCTGCAAAAGAAAACATTCTTGACAAAAGAGATCGTTAGATACCTCAAGAATTTTTGCATACAAAACCAAACACAGAGATAGAGTTTATACTCACCATGACATTTACAAAATCAGATATGTAATAAGATCACAATAAAAAATGAACATATCTTCTAAGCATTAAAAATCCAAATGTCATAGAAAAGTTAGTCAACAAGCAACTTGTTAGTTATATTACATGCCCAAGTAGTTAGTCGAATAGTTAGTTGAGGCATGCATCAAAACAATATAAAACCAAAGTTGAAGTTATACTTACCTTTATAGTTCAAAGTTTCACAAACTATCAGTATCAGTTGATCATTCATTGTTTGTTCTCTCTCCCCCTTTTTGTCACAAAATAAACCAAAATTACAAAATAAAGGAGAGTTAAAAGTTTGAAAACAAGAAAAACCTGAGAACTAAACAAAAAGAAAAACTAAAACCTGCACAGAAAGGTTAGAAAGTTAAACAAAAATTAATCATCGGAGCCTGAATCATCTGAGGTGCTACATCCCAGTTTCGAAAACATCTTCTTCATCAGCTTTTTCATCGAAGAGACTGTTTTAGTCAAAGTGATCTGGGATGCTGTAATGAATTCAAGTTCCTCTGAAATTTGCTTATGCTCTTTCGTAATCTGTTCTTGTTCAAAGGATAGACGTTGTTGCTCCTTATAAATCGATGTCACAGACGCGTCATCATCTGGTGCTGGTGCTTGCCGTGACGGAGATGCTGAAGTGCCGACGCAGGGTTTCGTACCGCATGAAGGAGTCGGAGTGACATGAGGCAGCTTGTGAAGAGACTTAACAATGGTGGATTCATTGATCATCCCTAAGCAATGTTGATATGATGTTGAACTGATATCAATTTGAAACTTCTTCAAGATCCTCATAATGATCAATGGAAAAGGGAGTCTTTCGGTAGGATGGGGATGCTCAACATATCTAGTCATCCTATTCCAAATAATGTATGGGATATTCATGTTCAATCCCACTGCCTCAGATGGATGACCGAGGAGATACAAAAACAACATTCGATCCCATCTTACAACCTTCGTTTGCATGTTTGGAAGAATGTTATAACATGTGATGAAGTTGAGAAACCGGTATTCAAGACGAAGTTGTTTGGACTTGACAGATTTCTCCGTTGATTCAGTGCCTTCCAAACATATTCCCTTTATAACTGTTTGCCACATAGCATTCGTCAAACTTCTTCCAGTTAAGTAGTTAATCCCCGATCTGCACGCTTGCATCCCTAAGACTTCCCCGATTAACTGTGGAGTTACTTTGAGTCTCGTCCCTTGGATGTTTGTATAGAACTGCATAGAACCATGTTCATCCTCCTGAAGATGTCGCGCGTTTGTGTAAAAAGTCCGCACTCGATGCAAACAATATCCAAGCAATTCCGGGAATCTGCAGACTTGAAGAAGATCGGCTTGTTCAATTAAAGTTCCAAATTCCGGTGAGTGATCTCGAAGAGCACCAATATTGACATGTCTTTCTCCGATGCAGTCTCGATGTTCAAACGCCCTAAGACGGTCAGTATTAACAAACACTTCTTCCATACGAGGTGGAGAATCAGGAGGTATTGGTTCATTAATTTCAACACTTCGTGCTCGTCCAAGCCGTCGAGCAAGTCTTTTTCTTTTCATCGAGATGGATGATGAAGTCATTGGTGCTTTTCCTTTATCTACAGCGGTTTTTCCTTTTGAAGAGACAGGGGTCTTCCGTGTCGACTTAACTGGCGTCGTTTCCTCATCCATTAATTCGTCCCAATTCACCTCATCTTTTTCGGATTCAGTCTCTGAGTCTTCAAGAAGAACACACTCCCCTTTTCGAAGAGTTTTCTTCCCCCTTTTCAATTTATTAGTCGCTCTCGTGTGAACCATCGCAACTAGAAGAACAATGATCCATTCAAACGCCATTGGTGCAAGTGTTCAACAAATTTAAAGTCCTGTGAGCAACACTAAAGAACACGAAAAATTGTCAGTTTTCAAAAATTTGAAAAATTGTACCCAAACAATCATTATCGTGTAGAGAGACTATGAATCAAATTAGTTTTGCAAAAAGAATTTTAACAATAGATCAATCCCATGATTTTCAAAAATTCCCATTATATGCCCTAAAACCGAATTTTCAGAAATCGAAGCCTAAAAATCCGTTAATCAAGTGAAAACCTAGCATATAATCAAAACTAATCTACCCAGAGTTCTTATCCCAAAAGAAATTTGATCAAAAACCAATCTCAAACGAAAAAGATACAAAATTTCTCATCACGTTTTGAGCAAAAATAAGAAAAACTGTGAAAAACCGAGATTTTGATCATAAGAACTCACTTTGAATCGAAGAAGATGAGTTGGGAAGGTTCCAAATCGTTTGTTTTCTAGAGAGAGAAGATCTGGAGACTTAGAAACAAAAGATTGAAGTAAAAAGAAATCAAAACCCTTTTGTTCTATATAAAACCCTAGCCGCGGTCCGGACTGCCTGAAGAATACAGTCCGGATCGACTGTCCCGCAGGATTACCTGCGTTCGGGGTCCAGATCGGATTCTTCAGTCCGGACCGGCTTCAAACTTTTTCTCCAGAAAAATTCAGAAAAATTCCAGAAAATCCAGAAAAATATTGTAAGCACTTGTGTGTATCAACTTTAAATGAAAATCATCGTTTCATATAAAAAGAAATAGATTATGCAAAATCTATCAATAATATCCAAAAATTGAAACGAAAATTTATAAAAATTAAATCCCTTAAAGTTGAACAAGTTCAATCACATCTAACATGATCTTATGAGTAATGCCTTTATCAAATCATCAATTTGGTAAAGAAAATGAAATACCAAGATCAATAGATGTTTGAAATCCCAAATAAATTAGATAATGTATCTAGTCAATTTGTTGAAGAGAGTGGCTCTTTGAGCATCTTTCATTAAAATTCACACCTTATACCAACCTTGGAATTTGACGAGTCAATTATTCCAAAAAGCATTTTATTTAAACAACTTGAAAAACCATGCTTGGTATACATGTGGTAGCTGCACACAGTACTCGGACGACCGAGGTGGTAGCTCTTTCCTCCATGTGGTGGTAGTTTTCACACTCCTCATTGGGATGTAACTCTTTCCACATCTTTTGAGCATAACAATTTTCATAAACTCCCCCTCAAATGGTTATCAATTATTTAAAATATAAAGTATTCAACCAAAAATTGATCTCGAATTCATACTCGACTCAATTGTCAAATAAGATAAAAACTATACCAAGAGATCATTTGAGAGAGAAATTGGCTTTGATCAAAACAAAGATGACTTAATTGACATAAATGATCATTGCATCAAATGAATTATTATGATATCCAAAGCATAATAAATTTCTAATTATATGAAAGGATGCAGTTAAAGTAAATATAACTAATGCTCAATTAATGTTCTATGTACAAGCATAGATAATGAACAAAAACACAAAAACAAAACCTAACCTAAGCATTGGTTTCAAAAAGAGATTATTTCAAGGAAAGCATTCCAATTGCCTTACGCAAATGAATAAATCGTTTTTGATCCAAAGGTTTTGTTAAAATGTCAGCTAATTGATCCTCAGTTGAAATGTAGGAAATTTGAAGAATATTTGACTCAACTAGCTCTCTTAGAAAATGATATCTAAGTTCAATGTGTTTTATTTTTGAGTGCAACACAGGGTTTTTGGAAATATTTATAGCACTTGTGTTGTCACAAAGAATCGTTACCGAAGTTGCTGAAATTCGGAAGTCGCTCAACACACTTTTCATCCAAATGAGTTGGGTTGAATAACTACCCGCTGAAATATATTCCGCTTCGGCAGTCGAGAGTGCTATGCAGTTTTGCTTTTTACTATGCCATGCAACAAGGCAATGGCCAAGATAAAAACATGCACCACTCGTACTCTTCCGATCATCCACAGATCCTGCCCAATCGGCATCTGAATATCCTACAATGTCAAGACTTGTTCCCATAGGATACCAAATTCCGAAGTTTACGGTTCCTTTGATGTAGCGGATGATCCGTTTCACCGCTTTCAGGTGAACCTCCTTTGGTGCTGACTGATATCTCGCGCAGATCCCAACACTAAAGGATATGTCCGGGCGACTAGCCGTGAGGTAGAGTAGACTTCCAATCATGCTGCGATAAAGCTTCTCGTCTACACTATCACTAAGAGATTCACTTCCTAATCCCTTGTTGCTAGTTCCCACTGGAGTCGGAAAATCTTTAGAGTTTTCTAAACCAAACTTCTTGACCAACTCCATTGCATACTTGGATTGACACAAATGGATGCCTTCTTCATTTTGTTTCACTTGCAATCCAAGAAAGTAAGTCAGTTCGCCCATCATGGACATCTCAAATTCGCTGTGCATGGTTTCAGCGAATTTAGAAGCATCATTATCTCTTGTTGCACCAAATACAATGTCATCGACATAGATTTGTGCTACAATGAAGTTATCCTAATAATGCTTCACAAAGAGAGTCTGATCCGCTCCCCCTCGAGTATAGCCCTTCTCCAAAAGGTGCTTTGTCAATCTTTCGTACCACGCTCGCGGCGCTTGTTTTAGACCGTAAAGAGCCTTTTTCAAACGAAAAACATGGTTAGGTAGTTTAAGGTCTTCAAAACCTTTCGGTTGAGCCACATAAACTTTCTCGTTCAAAAACCCTTTTAAAAACGCGCTCTTAACGTCCATTTGAAAGAGTTTTATTTTAAAATGACAAGCTATCGCGAATAAGATACGAATGGACTCGAGTCTAGCTACCGGGGCGAACGTTTCATCAAAGTCTATACCTTCAATTTGTGAATAGCCTTGAGCAACTAGACGTGCTTTGTTCCTGATGATGGTACCATCCTCATTTTTCTTGTTCTTGAAAATCCATTTAGTACCAATCACGTTGTGTTGCTTCGGAGGCTTCGTTAATTCCCAGACTTTGTTTCGTTCGAACTGATGGAGCTCTTCCTGCATTGCTTCAATCCAGTAGTCATCCTGAAGAGCTTCATCGATGTTCTTTGGTTCTATCATGGAGACGTAGCATGCGACTCCACAAACCAACTGTCTCCGAGTCCTGACTCCTTCTTGTGGGTCTCCAATAATGTTCGATTCCGGATGATCCTTGGAGATGCGTAATGTTTGCGGTAACGGAGTACTCGGAGGTACATGAGATGATTCCTGCACATCAGATAAACTTGAAGAACCATTAGATGCATCAATATCATTGGAAGAATTATTATGAGGAGATGCATTTACAGGAGAATCATCATCAAGAGAGATATCAGGGGTAGATTTATCAGATGTAAAGTGAAAAGCTTCATCTACTTTAACATTTATAGATTCTACCATCGTTTTAGATTCTAAGTTAAATACCCGATATGCTCTACTGTTTGTAGAATAACCCAAGAAAATCCCTTCGTCACTTCGAGAGTCAAACTTTCCAAGATTTTCGCGGTCACGTAAAATGTAACAGCGACTCCCAAAGATACGAAAATATTTGATATTTGGTTTTCTACAGAACCATAGTTCATATGGTGTATTTAAAGTTCCCGGGCGCAAATACACTCGATTAATTACATAGACTGCAGTGTTCACAGCTTCAGCCCAAAAATATAAAGGTAAATTCCGGCTATGAAGCATAACACGTGCCATCTCTTGTACAACTCTGCTTTTGCACTCGACTACACCATTCTGTTGAGGTGTATAGGGTGCTGAGAATTCATGTTTTATGCCTTTGGCAGTGCAAAAATCAATGAATTTAGAATTTATGAATTCTCCACCTCTATCACTTCTAACATGAATGATCTTTTCATTCTTTTCAATCATAATACGATGGCAAATCTCATGAAAAGAATCAAAAGTATCTGCTTTCTCTTTTAAAAATGCTACCCATGAGTATCTAGAGAAATCATCAACCAATAAAAAAATATACCATTTACCTCCCAAAGATGGTTGACGTGTTGGCCCCATTAAATCCATGTGCAATAATTCTAAAGGTCGTTTGGTACCAACGTGGTTCATGTTCTTGTGTGCAGTCCTAGATTGCTTTCCCTTTTGACAACCGCCACACACAATGTTTTCTTTAAGTGAAAGTTTAGGAACCCCCTTGACCACATCTTTGTTTGAAATTCTTGCAAGTTCCTTAAAATTTATGTGACCTAGCCTTTCATGCCAAAGCGTTTCATTATTTAAAGAAACTAGGTTACAATTTCTAGAAATTTTATTTGGAACAACGTAACAGTTATTTTCAGATCTAACCCATTTTAAAAAGAAAACATGGTCCTTATCAGTTACAATACATTCAACAGATGAAAAATTAACTGAAAAACCATTGTCACAAAGTTGACTAATACTAATGAGGTTAGTCTTAAGGCCTTCAACAAATAACACATTATTCAAAACCGGGCCATCTGGAATAGCAATAGTTCCTTTTCCAACAATTTTGGAAGAACGACCGTCTTCGAAAACTACAAGTCCTCCGGAGATTTTCTCAAAAGTTTGAAAACAATTTTTGTCACCGGTCATGTGACGGGAACACCCGCTATCTAGATACCAAGACGAATTGTCATAAGCATGCAAAGAAGTATGAATGACAAGACAAGGGAAGATTTCACCTTTGCGCACCCAAACCTTTTTGGATTGCGTTGGTAAGGAATGTGACGTTATTCTCCTAGGTGAAAGCGTCTTGTTTGATTGATTGCTTGACATCGTCTTGCGAGGTGAACTACCAAGGCTCTTTTCCTTTGAAAAGTTATCCTTTGAAAAGTTATCCTTTGATTTTCGGGAAAACACATTTTTGGTAGTTGTTGCAAGAGGTGCTTGAGTTGAACGTTTTGCTCCTATCTTGCAATTTCCTCTTATGTGCCCTGCAAAACCACAACGAAAACATACCTTAGTGCTTGACGATCCCGAAGAGGGTGAAGTAGGCTTGTTGTTGTTGTTTGTCGTGAATTCCGGTGTCGGAGGAGAAGGTACCGACTGAGGCACAAAAACTGTCACACTCGAACTAGGACTGTCTCCTGTTTGAGTGTATCCGAGGCCGAAACGGTTTGTTTGACCAAGACCAAGAAGCTTATCCAACTTACTCCTTCCCGAAGAAAATCTCTTTAAATCATCCTTGAGTTGGAAAATGGTCTTTGTCATTTCCATTTTTTTCTGTCGAGCCTCGCTGTAGAGCTTCAAGAAGTAATTCGCCTTATCAACCATTTTTATATGTTCCTTCTCGAAATGCTCATTTTTCTCTTGAAGTGAAACATTTGTTTTTATCAGGTTATCCCTTTCCACTTCAAGACCGGTCGAGAGAGAAGTTGCTCTTTTTACTTCTTCTTCGAGATCCTGCAATCTCCCTCTCAACCCCTTGTTTTGCTTTGCCAGTTTCTTTGAATCCCTCAAAAGTTTGTGGTTGGCAAGAGCAAAATCTTCACCTTCAGAATTACTCGATTCGTCGTCCATGGCATTCTTTTCAACATGGGAGGAGTTGGACAATGAATCGGATGTACTTGCCATTAAGCACATGAAGGGTGAAGATGTGGACGCGTGGAACGCCGTTGCGTTATCTTCTTCATCACTTGAAGATGACTGATTTGACGATGAGGTGTCATCCCAAGTGACGGCTTGCATCGCTTTCTTCTTTGCCGGATTCTTATTGGGACACTCCGTTGCAATGTGGCCGTAGCCTCGACGCTTGAAACATTGGACTTGTCCCTCTGAACTTTTCTTATCATTTGAAAAGTTCTCTTGCTTTCTTGACTTGTAACTTGAAGAGCCTTTGCCTTTCTTTGACTTTACAAAGGATGGAGTTTTGCTTGAATTACCCCTTCGAAAGTTGCGGCGAAACTTCCTTGTCAAGAGAGCGAGCTGCTTCTCAAAGTCCTCCATAGATAGGTTCTCGTCATCGTCTGAGGAGGATGAATCCGCGTCTTCTTCTTTTGTTGTTTTCAACGCATAACCTGAAGACTTAGAAGAGGATGCCTTTCCCGAAGAATAGTTAGTAGGAAATGTCATTTCATAAGTTTGTAATAAACCAACTAATTCTTCTACACGGATTTCGTCCGGGTGTTTAATAGTTTCAATGGCCGTAACCTTGGAACGAAATCTTTCAGGAAGAGTTCTTAAAATCTTTCTTACAATTTTAAATTCTGGAGTTTTCTCTCCCAAGTTAGCACATGTATTCACGATGTCTTGCCATCGTGTATAGTAGTCTGTGAATGATTCATTTTCTGCCATGAAAATAGAGTCAAACTTGCTCGTAAGCATTTGCAGTTTTTGAATCTTCACAAGATTAGTTCCCTCATGTGTAACTTGAAGAACATCCCAGATTTCTTTCGCAGTCTCACATGAAGAGACGCGAGAGAACTCAGTTTGTGATAAAGCATTAAAAATAGCGTTAACACCTTTGCCATTGTAAGAAGATGCATCAACCTCTTTCTTGGTCCATTTCGACCTAGGTTTGATGGTGCGAACATCAGCAATAATTTCAGTTGGATTAGACCATCCTAATTCAATTGATTGCCACACCCGTTCGTCGATGAAAATTAAAAAGGCTTTCATCTGTACTTTCCAGTAGGCATAATTTGTTCCATCGAAGAAACGGGGGTCTGTTGATGTTTCCACCTTCAACCATTGTTTACAACCCTATTCCCTCTCTAATACCACTTGTTGGGTTATGTATAATTGGATCTAAATAGGGGAAAAAATACCTAGAGGGGGGTGAATAGGTGTAAACCATAAACACTCAAAAAATCATTGCGCAATAAAACCCAATGCGGAAATAAAAATAAGACGCAAGATTTTTACGTGGAAAAACTCCAAACCGGAGTTAAAAATCACGAGACCGATAACACGGTGAAATCCACTAGAATTAAAACACGTACAAGGTGATTTACCGTACACACTTACGACTCAACCTTTTCCATACGCTCCTAGTAGATCTTCTCCGCTCGCTCCGCAACGCTCCTCGAATCCACGATTTGCGTCCAACGCCGAATCCACGGCGTCCGACGTCGAATCCACGACGTCCGACCGAATCCACGGTCTTCACCCAGTAACACGTATCGAATCCACGAACGTACCTCGCTCCGAATCCACGAGAGCGGTTGCACCTTGAATCCACAAGGCCACGCGAGTCCACGCGCCGATTTTGGGAAAATCGTTGTTTTTGGGTGGTGATAATCCGCCGAATACTTAGATCAAAGATAGATCGGAAATACCATCTAAGTATTCATTAATTTGATTCTACTTAAAATCTGAGTATGAAAACCTAGAATCAAATTAATCAATATAGATGAAGAAACATAGAATTAAATATATTGATTTCCTTTCTTCTCTATATGTGGATTTTTTTTTTTTGACCGTATTTTTGAATTATACGGCTTACCCTAAAAAATGAATCGTAGGGTCTATTTATAGGTTAGAAACCCTTGGAAAAAGGTAAGGATCAAAAACTAACTTTTTCTGAAATTTTACAGGACGACGGTCCGGACTGGAATTATGGCGGTCCGGACTGTCGTAACGAAACAGACTTTTTCCAGAAAGACATACCTTCGGGGTTCGGACTGAAATTCCCACGGTCCGGACTGTTCATGCAATTCCTGCAATTTCCACGTTCGGGGTCCGGACTGAAATTACCAGGGTCCGGACTGGAATTGCGCATGAACTATCCTATGTTCGGGGTCCGGACTGTAATGTCCGGTCCGGACTCTGAACATGTAGTATGTCCAGTTTTTGATTTTTATACAATTAAAAATTCATCCAAGTGTTTCTACACTATAAGAAGTATTCGGATCACCAACAATATTTAATTAAACGTACCTGATCCTTTTGAATTCTTCTGTCTTGAGATTGAGGTATATGATCCAAACTTCTTTATCTTCAATCTTCAAGACTTAAACAGTTTCACGAAATACGCCAACACAAATTTCGTAACAGCCATTAACTTGAAAGGATAAATCCACGGGTTTTAAAATCGGTGCCCACACGGCACTTGCTTTGAAAACACTTTTGAAACCGGTTTGCGTTTGAAAACAAGCCGCAATTACACATCCTAACATTCACCAATTAATTACAAGAAAATCCTCATCCCAACATCCATCAGAAACCATAGTAAATGAATCACAGTTTAACTAACCATAGTATAAAGAAATAACCAAAAGTAAAGAAAATAACGTATCGTTTACTAGCCCTCATGGCTAGTGTCCTCTAACTGATGCCTCACCGTCGTCCCGAATTCCACCCCTACTCGGACCTGTCACAGTGTGGGTTGTCAGTGACTGATAAAGTATAAAACATGCAAGTAAACGTAATAATAGAAAGGACACACCGAATCACTGGAGCATTTACTTTCCCCTCCCCCGTATGTATCGCTAAATCCCTGTTGAAAGTCCCACTGGGCACCTACCCCAGCTTTCAGAATATTTTGGGCCCCAACCCCAATACCGTACTCATCTTCTTGGTGCCTCCAACCCCTCCACTGCCCAAGCAGCAGTTGCCTCTCCTTGAGGGGTCCCCACTAACCTCCCCTTGTGGGGTACACGGGTAAAACGACTTACCATCTTTCCGGAAAAATACACCCTATGCAGTGGCCAAACTGCCGGTGTGCGTGTAAGCAATATGAGTGTATTTATTGCCTTGCGACCACAGCCGCTTTAGTCAGAATAGTATAACGCACCTGCGACCGCAGCCGCTTTGATTAACATAATAAAAGGGATTCACATGCTATGGGGTTAGTCAAACTACCAAACATATCTACTTTATCAAAACGAGTATCCGGGAACGACACCACACCGGTAATAACCAACACCTACCCACCTCGATTATGCGGAACGTGCACTCCGGAGACCGAACCTTTCTCTCTGTCGACGCCCGGACCTAGAAGTAGTCCCCAAAAGAGCCGCGGTCAGATCAGAAATATAATAGTGGATAAACCGAGCCCAACAACTCAAAAACACTAAAGACAACTTGACCCGGCGGTGGCGCCCGCGCGCGTCGAGCGACGCGGCCGCCCCCGCGGCGTTGCGGGTCGTACGGCCGCGCAGACACCAGCCCCGCGCGGCATTTGCCGTGACCGCACGAAATTTGCCGTGACCGCGCGGGCCCTAGCTCCGCGCGGTGCAAGCCGCGGCCGCGCGGGCACCAACCCCGCGCGGCACCCCCCGCAACCATGCGGACTTCAGCCCCGCACGGCGAAAGTCGCGGCCGCGCGGGCGCCGGCCTCGCGCGGCACTTGCCGCGGCCGCGCGGGCACCCGCCCGCGCGGCACAAATCGCAGCCGCGCGGGCAAGGCCCTGCGCGGCATGCACCGCGGCCGCGCGGGCGCCCGGCCGCGGCCGCGCGGGCATGGCCCCACGCGGCGCGCGCCCCAGCCGCGCGGGCACCTGCCCGCGCGGCACTAGCTGCGGCCGCGCAGGCTTGGGCCCCGCGCGGCGCTTGCCTCGACCGCGCGGGCGCTCGCCCGCGCGGCACTTGCTGCGGCCGCGCGGGCACCGGTCCCGCGCGGCGCTTGCCGCGGCCGCGCGGGCACCGGCCCCGCGCGGCGCTTACCCTAGCCGCGGCCACACGGGGACCTTGGTCCCGCGCGGCTCTAGCCGCGGCCGCGCGGGCACCGTCCCCGCGCGGCGCGTATTACGGTCGCGGCGGCGATGCCCTAGGGCTTCGCGGCATGACGCGTTGGGTAGCAAACGGCTACTCCTAAGACTCCGCGAAAGACCGAAACCGAACACCGAGCGAAACTATACGAAAATAAATCTAGTTTACCCCTAATCGTCGGAGACGGTGATCCGTTCACGCTCCCGGCTTCGACACGTTCGGCGGGAGGGTGTGGGTCCTTTAGCCTTCTCCTTCTTTTCCACCGTTTCCTTCCGATTAGGGTTTTGCCTTTTTCCTTTTCTTTCGCTCGTTCCTTCCTCTCGTTTCCTTCCGGTTAGGGTTTCGCCTTTTTTTTTTTCCTTTTCTTTTTCTTTCTTTCGGGAGAAGTCACAATTTAATCTTTTATGTACGACAAACTCCACATCGGGTATTTTAAAATCCCAATTAATTAATTCCTTAATTAATTAAATCCTCAGATAAAAATCCTTCGGGATAATTCTTTAAAGATAAATCCCCCTTTTTCCTCGGAAAGCGTGCCAAATCACTTATGCAAATTTTGATGCACCACCTGGCCATTGCGATCACTTTCTACCCCTTTCTGGGAGTTCCGTAAGTCGGAATCCGGATCCGATCGCACCGCCGTTCTCCGTTTTCCGAGCTATATCGCAGAAAAATACCCGCACCTCCAAATTATCAACTTAAATAAACCCGTTACATTAATTACTCTAAACGGAAACTTTATTAGCAGGAGGTATAACGTGTTACAAAATCCATGATATTACAGATGCAGTCCGCGTGGGACGCCCTACGTAAATCCCGTCCTCTTGTGTATGTGTGGTAGTAGGTGGGCGCAGGTTTGACTGGACCCTATTTGGCAGTCTGGATGATTGGGTTGATTGAACATATCGAGTAAATGCATACTTATCATCAGTATCACCCTTTATGCATGATAGATAAAGGCATGATAGTTGTAGAGTTATTTCCAGCTTTTATTTCCATCTTTACCATATTGTTATCTTATGCCTCTAGTAGACTTAGTGGGCTGACCGTTGGTCTTGGATACGGTACCCATTGAGAACTACTGTTGGATGTAGTTCTCACACCCGCTGCGGTGTTTTTATTTCAGAGCTATCTGTTCCTGTTGCAGCTCGTTCGGAGGCTGTTGATCGAGGTAAGGGCGTGGCCGAGTAGTTCCATTCCCTGCATTTTGGAGAGACATAGTGGTACCCTGTAGACTGATGTATTGTACTGGACAGTCTGGGACTTTTTATTATATTTATATTTTGGGAGTTGGATTTTGTATATTTGACAGATGTTCAGTTTATCTTTAGCTACTTTTCTTTACTGCTCTGATACATGTTTAGCTATAGATCTGTCTTTGCAGGTTAGACGCTTCGCCTATGCGGGGCTTCCTATGTGGGTGGCGATTTGTTGGCGAGCCCGGGTCGCAGTTTCGACCCCGTGGCATGACAGATTAGAGTGGTATCGGAGCCTAGGTTGTAGGTCATTGAGGACTTAGTAAGCCTAGGCCTTGGTTCGACAGTAGGATAACTGTCGTGAGAGACGTGACTTTAGCGAGAGTCCTGATTGAGTTGTAACTCCCCCAGAGGATTGGGGGGAGTGATTTTGCATATTTATTCTCTTAAAGTGGTTATGTTGGCTCCAGACAACATAGCGCTTTAGAATGGATAACATGTTTTAGACTTTCGCTTGATCAGGTCAAGTGTTCGTTGTGTTCTGACGTTTGGTTCTGTTGCAGCTATCTACAATGCCTCCGAGACGTCTTGAAGTGACGAGGGCACATCCTATTTTTGATGAAGAGCCCGAGCAGCAGGAGGCAGAGCAGTCAGAGCAGAGCGAGACCCACGAGTTGCGGGCCTAGATGGCTCAAATGTCTGAGGCGTTGCGGCGCCATGAGGAGAACATGGAGCGCATGATGTGCATGTTCGAGCAGAGAGTTTCCCCTACAGAACTACCAGTGGTATCTTCAGCTGCGGCATCACCGATTCCGGTTCCGATGGCACCGTTGACAGAGGAAGAGCAGCGGGATCTGACCGACCGGTTGACTCGATTTTGTCAGCTTCATGCCCCACAGTTCTCGGGACATAGTTCGGAGCCTTGGGAGGCGGAGAACTGGATAGCGGCTATGGAGAAGCTGTTCGAGAACTTCTTCGTGGAGGAGAAGTTTCAGGTGCATTTGGCTACTCACTTTCTGGAGAAGGACGCCAAGACTTGGTGGCGTCGAGTTTGTTCGGTTGGACCCCCGGGAGTTTAGTTGTTGACCTGGGTAGAGTTTCATGCTTTGCTGCTCAGGACCTTTTTCCCCGACAGTATCAAGCAGAAACTAGAGGGAGACTTGAGACACTTGCAGCAGGGGAGTCGGCCACTACAGGAGTATGTTCGTGAGTTTATGCGGTTGTTGAGCCGTGTACCCCATGTTGCACGGGATGAGGCCCAGCGGGTGGATCTGTTTTAGAGGGGACTGCATCGGGACATCTATCAGTTTGTGCATTCCCTGCGATTGCCGACTTTGGATGCGGCGGTTAATCACGCCCTGTGGATTGAGCGGGTATCAGTGGTACTGACTGAGAGGGACAGAGTACCAGGGACCAGCTCTGGAGAGAAGCACCCAGCGTCTTTTGAGGTAGGACAGTCCAGCAGATCGGGACCTCCGAGACCGCCACAATTTCAGTCGCAGGGTCGTGGGTCTCAGAGGGGACGGAGGTCAGGAGGTTATCGACCACCGAGGCACCAGCAGCAGCATTAGAGGCGTCCGGATAGATGTGTCATTTGCGGCGGACCTCATACACCCCAGTAGTGTGACCTGCGTCAGGGCGGGTGTTATTGTTGTGGACAGACGAGGCACTACTCGTCATCTTGCCCGAGGGCCGGACTGCGAGCTCCATCATCAGCATCGACCCCTCCCATGCCTTTGCAGGTAGCAGGAGCCTCGCAGAGTTAAGGCTAGGCAGATCGGGCCACCTCATCGTGACAGCCGGACAGGCGACCTCCACCAAGCGGGCGAGTGTACGCCGCTCGGATGGGGGACTCTTCAATAGCCGATCAGGTGGTGGCAGGTATTGTTCTGATCTTCTCTACTCGCACTAGAGCATTATTCGATACTGGAGCATCTCATTCATTCATCAGTGGAGCATTTGCTTTATTGCATGGGCTAGAGATAGAACCGTTAGCTCGTGCACGTGAGGTTCAGATTCCTGATCACGCTTTGCACGTAGATGAGTGTTGTCGGTCCTACCTAGTGCAATTATGACCCTGGATTTTGCCGATAGATTTGTCGGTCCTACGTCAGCTCCAGAATTTTGATATAGTGTTGGGTATAGATTGGCTCTCCCGGTATTATGCTACCATTGATTGTAGAGAGAGGAAGGTGACATTCCGTGAGCCGGGCCAGATGGAGTTTGTGTATAGAGGTTGTCAGAGCTCACTTTTCACTGCGGCGATATCTTCGGCTCGAGCTCGACAGATGATGAGTCGAGGATGCATTGCTTTTCTGGCGACGGTAGTGGAGGTGCCTACGACGACGCCCGGACTTGAGGACATCCCTATCGTTCGCGAGTACCCGGATGTATTTTCACCTGAGTTATCTTCGATGCCGCCAGACAGTGAGATAGAGTTTGTGATTGATGTAGTTCCTGGAACTACACCAATCTCCAAGGCACCCTACAGGATGGCCTCTGCCAAAGTTGAGAGAGTTCAAGGCATAGCTGCAGGATCTGATGGATAGGGGTTTTGTTAGACTTAGTGTATCTCCGTGGAGAGCGTCGGTGTTGTTTGTGAAGAAGAAGGATGGTTCACTTAGATTATGTGTAGATTATAGAGAGCTGAACAAAGTGACCATCCGGAACAAGTATCCTCTACCTTGGATAGATGATTTGTTTGATCAATCTAGGGAGCTTCGGTGTTTTCGAGGATTGACTTCTAGTCCGATTACCACCAATTGAGGGTGAGAGCCGAGGACATATTCAAGACGGCTTTCAGATCCCGGTATGGTCATTATGAGTTCACGGTGATGCCATTTGGATTGACTAATGCCCCTGCCGCATTCATGGATTTAATGAACCGGATATTTCAGCCGTACTTGGACCAGTTTGTCGTGGTGTTCATTGATGATATTTTGATTTACTTCTGGAGTGATGTGGAGCATGAGGAGCACTTAAGAATAGTGCTACAGCTTCTGAGAGAGAAGAAGTTGTATGTGTAGAGTTATTATGGATCCCAAAGGATCTAAATAGGTACTATCAAACAACTAGAGGGGGGGTGAATAGGTGTAATACTTAAAAACTCAATCTCAGTGCAAAATAAAAACCAATGCGGAAAATAAAAACAGCACACCGAGATATACGTGGAAACTCCAATCCAGGAGAAAAACCACGGGACCAACACGCAATAACAATCCACTAAGAATAGAAGAATAACAAGGTGATTACCGACTCCACGGACTCAAACCCCTCCTTCAGCTTCTTCGGACCTTGCGCTGACCGGTTGGATATCCACGCAATAACAATCCCTAAGAAAAGAAGAATAACAAGGTGATTACCGTCTCCACGGATTTAACCCCTCCTTCAATTTCTTGGACCTCGCGCTCCACCGTTTTGCCCGTCCACTGCTCACGTTCGAATCCACGAACGCACGCTTCGAATCCACGAAACGCCTTTAGCACACCGAATCCACGATGCCACGTCGAATCCACGACGCAAACTCAGTCGATAAGAATATTGACTTCGATGGTGATCCTCTGCTTAGATTCTCATTGAGGAACCGTAGAAGAAATCTCTAAGCAAAGATTAGATCAATTCGACAAAAGATATGTTCTTGAAAGAACCATCGAATTGACCTAAAAGAGGCTATAAAGAAGAACGATGAAAACCTAGCCTCTAGGGTTGCTCTCAAGTGTTTTATAAATTGATCGGCCGTAGCTCCCACGTTTTTGAGAAACCCTAAATGCCTATTTATAGTTTAGAAACCTTTGGAAAGAGATAAGAATCAAAAACATACCTTATCTGGAAATTTTCAGGACGGCGATCCGGATCGGATTTACTGCGATCCGGATCGTCGTAACGAGATTGACGATTCCAGAAAACCAAGGGTTCGGGATCCGGATCGCATTGCCCGATCCGGATCGTTCATACAAATCAGAAAACTTAACATTCGGGATCCGGATCGGAAATTGCATGGATCCGGATCGAAGTCTTGTATGAAGCAACAACCTTCGGGATCCGGATCGTTGGCCCTGATCCGGATCCTGAACATGTCCGAACACCAGTTTTTGATTATTATGAAATTAAAAATTCTTCCAAGTGTTTCTATACTATAAGAAAGTATTCGGATCACCAAAATTATTTAGTTAACCATACCTGATCCTTTTGAATACTTTCTTCTTGAGATTGATGTAACTGATCCACAATTCTTCAACTTCAATCTTCAAGATTCAAGACACTGAGTGTCAACTTGAGCTCTTGTTGAATCTTCTCTAAGTCTTTGATTGCTGATTGACAATTTGATCCCTTTAAGACTCCGACTCAACTCACTGACTTGACTCACGAAATATGCCAATACCAAAATGCCGTAACAATCTCCCCCTTTGGCAATTTCGTGACAAAACCCAAAAATACATAAAAGCGCTCAAGTCACTTATCTTAAACCAAAAATCGAAATTCAATGTTATCACCAAAACATTGATTTTCTTTGCGTGAAAGATCCAATAAATACAAAATTACATTTGAACCAAACAGTCCTAGAACATACTCTATGACTTAGGACTTGGAGTCTTAAAGTGATGTAATTCCTGCAAAACAAAACTCCAAACAAAATCAAACGTCAGTCGTTAGAAATTAAAATCCTACATTTGATTCATCCTTTTGGTTCTTTTGTTTTTCCCAGCTCTTTCAACCTTTCTTTGTCTCCCCCTATCTTGAGCATCTCAAACATGTTCTCCATGTTCTTGAGCATCTATGTTCTCCCCCTTTGTGGTACGATCATCATTTTCCGTTCTCCCCCATTTTTTCATTTTCGTTTCGTTTGTCCTCTCTTGATGATCTCATCTCCGTCACTCCGTCATTTCTCTTCTCCCCCTTTTTGTCACAAATTGTCAAACAGTGAACATACTAGACAAAAGGAAATTACTAACAAAATTAGTTCATGGAGAAAGAGAGATAAAAGCTCAGTTCTGGTATATATAACAAAAATGCAGATTGCGTACCGGTACCAGAAAGCAAAAATTAAATAATTTCTTGAAACAAATCCAGATTTTAGAATCTTTTCAAATACCGATTTGTATTCCATCAAGAAATCAATTTAAGTGCTTTAAACAGTGAATTCACACAGATGTCATTCAATCCAATTAATTTCACAAAATTAAAAAGATTTACTCCAAAATCATGAAAAATAAAGGTAAAACATTATAAACCGTTTTTCATGTTATATTCATCAAACACAAGTCATCAAAAATAATCTTGAGATCCAAAGTCTATCAAGATGTAACGGATTTACAAAGATGACATACGGAGATTTCCAAACGACATCAATCTTGAATTCTACCCTTTCAAATTGAGATAAGCACTAAAATACCTAAGGGTGGCTCTTTGAGCATCTTTCAACTATCCCACCTTATACCAACCAGGAGATTGTTCAAAATATAAGAGTTTTGCATATAAATCTCCAAATGCTTCAACTAAAGATTTTCTCATAAAATACTATCAAGCATCCATAACATGTGGTAGCTTCACACACAAACCGGACGACCGGGGTGGCAGCTCTTTCCAGCATGTGGTGGTAGTTTTCACACTCCTTTCGGATGTAACTCTTTCCACATCTTTTGCAAATTATTTCAATACCCTTGTAAGAATGCAATCTCTTACGTGAAAGAATTAAATCCCAAATTTTAGTCTATCGGTTGTCTCACGTTTATCACAATGAACTCACACAACCGAGATAGATTAAGCATCTAAAGATCACACATGATTTCTAAAATTTGATGCTTATAATATCAAAAACTCCTATAATGAAGTATCTTCAAGATTATGATTATGGAGTAAAGTTGATAATCCATATAAAATTAAATTGGAGTGAATAAAAGTGAAACCCTTTTTATTCAATGCACTTGTTCATTAAAAACCCTTTTGTTCAAAAACAAAGTATAAAAACGAAGAGCATTGAAAAACATGTAATGCAAAGATTAAGAAAGATATGAAGGGAAAACCAATCAAAGCATTACATACAGTCATAAGCTATTTAGAACTTAAGACAAGGAAAGATATCACCTTTCCGAATCCAAAATCGCTGGATTTTGGGTTGTCTTGATTCGTTGTGGCCGGGGGTTGTCCGCTTTGACTGTTGGTCCACCTTAGGTCTTTGCCTCGCAATGATCCACTTGTATGATTGATGTTGTGGCTCGGACCTTTGGTGGGTTGAGTGAACTCCTTTGACTTGATGTGTCTTTTGATTCCGTTGAGTTCGCTCCGTAGATGAAGTTGCCGAAGAATTCTTCTTTCTCTTTTTCGGGCAATCCTTCACCAAATGTCCTTCAAGTCCACATAGGTGACAAGTTCTTCCTTTCAATTTAGTTGTGGAACTTGAAGCCTTCACAGTTTGGTTCTTTTTAAATCCCAAACCAACCTTGCTTGATTGACCTAATCCGGACATACAATCAAGTTTCTTGGAACCAGTTGAAAGCCTTTGTATGTCGGATTTAAGTTCATGAACTTGCTTGGTTAAAGCTTGGTTGGTGACATGAATCTCCTCAAACTGTTTTTCTAGAAAACCAATCTTGTCCGTATATGATTTAGCGTTTGTCTCCGATTGGTTTAGCTTTTCTTGGAGGATTTTATTGTTATTCAATAAACGTCCTTGTTCCTCCTCGAGATCATGAAGTTTTATCTTTAAAGCTTGATTCTCGTCTTGATTCTCAAGTCGTTGCTTCCTCAACTTCTTGATATGCTTGGCCATCTTCTTAGATTCCGCAAGAAGTTGTTGATATGCCTCAACGAGTTCTTCTTCGTCCGACTCCCCCTCACTTGATGACTCTCCGTTGGATGTTGATGTTTCACGCAAAATCAAAGGAGTAGAGTCAGTGACTAAAGATGATAAACACAAATTAGAAGAGGAAAAATGAGAGGCATGAGAAGCAACGATTTTTTCCTCTTTACTTGAGGTTGATTCATTAGAAGTAAAATCGTCCCAAGTTTTCACTTGCAAAGCCTTCTTTTTATATAATTTCGGAGTAGGACAATCCGTTGAAATATGGCCGTAGCCTTTGCATCTATAACATCGGATTTCCCCTTCGAATTCATCTTTTTCCTTAGAAGGTTTTGCAAGGAATTTGAGGTTAGGGGATTTAGAACCCGATGATCCTTTAGATGGTTTCGTGGATGAAGATCCATCGGTTCGATTCTTCCAAAATTTCCGACGAAATTTCTTTGTGATCCGCGCCAATTGTTCTTCAAAATCGGCAAAAGAGATTTCATCGTCGGAACTCGATTCGCTATCTTCTTTCTTTGTGGATTTGAATGCAATACCTGTAAGCTTAGAAGAAGACTTGGAAGAAACTTGATTAGTAGGAAAAGTCATTTCATAAGTTTGCAAAGCACCTACTAATTCCTCTATACACATCTCATCCGGATGACTAACGGTTTCAATGGCGGTAACCTTTGCCCTAAACCGTTCCGGAAGAGTCCGAAGTATCTTTCTTACAATTTTCGACTCCGGGATCTTTTCTCCTAAATTAGCACATGTATTTATTACATCTTGAAGTCTAGTGTAATAATCTGTAAACAATTCATGCTCTTCCATATGAATAGAGTCAAATTGACTTGTAAGCATCTGGAGCTTTTGAATTTTTACAAGATTAGTACCCTCATGTGTAATTTTGAGAATATCCCAAATTTCCTTCGCGGTTTCACACGCGGAAATTCGTGTGAACTCAGTCGAGGAAAGAGAATTAAATAAAGCGTTCATACCTTTCCCATTGTAAGAAGATCTTTCAAATTCCTCTTTGGACCATCTAGAGCGAGGTTTTGGGGTAGTAGAATTTCCTACTTCCTCAACAGGATGCACCCAACCGCATTCCACGGATTGCCATACTCGCTCATCAATTGCGATGAGAAAAGCTCTCATCCGCACTTTCCAATAAGCATAATTAGTCCCATCAAAAAGAGGAGGTCTATAAATATTACCACTTTCACCCATCATGATAGATAAACCTAAAACCCGCTCTGATACCAATTGTAGAGTTATTATGGATCCCAAAAGATCTAAATAGGTACTATCAAACAACTAGAGGGGGGGTGAATAGGTGTAATACTTAAAAACTCAATCTCAGTGCAAAATAAAAACCAATGCGGAAAATAAAAACAGCACACCGAGATATACGTGGAAACTCCAATCCAGGAGAAAAACCACGGGACCAACACGCAATAACAATCCACTAAGAATAGAAGAATAACAAGGTGATTACCGACTCCACGGACTCAAACCCCTCCTTCAGCTTCTTCGGACCTTGCGCTGACCGGTTGGATATCCACGCAATAACAATCCCTAAGAAAAGAAGAATAACAAGGTGATTACCGTCTCCACGGATTTAACCCCTCCTTCAATTTCTTGGACCTCGCGCTCCACCGTTTTGCCCGTCCACTGCTCACGTTCGAATCCACGAACGCACGCTTCGAATCCACAAAACGCCTTTAGCACACCGAATCCACGATGCCACGTCGAATCCACGACGCAAACTCAGTCGATAAGAATATTGACTTCGATGGTGATCCTCTGCTTAGATTCTCATTGAGGAACCGTAGAAGAAATCTCTAAGCAAAGATTAGATCAATTCGACAAAAGATATGTTCTTGAAAGAACCATCGAATTGACCTAAAAGAGGCTATAAAGAAGAACGATGAAAACCTAGCCTCTAGGGTTGCTCTCAAGTGTTTTATAAATTGATCGGCCGTAGCTCCCACGTTTTTGAGAAACCCTAAATGCCTATTTATAGTTTAGAAACCTTTGGAAAGAGATAAGAATCAAAAACATACCTTATCTGGAAATTTTCAGGACGGCGATCCGGATCGGATTTACTGCGATCCGGATCGTCGTAACGAGATTGACGATTCCAGAAAACCAAGGGTTCGGGATCCGGATCGCATTGCCCGATCCGGATCGTTCATACAAATCAGAAAACTTAACATTCGGGATCCGGATCGGAAATTGCATGGATCCGGATCGAAGTCTTGTATGAAACAACAACCTTCGGGATCCGGATCGTTGGCCCTGATCCGGATCCTGAACATGTCCGAACACCAGTTTTTGATTATTATGAAATTAAAAATTCTTCCAAGTGTTTCTATACTATAAGAAAGTATTCGGATCACCAAAATTATTTAGTTAACCATACCTGATCCTTTTGAATACTTTCTTCTTGAGATTGATGTAACTGATCCACAATTCTTCAACTTCAATCTTCAAGATTCAAGACACTGAGTGTCAACTTGAGCTCTTGTTGAATCTTCTCTAAGTCTTTGATTGCTGATTGACAATTTGATCCCTTTAAGACTCCGACTCAACTCACTGACTTGACTCACGAAATATGCCAATACCAAAATGCCGTAACAGTATGCCAAGTTTAAGAAGTGCAAATTCTGGCTTCGGGAGGTTGCATTTTTAGGCCATATGGTTTCGGCCGCAGGAGTGGCAGTGGACCCGATGAAAATTAATGTTGTTCGGGATTGGCCTAGGTCGACGACGGTTACTGAGGTTCGAAGCTTCTTGGGCTTAGCAGGTTATTATCGTCGATTTGTGGAGGGCTTTGCGAAGCTCTCTACTCTCCTTACCCGACTGACTAGGAAGGGGATCAGATTCACTTGGACTGAGCAGTGCCAGCAGAGCTTTAATGAGCTGAAGATGAGACTGATATCAGCGCCGATTTTAGCATTGCCAGTGATGGGAGAGGAATTTGTGATTTATAGTGATGCCTCCCACAACAGTTTGGGTTGATGCAGCATGGTAGGGTAATTGCTTATGCTTCGCGATAGCTAAAGGATTATGAGAAGAATTACCCTACGTATGATTTGGAGCTCGCTGCTGTTATTTTTGCATTGAAGCTGTGGCGACATTACATGTACGGTGATCATTGCAAGATATTTACTGATCACAAAAGCTTGAAGTATCTGTTCACCTCAGAAGGAGCTAACTCTGAGGCAACGCCGGTGGCTAGAGTTACTGAAGGATTATGATGTGAGCATCCTGTATCATCCCGGCAAGGTCAATGGCGTGGCAGGTGCTTTGAGTAGGAGGACAGTGCAGAGTCAGAGTTTGATGATCACAAAGGAGGCGCCGCTAGTTGAGCAGATGATGCGATTGCAGATTGAGGTGGTATTCTCTGGGGTCTCTGCTAGACTTATGTCTATGGTCGTGCAGCCCACTTTGTTGGACAGGATTAGAGAGAGACAGAGTGAGGACCCCCATTTGATGAGGATTAGAGGGCAGATCCAGACTGATCAGATAGGAAATTTCTCAGTGGATGTTTCGGGAGTACTGCGGTACAGGGACCGACCGTGTGTGCCTATGGATTCTAAGATCAGATAGCAGATTATGAGAGAGGCCCATTATACACCATATACCATTCATCCTGGTAGGACTAAGATATATAAGGACCTCAAGGCACACTTCTAGTGGAACGGGATGAAGAGAGATATTGGGAGACTCGTGGCTCACTGTTTAACTTGTCAGCAAGTGAAGGCAGAGCATCGTGTTCCTGCTGGCAAGTTACAGAGTCTCCCAATCCTCGAGTGGAAATGGGATCACATCACCATGGACTTCGTCGTTGGACTGCCGAGGGCGCAGAGTGGAGCAGACGCAGTATGGGTAGTCGTGGATAGACTCACCAAGTCTGGTCACTTTCTACCTGTGCAGGTGACTTGTGAGGACCCGAATCCCCGCGAGAGAATTACTGTTGGATCAGCAGCTTCTGGAGGCCTATGTTGGGTGTTGGAGGTGTTTGTGTGCGTTTCGAACTCAAGAAATGGACTCAGTGCGTTGAATGGATCCCGAGTGTATTCGGATGCACCCATCGAATTTTAGAAGTGATTTCGCACGAAACGGACACCGGATTTGGATTCAATGCGAAAAGCGATGGAAATTGACTACTTGGTTGTATTTTTTTGAGTCCGGACGCCCAAAAACGGACACCTGGAAGTTTTCGGTGCTTTTTGGTGCACGGGGAGGGCCGTGGACCGGCTGGATGACATGTGGCAGCCCCGGATTGGCTGGCGCACGCGACGCGGTCTACGGGAGCCGCGCGGGTGCAGTGGACCAGCGCGGGGACACGTGGCAGCCCCGGGTTGGTCAACGTAGCGCGCGCGGTCCACGCGGGAGCGCGCGGGCAGGTCGGGCAGGCCGGGCAGGAGCGCGGGCAGGCACGGTTCAGGGCGGTTGGGTGTGCCACGTGGCGGCTTCCCATTGGGCGCGCATGGGATAGATGGCGGCTTCTGGTTTGGCGAGTGCATCGAGCGCGTGCACCGGGCGCAGTGGGGGGAGGCGGCGGACGCGTGGCGGCCTGCGATTATTCGGGCACTATGCGCGGCACTGTGCGTGACGTGCGTGGGTAGGTGGGCGTCGTGCGGAGGGCAGGCGGCCAGGTGGCCGCCCGTACGGGGGGGGGGGGGGGCACATGGCGCCCTACCATTGGCGGGCGCCACCCGCTCCGTTGACCGCGCGGGACACGCGGCAGCGCCGTGCGGCTGGGCGCCCGCTGTCCCGTGTTCGGGACACACATCGCGCCCAGGAGGTTCCGGGCACTGCCTCCGGGGTTCCCTGTTCGGCGCCCGAAAGATTCGAGCGCCCGAAAATGTACCCCAAACCCAGATTTGTGGGATTTTTGGATTTCGCCTATAAATAGGCCATTCCTCTCTCTGTTTTGGGGTTTTTGAAATTCTTCTTCGTGGGGGTCTTTGACAGAGTTCTTCCTCATCTTGTCTACTACTCTTCCAAGGATCTTGGGGATTTTTGGAGGCCGCGACATCGGCGATTTCGGCGATGAGGCGCGCTTCGACAGTTGTTTTTCGGTGGCCTTTTCCGTCACTGTTCAGTCCGAGAGGTCCCCTGGGCTACCCGAAAAAAGTTTTCGGGTGACTCTTGCGGCGTTGTTTTCACGACAGGTAGGTCTTCGTTTTCTGTGTTGATCACCTCGCTTTATTTTGGGGTTTTGGTGGTGTTCCCGAGGCATCTTTTGACCCTATTTTTCTGTAGCAGTTTTTGGACAGCGGAGAGGTTTTTGTGGGATTTCTTGGCCCACGGGTGTCGGAACGAGTAGTGCAAATACTCGATTTGCATATACTCGACACGAGGAACACAACAGTGATTTTTTTTGGATTTTTGGAGTACATTTCGAAGTTGAGCTTTTAGCTTCTTCTGTACTATTTGCCGCAGGATTTTAACTGTGATCAGGATTTGCGGCATACTGCGGTGATTTATTTGTATCTTGGTCTACAGGCGTCGGAACAGGACGTGCGAGTACTCGTTTTGCATGTACTTGTCACGAGGATCGCAACGGTGATTTTTTTGGATTTTTCTGAGGACTGCGTAGAGTAGTTCACTGATTTTGAAGCCTTTGCGGAGATAGAGGATATTGGACAACGAGGAGTCTTTTTCAGTTCTGGATTGCGCATTTCGAGGTGGGTGGTTGTTATATACCTCTATTTCGACATGCTCACTAGGAATATTAGAGAGTTGTTGTAGTGTTCTGGTTTTCCCATGCAACTTTTCGATGAATCCACTGTGTAGAACACCTAGTGTTGGTGTGTCTGGACCATGGTGCATCAAAGGGATGCCACAGATGGACCTTGTGAGACATTGATAGCTGATTTGGCCTTCGGCTGCATTTGCCGAATTTCAGAAAAGGTTTTGGGCCAATCTGAGGTTGGATTTGGATTCAGCGCGGAAAAACGCTTGAAAACGGCTATTTGCTTGTTAAATTTGGAGTCCGGATGACCAAAAACGGGCTTCCGGACGTTTCGGGGGTTTTTCGGTGCATGGGGGGGTGACCGTGGACCGGCCTGAGCCACGTGGCGGCCTATCATTGGCCGGCTCACGCAGCTCGGTCCACGGGGTGGCGCGGCGGTGCATGGACCGCGGGCGGGGGACACGTGGCGTGCGCGGAGTGGTTGGCGCACGCGGCGCGGCCCAGCGAGCTTGCGCAGCTTCAGGTGGACGGGGCGTAGGACACGTGGCAGCAGGGTATAGGCTGGCTCACGAAGACGCGGTCCACGGCAGGGGCGCCTTGGTACGGAGCGCGCAGGGGGGCGCCAGGCGGCCTGTCGGGCACTCGAGTGCACTCGAGTGCGGGCCATGCGTCGGCCCGCCATTGGCGGGCAGTACCTACCCCCGCTGACCGCGGGGGCACGCGTGGCGCGCAGCGGGTCCTCTGCACCGCTGTTCCCTGTTGTGGGGTGACGTGGCATCACCTGGGACTTTCGGGCGCGTCGGACGGGGATTATCCGACCGGAATTTCGGGCGCAATGCGCCCGAATCTTGCGCCCAAAAATCCGGCCCACTTCATATGGTGGGCTGAGCCTATAAATAGGCTTCCTTTGGTTCTTTTTCGAGCTTTTGAGCTTTTTTTCACTGAGACTTCTTCAGAAGTATTCTCTCTCTCTCAGTGCCCTACACTTTGGTGGATCCCAGAGATTTTTCGGAGGCGCGCATCCCGAGGTTCGCTTTTTTACGGCGCGGCGCGACGCTCGTTCTCCGGCGACCCGCTTCGCCCCTTCTCAGTGTTTGGGCTCCCCCGACTCACCCCGACCGCCTTTTCCGGCGATTCTTGCGCCGTTGGACTCACAACAGGTAGGACTTCAACTCCTGTGTTTTGAGGTTCCTCGATTTCCATGCTGACCTTGGAGTTTTCTGAGCACCCATTTGACCCATTTTCCTTCGCGGATTTTTGGACAGCGCTGCGATGATCTAGCCGTATCTTTTCGCACAGACGTCAGATCAAGGCGATTCATAACGCATTTTTCATCTTCACTTCGCAAGGAATCTCCTGGATTTTTCCCTGAATTTTTGGAATATTTTCCGAAGGTGAAAGTCTCCTTTTACTGTGGTTCTTTGTTACAGATTTTCTGGACAGTTTGGTTTGGGGTGTTTCTCTTGCAGAATTTGTACTCAGCGTAGAAAAATCGTATTTGAACGTGCAGGTACTCGTTTCGATGGGTTCGTCGCGAGGATCGCGACAGTATTTATCTTGGATTTTTTCGGGTAATTTTCGCAGGTGAAAACAGAGGAACTCTGGACTGTGGTAATGGTGGGCAGATTTTGGGAACTTTGTATGTTTAATTTATGTTTGTTCCTTTGGGATATATTGTGCAGTGTTGCTGTGACTTTTTGGACCGAGCATGGGTTTCGCTTTTGGACAGGGATTTAGCGCTCGAGGTGGGTACCGTTGTCACCTCTCACTTTTGATCACCCACTAGGCATACTAAAAGTGTTTCCTATATCTTGTTGGAAGCGGTATCAGTGGAACGAACCTAGCATGCTTGTATGAAAATACGGTTTGGTTGTTAGCACTTACATCTTTAAAGGACTAGCTATTAATGGATTAACATTTCTGGGGAAAAAGGATAAATGATCTATATCTGTTGGAAATAATCTGCTTAATCCATATTATGCTTTTGTATCATTGGGGGACTTATGCATGAAATAACTAATAGCATGTTAGTACTTAGATGTTAAACAAGGCATTTTGTAATTCATTTAAGAACAAGAACTCTGAGATCATTTTATCATGTAAAGGACTTGGCATGCTTGTATGGTCACCTAGTTAGGCCACCATTTTCTGCTACACTATCATGCTGGAATTGACTTAGGAGAAACCATATTTTATTCTTTCTCCAGTCACTTAGACATAGGGGATAGTATGCTCTGATTAGAGCAGGGACTGGGATAGTGTAGTCTGCTTTGGGATTTTGGGACAGGCAGGTTTGAGGACAGGGTATTCGCAGCAACCGCGGATTTCGGGCGGTTGACCGGACTGTTATTAGTGCATCAGATTTGGGGATAGGGGATCGGGACTTCTTTAGTGGATGGATTTTTCCCACTTAATTAGAGTCTTGGTCCAGTCCTACTATATCAGGTTACTTGTGGTGACTTATTTCACTCGTGAGGGTCGCTCCCCTCGAGTACCACTCCGGAGTGTGTGTACTTGTGACCGTGCCGGTCAGGAGCCGGTCTGTTGCCTCTGGGTTGGGACCGTGTTGGTCAGGAACCGGTCTGCAACTTGTGGCCGTGCCGGTCAGGAGCCGGTCTGTTGCCTCTGGGATGGGACCGTGTCGGTCAGGAACCGGTCTGCATCCCGCAGCTGAGTTGTGAGTTAGTAGGCATAGCAGGCAGTACCGGTGTTCACCGGTGTCTAGATTGGGTTACCCAGGCAGGCATATGTATACTCTGATGCATGCATTTAGCTACTCTTTTAGCTTATTACTTTAGAGGCATCTTAGTGGTAGCTTTTATCAGTTGTCATACATATAGCTCACCACCTTGTTTTATTTTCCGCCTCTAGTAGTCCTAGTGGGCAGGTCTGAGATAGAGGTTTACCCAATAGGGGAGGCTACTGTTTTTATAGTAGTTCTGACCCCCCACTGTTTTTCCCCTTTTTGTCCCCTTTGTTTTGCAGAGTCATCTGCTGGAGTTGCAGGACCCTCTTCCCAGGATCGAGGTAAGAGGATCGCTGATTAGATAGCTACTGCCCCGAGCTCGAGTTTAGTAGTTTTGATGTATCCCCTGTACACTCAGACAGTTGTATTTTCTTTTATTTTGGGTCTGGCTGCGGCCAGCTGGTTGTACTTATTTCGTGAGCTGGGAGAGACATGTATATTTGTGAGAGTTTATTGTACTTCTATTTCCAGCATTTGTCTGAGATGTATTAGTTTTAGTTTAGCTCTGTTTTATGCTCCTTTATTACATATTTATATCTGAGCAGGTTACCAGCGCTTCGTGTACACGGGAAATTCCGTATGCACGGCGGATCTGTGGACGGGCCCGGGTTCTGGTTTACACCCGGGGCGTGACAGATTTGGTGGTATCAGAGCTTAGGGATAGGTCAGTTGGGACTTAGGAAACCAAAGGCTTTTGGCAGACCCAAGGAAGGCAGGGCGTGAGTGACGCGATATTTTACGAAAGTCGGCAATTTGTTATTAAACTCTTCCCGTGAGTGGAGAGGGACTGGCATAGCCTATTTCTGGTAGACTGTTATGTTGGCTGCAGACAACATAAGGTTACAGAAATAGGGGGATGTCCATTGTTAAGGAATTTGTTTTTGCGCATTTCGTGAAAGTGTTAAGTCTTGAAGATTGAAGATGAAAGAAGTTTGGATCATATACCTCAATCTCAAGAAAGAAGAATTCAAAAGGACCAGGTAAGTTTAACTAAAGATTTTTGGTGATCCGAATACTTCTTGTAGTGTAGAAACACTTGGAAGAATTTTTTATTGCATAAAAATCAAAAACTGGACATGAGACATGTTCAGGATCCGGATCAGACAGTCCAATCCGGATCCCGAAGGGTGCTTGTTCATTGGCAAATCCGATCCGGATCAAAGGTCATTTTCGATCCGGATCCCGAACATGGGATTTTGCTGGAATACATGAACGATCCGGATCGGGCACTTCAATCCGGATCCCGAACCCTGTTTTTCTGGAATTGCCTGACTCGTTACGACGATCCGGATCACAGTAAATCCGATCCGGATCGCCGTCGTGAAAATTTCCAGAAACGGATAGTTTTTGAACCTTATCTTCTTCCAATGGTTTCTAACCTATATATAGACCTTATTATTCATTTCTTAGGGTATCGGAAAATAATAGAAAAATACGACCGAAAGAGAAAAATCCACATATAGAGAAGAAAGGAAATCAATAGATTTAATTCTATGTTTCTTCATCTATATTGATTAATTTGATTCTAGGTTTTCCAAACTCAGATTTTGAGTAGAATCAAATTAATGAATACTTAGATGGTATTTCTGATCTATTTCTAATCTAAGTATTCGGCGGATCATCACCACCCAAAAACAACGATTTACCCTAAATCGGCGCGTGGACTCGCGTGGCCTTGTGGATTCAAGGTGCAACCGCTCTCGTGGATTCGGAGCGAGGTACGTTCGTGGATTCGAAGCGTGCTACTGGGTGAAGACCGTGGATTCGGTCGGACGTCGTGGACTCGACGTTGGACGCCGTGGATTCGGCGTTGGACGCAGATCGTGGATTCGAGACGCGTTGCGGAGCGAGCGGAGAAGATCTACTAGGAGCGTATGGTAAAAGGTTGTGTCGTCTGTGAGTACGTTATATCACCTTGTACGTGTGTTAATTGTAGTGGATTTCATCGTGTTATCGGTCCCGTGGTTTTTTACTCCGATTTGGAGTTTTTCGACGTAAAAATCTTGCGTGTTCATTTATATTTCCGCATTGGGTTTTATTGCGCAATAATTTTTTGAGTGTTTATTGTTTACACCTATTCACCCCCCTCTAGGTGTTTTTTCCCCTATTTAGATCCATTATTACATATAACCCAACAAGTGGTATCGGAGCGGGAATAGGGTTGTAAACAATGGTTGAAGGTGGAAACATCAACAGACCCCCTCTCTTTGATGGAACAAATTATGCGTACTGGAAAGTACGGATGAAAGCCTTTTTAATTTCCATCGACGAACGGGTGTGGCAATCAATTGAATTAGGATGGTCTAATCCAACTGAATTTATTGCTGATGTTCGCACCATCAAACCTAGGTCGAAATGGACCAAGGAAGAGGTTGATTCATCTTCTTACAATGGCAAAGGGATTAATGCTCTATTTAATGCTTTGTCACAAACTGAGTTCTCTCGCGTCTCTGCATGTGAGACTGCGAAAGAAATCTGGGATGTTCTTCAAGTTACACATGAAGGAACTAACCTTGTGAAGATTCAGAAACTGCAAATGCTTACGAGCAAATTTGACTCCATTTTCATATCAGAAATTGAATCTTTCACAGACTATTACACACGATTGCAAGACATCGTAAACTCATGTGCTAACTTGGGAGAGAAGATTCCAAAATTTAAAGTTGTAAGAAAGATATTAAGAACTCTTCCTGAACGATTTCGCCCAAAGGTTACAGCCATTGAAACTATTAAACACCCGGACGAAATGCGTGTAGAAGAATTAGTTGGTTCATTACAAACTTATGAAATGACATTTTCTACTAACTATTCTTCGGGAAAGGCATCCTCTTCTAAGTCTTCAGGTTATGCGTTGAAAACAACAAAGGAAGAAGACGCGGATTCATCCTCCTCAGACGATGACGAGAACCTATCTATGGAGGACTTTGAGAAGCAGCTCGCTCTCTTGACAAGGAAGTTTCGCCGCAACTTTCGAAGGGGTAATTCAAGCAAAACTCCATCCTTTGTAAAGTCGAAGAAAGGCAAAGGGTTTTCAAACTACAAGTCAGGAAAGCAAGAGAACTTCTCAAAGGATAAGAAAAGTTCAGAGGGACAAGTACAATGCTTCAAATGTCGAGGCTACGGCCACATTGCAACGGAGTGTCCCAATAAGAATCCGGCAAAGAAGAAGGCGATGCAAGTCGTCACTTGGGATGACAACTCAACGTCAAATGAGTCATCCTCAAGTGATGAAGAAGACAACGCAACGGCATTCCACGCGTCCACATCTTCACCCTTCATGTGCTTAATGGCAAGTACTTCAGATTCATTGTCCAACTCCTCCCGGGTTGAAAAAACTGCAACGGATGATGAATCGAGTAACTCTAAAGGTGAAGATTTTGTTTTAGCCTACCACAATCTGTTGAGGGATTCAAAGAAATTGGCTAAGCAAAACAAGGGGTTGAGAGGGAGATTGCAGGATCTCGAAGAAGAAGTAGAAAGGGCAACTTCTCTCTCGACCGGTCTTGAAGTGGAAAGGGATAACCAGATAAAAGCAAATGTTTCCCTTCAAGAGAAAAATGAGCTTCTCGAGAAAGAACATACAAAAATGGTGGATAAAGCGAATTATTTCTCGAAGCTCTACAATGAGGCTCGACAGGATAACCTGGAAATGACAAAGACCATTTTCCAACTCAAGGATGACTTGCAGCGATTTTCATCTGGAAGGAGTAAGTTGGATGAACTTCTTGGTCTTGGTCAAAAAAACCATTTCGGCCTCGGGTACACTCAAACTGGAAACAGTCCAAGTTCGAGTGGGACAGTTTTTGTGCCTCAGTCGGTATCTCCTCCTCCGACACCGGAATTAACGACAAACAACGACAACAAGCCTACTTCATCCTCTTCGGGATCGTCAAGATCTAAGCTATGTTTTCGTTGTGGTTTTTCAGGGCACATAAGGAGATATTGCAAGACAGGAGTCAAACGCTCAACTCAAACATTTCTTGCAACAACTACCAAAAAGGTGATTCCTCAGAAATCGAATGCAAATCATTCAAAGGAAAAGAGCCTTGGTAGTTCACCGCGCAAGACGACATCATCAAGGAGCAGCAATCGATCTAACAAGACGCCTTCACCTAGGAGAATAACCTCACGACCATTACCGACGCATTCCAAAAAGGTTTGGGTGCGCAAAGGTGAAATTTTCCCTTGTCTTGTTACTAATGTTTCCTTGCATGCATTTGATAATTCGTCTTGGTATCTGGATAGCGGATGTTCCCGTCATATGACCGGTGACAAAAACTGCTTTCAAAATTTTGAGAAAATCTCCGGAGGACTTGTAGTTTTTCGGAGACGGTCGGTCTTCCAAAATTGTTGAAAAAGGAACAGTAGCTATTCCAGATGGCCCGATTTTGAAAAATGTGTTATTTGTTGATGGCCTTAAGACTAACCTCATAAGTATTAGTCAACTTTGCGACAATGGTTTTTCAGTTAATTTTTCATCTGTTGAATGTGTTGTAACTGATAAGGACCATGTCTTCTTTTTAAAAGGGGTTAGATCTGAAAACAATTGTTATGTTGTTCCTAATAAAATTTCTGAAAATTGTAACCTAGCTTCTTTGAATAATGAAACACTTTGGCATGAAAGGCTAGGTCACATAAATTTTAAGGAACTTGCTAGAATTTCAAACAAGAGCGTGGTCAAGGGGGTTCCAAAACTTTTACTTAAACAAAACATTGTGTGTGGTGGCTGCCAAAAGGGAAAACAGTCCAGGACTGCACACAAGAACTTGAACCACGTTGGTACGAATCGGCCTTTGGAACTTCTACACATGGATTTAATGGGGCCAACTCGTCAACCATCCTTGGGAGGTAAATGGTACATTTTTTTATTGGTTGATGATTTCTCTAGATTTTCTTGGGTAGCATTTTTAAAAGAGAAAGCTGATACTTTTGATTCTTTTCACGAGATTTGCCATCGTATTATGATTGAAAAGAATGAAAAGATCATTCGTGTTAGAAGTGATAGAGGTGGAGAATTCATAAATTCTAAATTCATTGACTTTTGCACTTCCAACGGCATTAAGCATGAATTCTCAGCACCCTATACACCTCAACAGAATGGTGTAGTCGAGCGCAAAAACCGGGTTGTACAAGAGATGGCACGTGTTATGCTTCACAGCCGGAATTTACCGTTAAATTTTTGGGCTGAAGCTGTGAACACTGCAGTCTATGTAATTAACCGCGTTTATTTGCGCCCGGGAACTTTGAATACACCATATGAACTATGGTTTTGTAGAAAACCGAATATCAAATATTTTCGTATCTTTGGGAGTCGTTGTTACATTTTACGTGACCGCGAAAATCTTGGAAAATTTGACTCTCGAAGTGACGAAGGGATTTTTCTAGGTTATTCTACAAACAGTAGAGCATATCGAGTTTTTAACTTGGAATCTAAAACAATGGTAGAATCTATAAATGTTAAAGTAGATGAAGCTTTTCACTTTGCATTTGAAAAATCTACCCTCGATATCTCTCTTGATGATGATACACCTGCCATTGCATCTTCTCATAACAATTCTTCCGATAATAATGATGCAACTAATGGTTCTTCAAGTTTATCTGATGTGCAGGAATCGTCTCATGTACCTCCGAGTACTCCGTTACCTCAAACGTTACGCATCTCCAAGGATCATCCGGAAACGAATATTATTGGAGATCCACAAGAAGGAGTTAGGACTCGGAGGCAATTGGTTTGTGGATTCGCTTGCTACGTCTCCATGATAGAACCAAAGAACATAGATGAAGCTTTTCAGGATGACTACTGGATTGAAGCAATGCAGGAAGAGCTCCATCAGTTTGAACGAAACAAAGTCTGGGAATTAACGAAGCCTCCGAAGCAACATAATGTGATCGGTACCAAATGGATTTTCAAGAATAAGAAGAATGAGGATGGTACCATCATCAGGAATAAAGCACGTCTAGTTGCTCAAGGCTACTCTCAAATAGAAGGTATAGACTTTGATGAAACTTTCGCCCCTGTAGCTAGACTCGAGTCCATTCGTATCTTATTCGCGATAGCTTGTCATTTTAAAATAAAATTATTTCAAATGGACGTTAAGAGCGCGTTTTTAAATGGGTTTTTAAATGAGGAAGTTTATGTGGCTCAACCGAAAGGTTTTGTAGACCATAAACAACCTAACCATGTTTTTCGTTTGAAAAAGGCTCTTTACGGTCTGAAACAAGCACCGCGAGCATGGTACGAAAGGTTGACAAAGCACCTTTTGGAGAAGGGCTATACTCGAGGGGGAGCAGACAGGACTCTCTTTGTGAAGCATTATCAAAATAACTTCATTGTAGCACAAATCTATGTCGATGACATCGTATTTGGTGCGACAAGACATAATGATGCTTCTAAATTCGCTGAAACCATGGAAAGCGAATTTGAGATGTCCATGATGGGCGAATTGACTTATTTTCTTGGATTGCAAATAAAACAGAGTGACGAAGGCATCCATTTGTGTCAATCCAAGTATGCTTTGGAGTTGGTAAAAAAGTTTGAGTTAGAAAATTGTAAAGATTTTTCGACTCCAATGGGAACTAGCAATAAAGGATTAGGAAGTGAATCCTTTAGTGAGAATGTAGACGAGAAACTTTATCGGAGTATGATTGGAAGTCTACTTTATCTCACGGCTAGTCGCCCGGACATATCCTTTGGTGTTGGGATCTGCGCGAGATATCAATCTACACCAAAGGAGGTTCACCTGAAAGCGGTTAAACGGATTATCCGGTATATCAAAGGAACCATAAAGTTTGGAATCTGGTATGCTATGGGAACAAGTCTTGATATTGTTGGATATTCAGATGCTGACTGGATAGGATCTGTGGATGATCGGAAAAGTACGAGTGGTGCATGTTTTTATCTTGGCCATTGCCTTGTTGCATGGCATAGTAAAAAACAGAACTGCATTGCACTCTCGACTGCCAAAGCAGAGTACATTTCAGCGGGTAGTTGTTCAACCCAACTCATTTGGAAGAAAAGTGTGTTGAGTGACTTCCGGATTTCAGCAACTTCGGTAACAATTCTTTGTGACAACACAAGTGCAATTAACATTTCTAAAAACCCTGTGTTGCACTCTAGAACAAAACATATTGAACTTAGATATCATTTTCTTAGAGAGCTAGTTGAATCAAATACACTTCAACTTTCATATATTTCAACTGAAGATCAATTAGCTGACATCTTAACAAAACCTTTGGATCAAAAACATTTTATTCATTTGCGTAAAAGCAATAGGAATGCTTTCCTTAAAATAACCTCTTTTTGAAACTTTTGCTTAGCTTAGGTTTTGTTTTTGTGTTTTTGTTCTTTATATATGTTTATACATAGTACATTGATTGAGCATGTGTATTATTGACTTTACTTGCATCCTTTCATATAATTAGAAATTTATTATGCTTTGGATATCATAATAATTCAGTTGATGCATTGATCATTTATTTAAATTAAACCATTTTTAATTAATCAAAGTCAATTTCTCTCTCAATGATCTTTTGGTATTGTTTTTATCTTATTTGACTATTTAGTCGAGTATGAATTCGAGATCAATCCTTGGTTGAATACTTTATATCTTAAATTAATTGATAGCCAATTGAGGGGGAGTCAAAGAAAAGTAAAATGCTCAAAAGATGTGGAAAGAGTTACATCCCAATGAGGAGTGTGAAAACTACCACCACATGGAGGAAAGAGCTACCACCTCGGTCGTCCGAGTACTGTGTGCAGCTACCACATGTATACCAAGCATGGTTTTGTAATTTTTGATTAAATAAAATGCATGATTGAAATACTTGACTCCGTCAAATTTCAAGGTTGGTATAAGGTGGGATTTTTAATGAAAGATGCTCAAAGAGCCACTCTCTTCAACAGATTGACTAGATACATTATATAATTTATTTGGGATTTCAAACATCTATTGATCTTGGTACTTCATTTTCTTTACCATATAAATGATTTGATAAACGTCTTACTCATAAGATCATGATGGATGTGTTTGAACTTGATCAACTTTAAAGGTTTTATGTAGTGTACTGGTTTTTCCCATGCAACTTTCCGGTGAATCCATTGTGTAGAACACCTAGTGTTGGTGTCTGGCCCATGGTGCATCGAAGGGGTGCCACAGATGGACCTCGTGAGACTTTGATAGCGGAATTGGCCTTCGGCTATAATTGCCGAATTTTAGAAAAGGTTTTGGGCCAATCTGAGGTTGGATTTGGATTCAGCGCGGAAAAACGCTTGAAAACGGCTATTTGCTTGTTGAATTTGGAGTCCGGATGACCAAAAGCGGGCTTTCGGAAGTTTGTGGGGATTTTCGGTGCATGGGGGTGACACGTGGACCGGCCCGAGCCACGTGGCGGCCTCTTATTGGCCGGCTCACGCAGCTGGGTCCACGGGGAGGCGCGGCGGTGCATGGACCGCGGCGGGGGGACGCGTGGCGTGCCCTGGTAGGCGGGCGCACGCGGCACGGCTCACCGGTCTGGCGGGGTTGCGGTGGACCGGGCGCATGACGCGTGGCGGCATCTGATTCGTGGGACCACGTAGGCGCGGTCCACGGCGTGCGCGAGGGGGGCGCCTCGGTACTGTGCGCGCACAGTGGCGCCAGCGGGGCGGTCGGCCGCACTCGAGTGCGACACGCGTCGCCTCGCGGTTGGGCGGCCGTACCTACCCCGCTGACCGCGAGGGGGCCACGTGGCGCGTTGCGGGCCGCCAGGTTCGCTGTCCCCTGTTCGGGGTGACGTGGCCGTCCCAGGGACTTCCGGGCGCGTCGGACGGGAGATATACAACCCGGTTTCCGGGCGCAGTGCGCCCGGAAACCGCGCCCGAAACCCGGCCCGATAAGCATAGTGGGCTGGGCCTATAAATAGCTCCCCCCTTTCTTTCTTTTGGCTTTTTGGACCCCATTTCCGCTGAGCTCCCTTCACAAGAGTTTTTCCTCCCTCAGTGCACTACCCTTTGGAGAAGTTTGAGGATTTTTGGAGGCACGCTTCCCGAGGTTCACCATTTTACGGCGCGGCGCGACGCTTGTTCTCCGGCGATCCTCTTCGCCCCTTCTCAGTGTTTGGACTCCTCCGACTCACCCCGACCTCGGAATTCGCCGATTCTTGCGCCGTTGGACTCACGACAGGTAGGGCTTCAACTCCTGTGTTTTGTGGTTGCTCGATTTCCGTGCTGATCTTGGAGTTTTCTTAGCACCCAGTTGACCCTTTTTCTTCGCGGACTTTTGGGACAGCACCGCAGTGTTCTTGCCATATCTTTTCGCTCGGGCGTCGGAACGAGGCGATTCAAAAGGCAATTTTCATCTACGTTTCGCAAGGAGTCTCCTGTATTTTTCTCAGATTTTTCTGGATTTTACCCGTGGGTGAGAATCTTCTTTCTCTGTGGTTCCTTGTTACAGGAATTTGGTACAGTTTGGTTTCGGGGTGTACCCCTTGCCGGATTTTTATCTCAGCGTAGGAAACTCCAATTTGGGCGTGCAGGTACTCGTTTCGACGGGCTCGTCGCAAGGATCGCAATAGTATTTTTCTTGGATTTTTCTGGGCATTATTCGCAGGTAAAAATTGGTGAATTCTGGACTGCGGATTTAGGGGACAGATTTTGGAAATTGGGGATGAATCGCTTATGTATTTTTTCCTTTGGGGTATTTTGTACAGATTGGTGGTGTGTTTGGACTGATCTTGGACTTTGCCTTCGGGAATTTGGAATAGCGCTTGAGGTGGGTGATGTTGTGAACCTCCTACTTGTGAATGTCACTAGGCCTATTAGAATGCCATGATTATGTGTTATTAATTGTGAATGTATCTAGCATGCTTGTATGAGATTAAGGTTCCTTTGTTGATACTTGCGTTGTTAGCAGGTTACAAGTTAGTAAGTGGTATTTCCAAGTTTAGATAGGCAATTTAATTAGTTGGAAAGAATGCTAAAGCCATATCATATTATATGTTAAGGGAAGGTTTGGGCATGTGGTTAGAATGAATGTTGTATAAGGGATACTTGCTAGTAGACTGTGCATCTAAAATGTATTATGTATCATATATCCTGCCACATGTACATCGGGATTTCCCAAACACTTAATGTTGCATATGTTTGAATAATTGGAGTAATTATAGCCAATAAAGGACTTTGCATGCTTGAATGGTCATCTAGATAGGCCACCTTTTTCTGCTACACAAACTTATTGGAATTGACTTAGGAGAAACCATGCTTTTATTCGTTCTCCTGTCGTCTAGCCTTAGGGGATTGTGTAGTCAGATGTTCAGAGTTGGGACAGTCGGGGATCGAGGTTTGGGTGTTGCGGCGACCGCGGACTGTGGGCGGTTGACCGGATTATTATTACTACTTTTACACCAGATTGGAGGTAGGGGATCGAGTTTCCCTTTAGTGGATGGGTTTTCCCACTTTGATCAGGGTCGTGACCCCGTCCTGCTATTTATGGTACTGATGATACTAGTGACTGTGATACTATGCTCGTGTGGGGTCGCTCCCCTCGAGTGCCACTCCGGAGTAGGATTCCGACCGTGTTGGGTGCCGGTCAGGCCGTGTTGGGTGCCGGCTAGACCGTGTTGGGTTCCGGTCTATTTGGACAGGGGAGATACTGAGTTGTGAGGTTGACAGCAGAGCAGGCAGTTCCAGTGTTTACTGGTGTTTTGATTGGGTTGGTCTGTCAGTCCTTACGTCCTGGTGCATGTTTTTAGCCATTCTCTAGTAGGCATCGTAGAGGCACGTTAGTGGTAGCTCTGCATCAGTAGTGTACTTGTAGCTTACCACCTTTGTTTCATTTTTCGCCTCTGATAGTCCTAGTGGGCATGTCTGAGTTTGAGGTCTACCCACTAGGGGAGGCTACTGTTTTTATAGTAGTTCTCACCCCCCACTGTTTTCTCTTTTCTGTTCCCCTTTGTTTTGCAGAGTTCTCTGCGGGAGTTGCGGGACCCTCTTCCCTGGATCGAGGTAAGAGGATCGCTGATTAGCTAGCCACTGCCCGAGTTCGAGTTTAGTAGTTTTGATGTATCCCCAGTACACTCAGACGGTTGTATTTTCCTTTTATTTTGGGTCTGGCTGCGGCCAGCTGGTTGTATATATTTCGTGAGCTGGGAGAGACACTTGTATATTTCTGAGAGCTTACTGTACTTTCATTTCCAGCATTTGTCTGAGTTGTATTAGTTTTAGTTTAGCTCTGTTTTATGCTCCTTTATTACTTGTTTTATATCTGAGCAGGTTATCAGCGCTTCGTGTACACGGAAAATTCCGTATGCACGGCGGATCTGTGGACGGGCCCGGGTTCTGGTTTACACCCGGGGCGTGACAGATTAGTTGGTATCAGAGCTTAGGGATAGGTCAGACGGGACTTAGGAAACCCTAGGCTTTTGGCAGACCCTAGGAAGGCAGAGCGTGAGTGACGTGATATTGTGCGAAAGTCGGTAATTGGTTGTTAACTCTTCCTGTGAGTGGAGAGGGATTGACATAGCCTATTTCTGGGGGACTATTATGTTGGCTGCAGACAACATAAGGTTACAGAAATAGGGGAATGTCCATGACTTTCGCTTGATTGGGTCGAGAGTGGTTTGGTTTACTGACCCGTGGATTTTGTGTGGCAGGATGCCTCCTAGGCGGCAGATTCCTACTCGGGGTACTCCTACACCCCCGGAGGAGCCGGAGCAGTCCGGGCCTTCTGAGATCAGTGAGCTGAGGGCCATGATGGCCCAGTTGGCGGAGAGCCATCGCCGACAGGAGCAGAGGTTTGAGCAGTTATTGGCCCAGGTTGCGGCACCTCCCCCTACTACTGCTGAGGCCCCCGCACCACCTGTTGTACCACCGACTATTCCACTTGCCCCTACAGCGCCGTCATCGAGCAGCGGGGCTCAGGGGATGTTCAGGCCTTTGACCCCAGAGGAGGAGCGGGAGTTTTCTGATAAACTCACGCAGTTCTGCAAGCGAGGACCCCCTAAGTTCTCGGGGCGGAGCACTCACCCGTGGGAGATTGGATCATGGCTAGCGTCAATGGAGAAGATGTTTCGGGACTTCTTCATCGACCAGAGGTTCAGAGCACATTTGGCAGTACACTGTCTGGAGGGGGATGCAGATGCTTGGTGGCGTCGGGTCGAGCCCCTAGAGTTTCAGGTCACCCGACAGCTACCCTGGTCAGAGTTCAGGAGGATGACCCTTGACACTTACTTCTCCACGAGTGTGAAGAAGAAGATAGAAGATGACTTGAAGAACCTGCAGCAAGGTGATCGCTCAGTTTGGGACTATTTCCAGGAGTTTACGCAGTTGCTCAACTGCGTGCCCTACGTTGCCAGGGATGGGCTGCACCAGGTGGAGCTGTTTGAGACAGGCTTGCGCCCCGAGATCTATACCATGGTACACGCCCAGAGGCTTCAGACTTTATCAGAGGCAGTGGATCATGCCCAGTGGGTCGAGAGGGGAGATCAGGTTGTTTCTAGACGCGGAGGTCCGGTCGCTCAGAGTTCTGAGAAGAAGCGACCAGCATCAGATGAGGGGGGACAGGCCAGTTCCTGGAGGCCGCCCCGACCGCCACCGCCTCAGTTTACGTGCCGGGGGCGTTCGGAGCGGTGAGGGCCTGGGGGATCCCAGAGGCCCCCACAGCATCAGCAGCCCCAGCGACAGCAGCAGCACTCGCAGCAGCAGAGGTCGCAGTCGCGACAGCAGGGATCTCAGCGGCAGTCGCACAGGCAGCAGCAGCAGCAGTCACGGCAGTTTCGGGCCCCAGGCAGTTGTATCTTCTGCGGGGGTCCGCATTTCCCCGGCACTTGTGATCAGAGGTGGGGGCGTTGTTATGGCTGCGGGCAGGCAGGGCACATACGATCTTCATGCCCTTTTTAGGCATCAGTGGCGCCTTCTTCGGCCTCAGTTTCTCTTCCACCCCAGCAGCGACCGCCAGCTCAGCGGCCCTATGCTTCTGCGAGCAGGGCTCCTTCCTCCCACCCTGCAGACCACCGACCACCAGCTCAGAGCGGGCGAGTCTACGCCGCTCAGGTAGGGGACTCCGCGGCAGCCGACCACGTGGTGGCAGGTATCACCTTACTTTTTGGCATTAGAGCTCGCACTTTATTTGATACCGGTGCATCACATTCTATTATCAGTAGAGCATTTGCATCATCTCATGGACTAGAGTTAGGTCGGTTGCCACATGCTTTAGAGGTACAGATTCCCGGTCACATTTTGTATGTAGAGGAGTGTTGCTGGTCGTGCCCGGTACAGCTTGAGTCTTGGATTTTGCCAGCGGACCTGATGGTCCTTAGTCAGCTGCGAGATTTTGACATTGTACTGGGGATGGATTGGCTGGCTCGCTATTTCGCGACGATTGATTGCGCCGCGAGGTCTGTTACTTTTAGCGAGCCAGGCCAGGAGGTGTTCGTTTTCAGGGGGTGCCAGAGTGCTTTCTTTGCCTCTATGGTTTCGACTTCTCGTGCGAGGCAGATGATGCGCAGTGGGTGCGTAGCCTTTATGGCATCTGTGGTTAAGGAGCCTACGGCGGCTCCGGGACTCGCGGATATCCCGATTGCCCGCGAGTTCCCGGATGTGTTTCCTCCAGAGCTGTTTAGCATGCCGCCGGATAGGGAGGTCGAGTTTTTGATTGACGTGGTCCCAGGAACTGCGCCAATCTCTAAGGCTCCTTACCGAATGGCACCGGCTGAGCTGCGAGAATTAAAGGCGCAACTCCAGGATTTAATGGATAAGGGTTTTGTGAGACCGAGTGTATCGCCTTGGGGAGCGTCGGTGCTATTTGTGAAGAAGAAAGATGGTTCGCTTCGACTGTGCGTTGATTATCGGGAGCTGAATAAAGCGACCATCAAGAACAAGTACCCTTTGCCGCGCATTGATGATTTATTTGATCAGCTGCAAGGGACTTGTGTCTTCTCCAAGATCGACTTACAGTCTGGTTACCACCAATTGAAGGTGAAGGCCGAGGACATCCCAAAGACGGCATTCAGGTCGCGGTACGGGCATTATGAGTTCACCGTCATGCCTTTTGGACTGACAAATGCCCCTGCAGCTTTTATGGATTTGATGAACAGGATTTTTCGACCATACCTGGATCGGTTCGTCGTTGTTTTTATTGATGACATCCTAGTTTATTCCCGAAGCGATGTGGAGCACGAGGAGCACCTGAGGATTGTGCTACAACTTCTGAGAGAGAGAAAGTTGTATGCCAAGTTATCTAAGTGTGAATTTTGGCTTCGGGAGGTTGTCTTTTTGGGCCACGTGATTTCAGCCGCTGGAGTGGCAGTAGACCCGGCGAAGATCGTGGCAGTCTGGGATTGGCCCCGACCGACGACGGTATCAGAGGTTCACAGTTTCATGGGCTTAGCAGGATATTACCGTCGATTTGTGGAAGGTTTTGCGAAACTTTCCACACCCCTCACTCGTTTGACGCGAAAAGGGATTAAGTTTACTTGGAGTGAGGATTGTCAGAGGAGCTTTGAGGAATTAAAGAACAGATTGATGTCGGCACCTGTCCTTTCCCTCCCTGTTATGGGGAAAGGATACGTGGTATACAGCGACGCATCGCACAGTGGACTTGGTTGCGTGCTGATGCAGGAAGGAAGGGTAATCGCTTATGCCTCCCGGCAACTGAAGGATTATGAAAAGAATTACCCTACCCATGATTTGGAGCTAGCTGCAGTGATTTTTGCACTAAAGTTGTGGCGCCACTACCTGTATGGGGAGCACTGCGAGATTTACACCGACCACAAGAGCTTGAAATACCTGTTCACGCAGAAGGAACTCAACTTGAGGCAGCGCAGATGGTTGAAATTGTTGAAAGATTATGATGTAGACATATTATACCATCCTGGCAAGGCCAACGTGGTTGCTGATGCCCTGAGCAGGAGAGCAGTACAGAGTCTATCTTTGAGGATCACCGATCAGGCGCCATTACTTGAGCAGATGAGGCGGTTAGAGCTCGAGGTTGTGTCCCCTGGGGTCTCTGCTAGACTTATGTCTCTAGTCGTGCAGCCCACTCTGTTGGACAGGATTCGAGAGAGACAGAGTGAGGACCCCCACCTGGTGAGGATTCGAGAGCAGATGCAGACTGGTTTGATAGGGGACTTCTCAGTCGATGCTGCGGGAGTACTACGGTACAGGGACCGCGCGTGTGTGCCTATGGACGCAGAGATCCGAGAGCAGATCTTGAGGGAGGCCCACTATACACCTTATACCATCCATCCTGGTGGGACTAAGATGTATAGGGATCTTAAGGCACAGTTTTGGTGGAATGGGATGAAAAGAGACATTGGGAGATTTGTAGCTCACTGTCTAACTTGTCAGCAAGTAAAGGCGGAGCATCGTGTACCTGCTGGCAAGTTGCAGAGTCTCCCAATCCCTGAATGGAAATGGGAACATGTTACGATGGATTTTGTCACTAGTTTGCCGAGAGCACAGACGGGAGCGGATGCTATCTGGGTAGTCGTGGATAGGCTTACCAAATCCGCTCACTTTCTGCCGGTTCAGATGACTTGGCCGATGGAGCGACTCGCACAGGTGTACTTGGCTGAGGTGGTTAGATTACACGGAGTACCTGTTTCCATAGTATCAGATAGAGACCCGAGGTTTGTCTCGCATTTCTGGAGGAGTTTACAGACAGCCTTGGGGACGCAGCTCCGATTCAGTACAGCATTCCACCCCCAGACCGATGGGCAGTCAGAGCGCACTATTCAGACCCTCGAGGATATGTTGAGAGCATGCATTCTGGACTTTGGAGGAGGATGGTACCGACACTTGGGATTAGTTGAGTTTGCGTACAACAACAGCTATCAAGCGAGCATTCAGATGGCTCCGTTTGAAGCGTTGTATGGACGCAGGTGTCGGTCACCCCTTTATTGGAGTGACGTGGGTGAGAAGAAGACTTTGGGTCCTGATCTACTGTTAGAGGCAGAGGAAAAGGTCAGATTGATACGACGACACCTCGAGACCGCCCAGAGTCGACAGAAGAGTTATGCTGATACTCGACGGCGAGACTTAGAGTTTCAGGTGGGTGACCATGTTTTTCTGAAAGTCTCGCCTTCGAAGGGGATTCGGAGATTTGGTATTCGTGGGAAACTGAGCCCTCGTTATATTGGACCTTTTGAGGTGTTGGAGCGCTTAGGGCCAGTTGCCTACAGGCTTGCGCTTCCTCCCAGACTTTCGGGTGTTCACAATGTATTTCATGTTTCGACACTGAGGAGGTATGTTCAAGACCCGTCTCATATCATCGATTTCACCCCATTGGAGGTTGCTGAGGACCTGAGCTATGTTGAGCGGCCGTTGAGGATCTTTGACCGTGAGGTTAGGGAGTTACGCAGTCGGGCCATCCCGTACGTGAAGGTCCTCTGGAGCAGTCATGATGAGCGCGAGGCTACATGGGAGTTAGAGTCGGCGATGATGGATGCTCACCCCCACTTGTTTGAGGCCCCTGCCTGAGGTATGACTTTTGTTTCGAGGACGAAACTTTTTCTTGTAGGGGAGGATGTAGTGTACTGGTTTTTCCCATGCAACTTTCCGGTGAATCCATTGTGTAGAACACCTAGTGTTGGTGTCTGGCCCATAGTGCATCGAAGGGGTGCCACAGATGGACCTCGTGAGACTTTGATAGCGGAATTGGCCTTCGGCTGTAATTGCCGAATTTTAGAAAAGGTTTTGGGCCAATCTGAGGTTGGATTTGGATTCAGCGCGGAAAAACGCTTGAAAACGGCTATTTGCTTGTTGAATTTGGAGTCCGGATGACCAAAAGCGGGCTTCCGGAAGTTTGTGGGGATTTTCGGTGCATGGGGGTGACACGTGGACCGGCCCGAGCCACGTGGCGGCCTCTTATTGGCCGGCTCACGCAGCTGGGTCCACGGGGAGGCGCGGCGGTGCATGGACCGCGGCGGGGGGACGCGTGGCGTGCCCTGGTAGGCGGGCGCACGCGGCACGGCTCACCGGTCTGGCGGGGTTGCGGTGGACCGGGCGCATGACGCGTGGCAGCTTCTGATTCGTGGGACCACGTAGGCGCGGTCCACGGCGTGCGCGAGGGGGGCGCCTCGGTACTGTGCGCGCACAGTGGCGCCAGCGGGGCGGTCGGCCGCACTCGAGTGCGACACGCGTTGCCTCGCGGTTGGGCGGCCGTACCTACCCCGCTGACCGCGAGGGGGCCACGTGGCGCGTTGCGGGCCGCCAGGTTCGCTGTCCCCTGTTCGGGGTGACGTGGCCGTCCCAGGGACTTCCGGGCGCGTCGGACGGGAGATATACAACCCGGTTTCCGGGCGCAGTGCGCCCGGAAACCGCGCCCGAAACCCGGCCCGATAAGCATAGTGGGCTGGGCCTATAAATAGCTCCCCCCTTTCTTTCTTTTGGCTTTTTGGACCCCATTTCCACTGAGCTCCCTTCACAAGAGTTTTTCCTCCCTCAGTGCACTACCCTTTGGAGAAGTTTGAGGATTTTTGGAGGCACGCTTCCCGAGGTTCACCATTTTACGGCGCGGCGCGACGCTTGTTCTCCGGCGATCCTCTTCGCCCCTTCTCAGTGTTTGGACTCCTCCGACTCACCCCGACCTCGGAATTCGCCGATTCTTGCGCCGTTGGACTCACGACAGGTAGAGCTTCAACTCCTGTGTTTTGTGGTTCCTCGATTTCCGTGCTGATCTTGGAGTTTTCTTAGCACCCATTTGACCCTTTTTCTTCACGGACTTTTGGGACAGCACCGCAGTGTTCTTGCCATATCTTTTCGCTCGGGCGTCGGAACGAGGCGATTCAAAAGGCAATTTTCATCTACGTTTCGCAAGGAGTCTCCTGGATTTTTCTCAGATTTTTCTGGATTTTACCCGTGGGTGAGAATCTTCTTTCTCTGTGGTTCCTTGTTACAGGAATTTGGTACAGTTTGGTTTCGGGGTGTACCCCTTGCCGGATTTTTATCTCAGCGTAGGAAACTCCAATTTGGGCGTGCAGGTACTCGTTTCGACGGGCTCATCGCAAGGATCGCGATAGTATTTTTCTTGGATTTTTCTGGGCATTATTCGCAGGTAAAAATTGGTGAATTCTGGACTGCGGATTTAGGGGACAGATTTTGGAAATTGGGGATGAATCGCTTATGTATTTTTTCCTTTGGGGTATTTTGTACAGATTGGTGGTGTGTTTGGACTGATCTTGGACTTCGCCTTCGGGAATTTGGAATAGCGCTTGAGGTGGGTGATGTTGTGAACCTCCTACTTGTGAATGTCACTAGGCCTATTAGAATGCCATGATTATGTGTTATTAATTGTGAATGTATCTAGCATGCTTGTATGAGATTAAGGTTCCTTTGTTGATACTTGCGTTGTTAGCAGGTTACAAGTTAGTAAGTGGTATTTCCAAGTTTAGATAGGCAATTTAATTAGTTGGAAAGAATGCTAAAGCCATATCATATTATATGTTAAGGGAAGGTTTGGGCATGTGGTTAGAATGAATGTTGTATAAGTGATACTTGCTAGTAGACTGTGCATCTAAAATGTATTATGTATCATATATCCTGCCACATGTACATCGGGATTTCCCAAACACTTAATGTTGCATATGTTTGAATAATTGGAGTAATTATAGCCAATAAAGGACTTTGCATGCTTGAATGGTCATCTAGATAGGCCACCTTTTTCTGCTACACAAACTTATTGGAATTGACTTAGGAGAAACCATGCTTTTATTCGTTCTCCTGTCGTCTAGCCTTAGGGGATTGTGTAGTCAGATGTTCAGAGTTGGGACAGTCGGGGATCGAGGTTTGGGTGTTGCGGCGACCGCGGACTGTGGGCGGTTGACCGGATTATTATTACTACTTTTACACCAGATTGGAGGTAGGGGATCGAGTTTCCCTTTAGTGGATAGGTTTTCCCACTTTGATCAGGGTCGTGACCCCGTCCTGCTATTTATGGTACTGATGATACTAGTGACTGTGATACTATGCTCGTGTGGGGTCGCTCCCCTCGAGTGCCACTCCGGAGTAGGATTCCGACCGTGTTGGGTGCCGGTCAGGCCGTGTTGGGTGCCGGCTAGACCGTGTTGGGTTCCGGTCTATTTGGACAGGGGAGATACTGAGTTGTGAGGTTGACAGCAGAGCAGGCAGTTCCAGTGTTTACTGGTGTTTTGATTGGGTTGGTCTGTCAGTCCTTACGTCCTGGTGCATGTTTTTAGCCATTCTCTAGTAGGCATCGTAGAGGCACGTTAGTGGTAGCTCTGCATCAGTAGTGTACTTGTAGCTTACCACCTTTGTTTCATTTTTCGTCTCTGATAGTCCTAGTGGGCATGTCTGAGTTTGAGGTCTACCCACTAGGGGAGGCTACTGTTTTTATAGTAGTTCTCACCCCCCACTGTTTTCTCTTTTCTGTTCCCCTTTGTTTTGCAGAGTTCTCTGCGGGAGTTGCGGGACCCTCTTCCCTGGATCGAGGTAAGAGGATCGCTGATTAGCTAGCCACTGCCCGAGTTCGAGTTTAGTAGTTTTGATGTATCCCCAGTACACTCAGACGATTGTATTTTCCTTTTATTTTGGGTCTGGCTGCGGCCAGCTGGTTGTATATATTTCGTGAGCTGGGAGAGACACTTGTATATTTCTGAGAGCTTACTGTACTTTCATTTCCAGCATTTGTCTGAGTTGTATTAGTTTTAGTTTAGCTCTGTTTTATGCTCCTTTATTACTTGTTTTATATCTGAGCAGGTTATCAGCGCTTCGTGTACACGAAAAATTCCGTATGCACGGCGGATCTGTGGACGGGCCCGGGTTCTGGTTTACACCCGGGGCGTGACATTTTAATTTCTGTAAAGTTTCATGTCATTATTTGAATGTTATTGATAGATTTAACATAATTTATTTCTCTTGACATGAAACGATGACTTTTGTTTAAAGTTGATGTGCTAAAATGGTTACATACTTTTTCTGGATTTTATGGAATTTTTCTAAATTATTCTGAAGAAAAAGTTGGAGCCGATCCGGATCGGACAAGTTGATCCGGATCCCGAACGCAGGTATTTCCTGCGGGTAGCCGATCCGGATTGAAATCTCGATCCGATCCGGATCACGGCTAGGGTTTTATTAGAACAAGAGGGCTTTTGATTTCTTTTATTGCAATCTTTTGTTCTTAAGACTCCAGAGCTTCTCTCTCTAGAATTCATCCTTCTTGGAGCCTTCCAAACTCGAGTTCTTCGATTCCAAGTAAGTTTTATTGATCAAAATCTCGGTTTTTCACTGTTTTTCCTTGTTTGCTCAAAACGTGAGTAGAATTCATGGAACTTTTTCGTTTGTGAATGGTTTTTGGTCAAATTTCTTTTGAAATAAGAACTCTGGGTAGATTAGTTTTGATTATATGCTAGGTATTCTATTGATTAACGAATTTTTGGGCTTCGATTTCTTAAAATTTGGTTTTAGAGCATATAATAGGAATTTTTGAAAATCATGCAATTGATCTATTTTTAAAATTCTTTTTGCAAAACTAATTTGATTCTTAGTCTCTCTACATGATTATGATTGTTTGGGTACAATTTTTCAAATTTTTGAAAATTAACAAATTTTCATGTGTTCTTGAGTTGGTATTCACAGGATTTCAAACTTCTTAAAGCACGTGCAGCAATGGTGATCACCTGGATTATTTTTCTACTTGCTGCCATGGTTCATGTTAAAGATACTGCCAAGCCTAAGAAGGCTAAGAGAACGAAGAAAACTCGGAGTGATTCCGAGACAGAAACTGAGACGGACTTAATTGACTGGGATAACCTCGAGGTCGAGGAAAATGTTCCCATTGTCTCCAAAGGGAAAGCAACTGCTGAAGCTTCAACGACAAAGCCTCCGCCTACTGCTGCAGAAAAAGGAAAAGCCCCTATGGATCCAAGTCCAATTGGAACAAAAATAAAAACCGGTGCAAGAAAAAGAGGCAGTGCTCGAGGCATTTCGATTGGTGAACCACTTGCTAGCCAGCCTCCTCAACAAGACTTCATCAGCTCCGCAAGGATCAAAGATTTTGAAAAGAGGGAATGCATTGGCGAAAGACATGTCAATGTCAAACCAATGAAGGAACGATCTACATTCTTTGGGACTTTGTTTGACCAGGCCGGTCTTGCTCCCATATGCGACTTCCCTGAGACTACTGGGTATTGTCCTCACTCAGTACGAATGTTTTATCAGAACGCTTCAAGTATAGTGGATCAGGACCAGGGACATCGAGAATTTCAAATATTGGTCAAGAATATCAAGATCAAAGTCACACCTCAACTGATTGGAGAGGTGTTAGGGATGAAGGCCAGAGTTAATGGAGCTCATTATCTGAAAACTCAAGTCTTCAACGACAACTCTTGGAGAGTGGTGGTTAATGGAATTTGTCTTCCAGATACTTTGTCGACAGGAAATTCTGTTTTCTCAAAAGAACTTCGATCGGAGTATCGTTATGTGAACTTCATTGTTTGCTATAACATCCTTCCAAACATGAATACGAAGGTTCTTCGATGGGATAGGATGTTATTCCTTTATCTTCTTGGAAACCCCGCAGCATCGATGGGAGCAAACTTAAATATTCCTTATCTCATTTGGTCAAGGATGGCGCGTTATGTGGAACATGCTCACCCCACAGAGAGACTTCCCTATCCAATGATAATTATGCGCATCCTTCGAAAGTTTAAAGTCGACACAAGTGCGAGCTCCTATATGTACAGTTTGGGCACAATCAATGAGACAACAATTGTGAAGTCTCTCTCGACTAAACAAGATGATCCTCCATCACCTCCTACCCGACAAAGAGCTCGACCACAAGCAACAACTTCTGCACCTCGAGCAACACCTCCTGTTCCACCTGCACAGCAAGCACCTCTATCAACTTCTGATGATGATGCTTCGGTTAGCTCAATCTTTAAGGAACAACAGCGACTCTCAAACGAGCAAGAACGCATGTCTATTGAGTTCGCTGAAATGAAAGAGGATCTTAAAGAAGTTAAGAAGAACAAGCTTTGATGATCCAAGATCTTAAAGAAGTTAAGAAGGAGCAAGCTTCTATGAACAAACGGATCAAGAAAATGTTTCAGAAGCTTGGGTGCATCAGCTCTGAAGATTCTGCATAAAGTTTTGTTTCTAATCTTTTTTTGCAGGTTTTAAGTTCTTGTGTTTGTTTTATCTCCTTCAGCTCACACGTATTTAAACTTGTTAACTCTCTTTGTGTTTTGTAATTTTGGCTTTGTTTGTGACAAAAAGGGGGAGAGAGTTTAGAGAGAACTTTGTGAGAACTTTGAACAAACTTTGACTTTGGTGAAAGGTAAGTATCACAACTTCTGGTTTTATCTTGTGATTTGTTGCATGTCCCTACTAACTATTCGACTAACTATTTGGACATGTATTATTACTAACAAGTTGTTTGATTACTAACAAAGCAAAGTTATGACATTTGGAATCTTATTGCTTAGAAGATATGTCAATGTTTGATTGTGATCTTATTACATATCTGAATTACTAAATGTCATGATGAGTATAAACTTTATCTCTGCTAGGTTTTGAATGCTAAATATTCTTGAGGTATCTAACGATCTCTTTTTGTCAAGAATAATTTCTTTTGCAGAGAGTGCAGATGTCTAAGTCTAGAATCTGTTTTAGGAGTTTATCTCATGTATTTAAATTTTGGATCTCCATTGTAAATTTTTGTTGTATGGTGATAGCAACAAAAATATCTTTTTGAATTTTCTTTAGTGGATTTGTGTTTTGTCACGAAACCGCCAAAGGGGGAGATTGTTAAGGAATTTGTTTTGGCGCATTTCGTGAAAGTGTTAAGTCTTGAAGATTGAAGATGAAAGAAGTTTGGATCATATACCTCAATCTCAAGAAAGAAGAATTCAAAAGGACCAGGTAAGTTTAACTAAAGATTTTTGGTGATCCGAATACTTCTTGTAGTGTAGAAACACTTGGAAGAATTTTTATTGCATAAAAATCAAAAACTGGACATGGGACATGTACAGGATCCGGATCAGACAGTCCAATCCGGATCCCGAAGGGTGCTTGTTCATTGGCAAATCCGATCCGGATCAAAGGTCATTTTCGATCCGGATCCCGAACATGGGATTTTGCTAGAATACATGAACGATCCGAATCGGGCACCTCAATCCGGATCACGAACCCTGTTTTTCTGGAATTGCCTGACTCGTTACGACGATCCGGATCACAGTAAATCCGATCCGGATCGCCGTCGTGAAAATTTCCAGAAACGGATAGTTTTTGAACCTTATCTTCTTCCAATGTTTCTAACCCTATATATAGACCCTATTATTCATTTCTTAGGGTATCAGAAAATAATAGAAAAATACGACCGAAAGAGAAAAATCCACATATAGAGAAGAAAGGAAATCAATAGATTTAATTCTATGTTTCTTCATCTATATTGATTAATTTGATTCTAGGTTTTCCAAACTCAGATTTTGAGTAGAATAAAAATTAATGAATACTTAGATGGTATTTCCGATCTATTCTAATCTAAGTATTCGGGCGATCATCACCACCCAAAACAACGATTTACCCTAAATCGGCGCGTGGACTCGCGTGGCCTTGTGGATTCAAGGTGCAACCGCTCTCGTGGATTCGGAGCGAGGTACGTTCGTGGATTCGAAGCGTGCTACTGGGTGAAGACCGTGGATTCGGTCGGACATCGTGGACTCGACGTTGGACGCCGTGGATTCGGCGTTGGACGCAGATCGTGGATTCGAGACGCGTTGCGGAGCGAGCGGAGAAGATCTACTAGGAGCGTATGGTAAAGGTTGAGTCGTCTGTGAATACGTTATATCACCTTGTACGTGTGTTAATTCTAGTGGATTTCACCGTGTTATCGGTCCCGTGGTTTTTTACTCCGATTTGGAGTTTTTCCACGTAAAAATCTTGCATGTTCATTTATATTTCCGCATTGGGTTTTATTGCGCAATGATTTTTGAGTGTTTATTGTTTACACCTATTCACCCCCTCTAGGTGTTTTTACCCTATTTAGATCCATTATTACATATAACCCAACATCCATGACTTTCGCTGGATTGGGTCGAGAGTGGTTTTGGTTACTGACCCGTGGTTTCTTGTGTGGCAGGATGCCTCCTAGGCGGCAGATTCCTTCCCTGGGGACTCCTACAACCCCCGGAGGAGCCGGAGCAGTCCGGCCTTCTGAGATCAGTGAGCTGAGGGCCATGTGGCCCAGTTGGCGGAGAGTCACCGCCAACAGGAGCAGAGGTTTGAGCAGTTGCTTGCTCAGGTTGCGGCACCTCCCCCTACTACTGTAGAGGCCCCCGTACCACCTGTTGTACCGCCGGCTATTCCACCAGTCCCTACGTCACCGTCGTCGAGCAGTGGGGCCCAGGGGATGTTCAGGCCATTGACCCCAGCAGAGGAGCAGGAGTTTTCTGACAAACTCACCCAGTTCTGTAAGCGAGGACCACCTAGGTTCTCTGGACGGAGCACTCACCCATGGGAGATAGGATCGTGGCTGCAGCAATGGAGAAGTTATTTCGGACTTCTTCATTGAGCATAGATATAGAGTGCATTTGGCAGTACACTGTCTAGAGGGGGATGCAGATGTTTGGTGGCGTCGGGTCGAGCCCTTAGAGTTTCAGATCTCCCGACAGCTACCCTGGTCGGAGTTCAGGAGGATGATCCTTGATACTTATTTCTCCACGAGCGTGAAGAAAAAAACTAGAAGATGATCTGAAGAATCTTCAGCAGGGTGACCGGCCAGTGTGGGACTACTTTCAGGAGTTCACGCAGTTGCTCAACTGCGTACCCTATGTTGCCAGGGATGGGCCGCACCAGGTGGAGCTTTTGAGACAGGTCTGCGTCCTGAGATCTATACCTTGGTGCATGCCCAGAGGCTTCAGACCTTGTCAGAGGCGTGGATCACGCGCAGTGGGGTTGAAAGGGGAGATCATGTGGTCGCTAGGCGTGGAGGCTTGGTCGCTCAGAGTTCTGAGAGGAAGCGGCCAGCGCCAGACGATGGGGGACAGGCCAGTTCATGGAGGCCGCCCCCCGACCGCCACCGCCATCAGTTTACGGGCCGTGGGTCGTTCTGAGCGGCGAGGGCCTTGGGGGGATCCCAGAGGCCCCCAACAGCAGCAGCGCTCGCAGCAGCAGAGGTCGCAGTCGCGACAGCAGGGGGTCACGCGGCGGAGGCAGCAGCAGCAGCAGTCGAGGCAGCCCCGGTCTACAGTTGGTGTGTTTTCTGCAGGGGTCAGCACCCCTCCGATACTTGTGATTTGAGGCACGGTCGCTGTTTCAAGTTGCGGGCAGTCAGTCATCTGCGAGCTACTTGCCCTTTTTCGACATCGGTGGCACTTTCTCTTCGGCATCAGCCCCTCTTCCCCCTCATCAGCGACCGCCAAGCTCAGCGGCCTTATGCTCCAGCGAGCAGGGCTTCTTCCTCCCACCCTGCAGATTACCGACCACCAGCTCAGAGCGGGCGGGTCTAATGCCGCCCAGGTGGAGGACTCCACGGCAGCCGATCACGTGGTGGCAGGTATCATTTTACTTTTCGGTACTAGAGCTCGCACTTTATTGATACCGGGTGCATCACATTCTTTTATCAGTAAGCATTTGCATCATCACTGGACTAGAGTTAGGTCGGTTGCCACATGCATTAGAGGTACAGATTCCCGTCACATTTGTATGTAGAGGAGTGTTGATGGTCGTGCCCGGTACAGCTTGAGTCTTGGATTTTGCCAGCGGACCTGATGGTCCTTAGTCAGCTGCGAGATTTGACATTGTACTGGGGATGGATTGGCTGGCTCGCTATTTTCGCGACGATTGATTGCGCCGCGAGGACTATTACTTTTAGCGAGCCAGGCCAGGAGGTGTTCGTTTACCGGGGGTGCCAGAGTGTTTTCTTTGCCTCAGTGGTTTCGACTTCTCGTGCGAGGCAGATGATGCGCAGTGGATGCGTGTCTTTTTTGGCATCTGTTAAGGAGCCTACGGCGGCACCGGGACTCACGGATATCCCGATTGCCCACGAGTTCCCGGATGTGTTTCCTCCAGAGCTGAGTTGTATGCCGCCGGATAGGGAGGTTGAGTTTTTGATTGACGTAGTTCCAGGAGCTGCGCCAATCTCGAAGGCTCCTTACCGAATGGCACCGGCTGAGCTGCGAAATTAAAGGCGCAACTTCAAGATTTAATGGATAAAGGCTTCGTGAGGCCAAGTGTATCGCCTTGGGGAGCGCCGGTGCTATTCGTGAAGAAGAATGATGGATCGCTTCGACTGTGTGTTGATTATCGGGAGTTGAATAAAGTGACCATCAAGAACAAGTACCCTTTGCCGCGCATTGATGACTTATTTGATCAGCTGCAAGGGTCTTGTGTCTTCTCCAAGATTGAATTACAGTCTGGTTACCACCAATTGAAGGTGAAGGCCGAGGACATCCCAAAGACGGCATTCAGGTCGCGGTACGGGCATTATGAGTTCACCGTCATGCCTTTTGGATTGACAAATGCCCCTGCTGCTTTTATGGATTTAATGAACAGGATTTTTCGACCATACCTGGATCGGTTCGTCGTTGTTTTATTGATGATATCCTGGTTTATTCCCAGAGCGATGTGGAGCACGAGGAGCACTTGAGGATTGTGCTGCAACTTCTGAGAGAGAGGAAGTTGTATGCCAAGTTATCAAATGCGATTTTGGCTTCGGGAGGTTGTTTTTTTGGGCCACGTGATTTCAGCCGCTGGAGTGGCAGTAGACCCAGCGAAGATCGAGGCAGTCCGGGATTGGCCCCGACCGACGACGGTATCAGAGGTCCGCAGTTTTATGGGGTTAGCTGGATATTACCGTCGGTTTGTGGAAGGTTTTGCGAAACTTTCCACACCCCTCACTCGTTTGACGCGAAAGGGATTAAGTTTATTTCGAGTGAGGATTGCCAGAGGAGCTTTGAGGAATTAAAGAACAGATTGATGTCGGCTCCTATCCTTTCCCTCCCTGTTATGGGGAAAGGATACGTGATTTACAGTGATGCATCGCACAGTGGACTTGGTTGCGTGCTGATGCAGGAGGGAAGGGTAATCGCTTATGCTTCTCGGCAACTGAAGGATTATGAAAAGAATTACCCTACCCATGACCTGGAGCTAGCTGCAGTGATTTTCGCACTAAAGTTATGGCGCCACTACCTGTATGGGGAGCACTGCGAGATTTACACCGACCACAAGAGCCTGAAATACCTGTTACACAGAAGGAGCTCAACTTGAGGCAGCGCAGATGGTTGGAATTGTTAAAGGACTACGATGTAGACATATTATACCATCCTGGCAAGGCCAATGTGGTTGCTGATGCCCTGAGCAGGAGAGCAGTACAGAGTCTATCTTTGATGATCACCTGATCAGGCGCCATTACTTGAGCAGATGAGGCGGTTGGAGCTCGAGGTTGTGTCCCCTGGGGTCTCTGCTAGACTTATGTCTCTAGTCGTGCAGCCCACTCTGTTGGACAGGATTCGAGAGAGACAGAGTGAGGACCCCCACCTGATGAGGATTCGAGAGCAGATTCAGACTGGTTTGATAGGGGACTTTCAGTTGATGCTTCGGGAGTACTGCGGTACAGGGACCGAGCTTGTGTGCCTATGGATGCAGAGATCCGAGAGCAGATCTTGAGGGAGGCCCACTATACACCTTATACCATCCATCCTGGTGGGACTAAGATGTATAGGGACCTGAGGCACAGTTTTTGGTGGAATGGGATGAAAAGAGACATTGGGAGATTTGTAGCACACTGTTTAACTTGTCAGCAAGTAAAAGCGAGCATCGTGTACCTGCTGGCAAGTTGCAGAGTCTCCCAATCCCGAATGGAAATGGGAACATGTTACGATGGATTTTGTCACTGGTTTGCCGAGAGCACAGATGGGAGCGGATGCTATCTGGGTAGTCGTGGACAGGCTTACCAAGTCCGTTCACTTTTTACCGGTTCAGATGACTTGGCCGATGGAGCGTTTAGCACAGGTGTACTTGGCTGAGGTGGTTAGATTGCACGGGGTACCCGTTTCCATCGTATCAGATAGAGACCCGAGGTTTGTCTCGCATTTCTGGAGGAGTTTACAGACAGCCTTGGGGACGCAGCTCCGATTTAGTACAGCATTCCACCCACAGACCAATGGGCAGTCAGAGCGCACTATTCAGACCCTCGAGGATATGTGAGAGCATGCGTTCTGGACTTTGGAGGAGGGTGGTACCGACACTTGGGATTAGTTGAGTTTGCGTACAACAACAGCTATCAAGCGAGCATCCAGATGGCTCCGTTTGAAGCGTTGTATGGACGCAAGTGTCGGTCACCCCTATATTGGAGTGACGTGGGTGAGAAGAAGACTTTGGGTCCTGATCTATTATTAGAGGCAGAGGAAAAGGTCAGATTGGTACGACGACATCTCGAGACATCCCAGAGTCGACAGAGGAGTTATGCTGATACACGACGGCGAGACTTAGAGTTTCAGTGGGCGATCATGTCTTTTAGAAAGTCTCGCCTTCGAAGGGATTCAGAGATTTGGTATTCATGGGAAACTGAGCCCTCGTTATATTGGACCTTTCGAGGTGTTGGAGCGCTTAGGGCCAGTTGCCTACAGGCTTGCACTTCCTCCCAGGCTTTCAGGTGTTCACGATGTTTTTCATGTATCGACTCTGAGGAGGTATGTTCATGACCCGTCTCACATCATCGATTTCACCCCACTGGAGGTTGCTGAGGACCTGGCTATGCTGAGCGGCCGTTGAGGATCTTGGACCGTGAGGTTAGGGAGTTGCGCAGTCGAGCCATCCCTATGTGCAGATCCTCTGGAGCAGTCATGATGAGCGCGAGGCTACTTGGGAGCTGGAGTCAGCGATGATGGATGCTTACCCCCACTTGTTCGAGGCCCCTGCTTGAGGTATGACTTTTGTTTCGAGGACGAAACTTTTTCTTGTAGGGGAGGATGTAGTGTTCTGGTTTTCCCATGCAACTTTCCGATGAATCCACTGTGTAGAACACCTAGTGTTGGGTGTCTGGACCATGGTGCATCAAAGGGATGCCACAGATGGACCTTGTGAGACATTGATAGCTGATTTGGCCTTCGGCTGCATTTGCCAAAATTTAGAAAAGGTTTTGGGCCAATCTGAGGTTGGATTTGGATTCAGCGCGAAAAACGCTTGAAAACGGCTATTTGCTTGTTAAATTTGGAGTCCGGATGACCAAAAACGGGCTTCCGGAAGTTTCGGGGTTTTTCGGTGCATGGGGAGGTGACCGTGGACCGGCCTGAGCCACGTGGCGGCCTATCATTGGCCGGCTCACGCAGCTCGGTCCACGGGGTGGCGCGGGGTGCATGGACCGCGGGGGGGGACACGTGGCGTGGCGCGGAGTGTTGGCGCACGCAGCGCGGCCCAGTGAGCTTGCGCAGTCAGGTGGACCGGCGTAGGACACGTGGCAGCAGGGTATAGGCTGGCTCACGAGATCGGTCCCGCTGGGGGCTCCTCGGTACGGAGCGCGCGGGGGCGCCAGTCGCCTGTCGGGCACTCGAGTGCACTCGAGTGCGGGCCACGCGTCGCCCGCCATTGGCGGGCAGTACCTACCCCCGCTGACCGCGGGGGCACGCGTGGCCGCTAGCGGGTCCTCTGCACCGCTGTTCCCTGTTGTGGGGTGACGTGGCATCACCTGGGGACTTTCGGGCGCGTCGGACGGGGATTATCCGACCGGATTTTCGGGCGCAATGCGCCCGAATCTTGCGCCCGAAAATCCGCCCACTTCATATGGTGGGCTGAGCCTATAAATAGGCTTCCTTTGGTTCTTTTTCAAGCTTTTGAGCTTTTTTCCACTGAGACCTTCTTCAGAAGTATTCTCTCTCCTCAGTCCCTACACTTTGCTGGATCCGGAGATTTTTCGGAGGCACGCATCCCGAGGTTCGCTTTTTTACGGCGCGGCGCGACGCTCGTCTCACCGGCGACCCGCTTCGCCCCTTCTCAGTGTTTGGGCGCCCCCCTCTACACCGACCTCTTTTTCCGGCGATCTTTGCGCCGTTGGACTCACGACAGGTAGGACTTCAACTCCTGTGTTTTAAGGTTCCTCGATATCCGTGCTGACCTTGGAGTTTTCTGACACCCATTTGACCCATTTTCCTTCGCGGATTTTTGGACAGCGCTGCGATGATCTAGCCTTATCTTTTCGCACAGACGTCGGATCGAGGCGATTCAGAAGGCATTTTTTCATCTTCACTTCGCAAGGAATCTCCTGATTTTTCCCTGAATTTTTGGGATATTTTCCAAGGTGAAAGTCTCCTTTTACTGTGGTTCTTTGTTACAGATTTTCTGGACAGTTTGTTTGGGGTGTTTCTCTTGCAGATTTGTAACTCAGCGTAGAAAAATCGTATTTGAACGTGCAGGTACTTGTTTTCGACGGGTTCGTCGCGAGGATCGCGACAGTATTTATCTTGGATTTTTCTGGGTATTTTTCGCAGGTGAAAACAGAGAAATCTGGACTGTGGTAATGGTGGGCAGATTTTGGGAACTTGTATGTTTAATTTATGTTTGTTCCTTTGGATATATTGTGCAGTGTTACTGTGACTTTTGGACCGAGCATGGGTTTCGCTTTTGGACAGGGATTTAGCTCGAGTTGGGTACCGTTGTCACCTCTCACTTTTGATCACCCACTAGGCATACAAAAGTGTTTCCTATATCTTGTTGGAAGCGGTATCAGTGGAACGACCTAGCATGCTTGTATGAAAATACGGTTGGTTTGTTAGCACTTACATCTTTAAAGGACTGCTATTAGTGGATTAACATTTCTGGGGAAAAAGGATAAATCCTATATCTGTTGGAAATATCTGCTTAATCCATATTATGCTTTTGTATCATTGGGGAGTTATGCATGAAATAAACTAATAGCATGTTAGTACTTAGATGTTAAACAAGGCATTTTGTAATTCATTAAGAACAAGAACTCTAAATCATTTTATCATGTAAGGACTTGGCATGCTTGTATGGTCACCTAGTTAGGCCACCATTTTCTGCTACACTATCTGCTGGAATTGACTTAGGAGAAACCATGTTTTTTTCTTTCTCCAGTCACTTAGACTAGGGGATAGTATGCTCTGATTAGAGCAGGGACTGGATAGTGTAGTCTGCTTTGGATTTGGGGACAGCAGGTTTTGAGGATAGGGTATTCGCGGCAACCGCGGATTTCGGGCGGTTGACCGGACTGTTATTAGTGCATCAGATTTGGGGATAGGGGATCGGGACTTCTTTAGTGGATGGTTTTTCCCACTTAATTAAGTCTTGGTCCAGTCCTACTATATCAGGTTACTTGTGGCGACTTAGTTCCACGTCGTGAGTGTCGCTCCCTCCGAGTGCCACTCCGGAGTGTGTTACTTGTGACCGTGCCGGTCAGAGCCGTCTGTTGCTCTGGGGTTGGGACCGTGTTGTCAGGAAACGGTCTGCAACTTGTGAACCGTGGGGGTGCACAAGAGCCGGTTTGTTGCCTCTGGGATGGGACCCGTGTCGGTCAGGAACCGGTCCTGCATCCCGCAGTGAGTTGTGAGTTAGTAGGCATAGCAGGCAGACCGGTGTTCACCGGTGTCCTAATGGGTTTACCGTCAGGCATATGTATACTCTGATGCATGCATTTAGCTACTCTTTTAGCTTATTACTTTAGAGGCATCTTAGTGGTAGTTTTATCAGTTGTCATACATATAGCTCACCATCCTTGTTTTATTTCCGCCTATAGTATTCCTAGTGGGCAGGTCTTGAGATATAGGTTTAATCCACTAGGGAGGCTACTGTTTT
>CM055072.1:21628684-21709304 GCA_029204045.2 Tillandsia leiboldiana
GCCCGAAACCCGGCCCGATAATCATGCTTGGGCTGGGCCTATAAATAGCTCCCCCCTTTCCTTTCTTTATTGGCTTTGTGGACCCCTTTCCACTGAGCTCCCTTCACAAGAGTTTTTCCTCCCTCAGTGCACTAACCCTTTGAGAAGTTTGAGGATTTTTGGAGGCACGCTTCCCGAGGTTCACCATTTTACCGGCGCGGCGCGACGCTTGTTCTCCGGCGATCCTCTTCGCCCCTTCTCAGTGTTTGGACTCCTCCGACTCACCCCGACCTCGGAATTCGCCGATTCTTGCGCCCGTTGACTCACGACAGTTAGAGCTTCAACTCCTGTGTTTTGTGGTTCCTCGGATTTCCGTGCTGATCTTGGAGTTTGTCTTAGCACCCATTTGACCCTTTTTCTTCACGGACTTTGGGAAGCACCGCAGTGTTCTTGCCATATCTTTTCGCTCGGCGTCGGAACGAGCGATTCAAAAGGCAATTTTCATCTACGTTTCGCAAGAAAGAGAGTCCTCCCTGATTTTCTCAGTATTTTCTGGATTTTAACCCGTGGGTGAGAATCTTCTTTCTCTGTGTTCCTTGTTACAGGAATTTGGTACAGTTTGGTTTTCGGTGTGTACCCCTTGCCCCCGATTTTTAATCTAGCGTAGGAACTCCAATTTGGGCAGTGCAGTACTCTCTTTTCGACGGGCTCATCGCAAGGACTCGCATAGTATTTTTCTGGATTTTTCTGGGCATTATTCGCAGGGAAATTGGTGAATTCTGGACTCGAAGATTTAGGGGACAGATTTTGGAAATTGGGGATGAATCGCTTATGTTTTTTTCCTTTGGGGTATTTTGTACAGATTGGTGGTGTGTTTGGACTGATCTTTGACTTTCGCCTTCGGGAATTTGGAATGCGCTTGAGAGTGGGTGCTGTTTTGAACCTCCTACTTGTGAATGTCACTAGGCCTATTAGAATGCCATGATTATTGTTTATTAATGTGATGTATCTAGCATGCTTGTATGAGATTAGGTTCCTTTGATACTTGCGTTGTTAGCAGTTGCGTTACGTAAGTGTATTTACCAAGTTTGATAGGCCATTTAATTAGTTGGAAAGAATGCTAAAGCCATATCATATTATAGTTAAGGGAAGGTTTTGGGCATGTGTTAGAATGAATGTTGTATAAGTGATACTTGCTAGTAGACTGTGCATCTAAAATGTATTATGTTCATATATCCTCCTCCACATGTACATCGGGATTCCCAAACACTTAATGTTGCATATGTTTGAATAATTGGAGTATTATGAGCCAATAAAGGACTTTGCATGCTTGAATGGTCATCTAGATAGGCCACCTTTTTCTGCTACACAAACTTATTGCGAATTGACTTAGAGAAACCATGCTTTTATTCGTTCTCCTGTCGTCTAGCCTAGGGGATTGTGTAGTCAGATGTTCAGAGTTGGGACAAGTCGGGATCGAGGTTTTGGTGTTGCGGCGACCGCGGACTGTGGGCGTTGACCGGATTATTATTACTACTTTTACACCAGATTGGAGGTAGGGATCGAGTTTCCCTTTAGTGGATAGGTTTTCCCACTTTGATCAGGGTCGTGACCCCGTCCTGCTATTTATGGTACTGATGATACTAGTGACTGTGATACTATGCTCGGTGTGGGGTCGCACTCGACCCTCGAGTGCCACTCCGGAGTAGGAATTCCGACCGGTTGGGTGCCGGTCAGGCCGTGTGTTGGGTGCCGGCTAGACCGTGTTGGGTTCCGGTCTATTTGGACAGGGGAGATACTGAGTGTGAGGTTGACAGCAGAGCAGGCAGTTCCAGTGTTACTGGTGTTTTGATTGGGTTGGTCTGTCAGTCCTTACGCCCTGGTGCATGTTTTTAGCCATTCTCTAGTAGGCATCGTAGAGGCACGTTAGTGGTAGCTCTGCATCAGTAGTGTACTTGTAGTTACCACCTTTGTTCATTTTTTTCGTCTCTGATAGTCCTATTGGGCTGTCTGAGTTTGAGGTTTACCCCTAGGGGAGGCTACTGTTTTATAGTAGTTCTCCACCCCCCACTGTTTTCTCTTTTCTGTTCCCCTTTGTTTTGCAGAGTTCTCTGCGGGAGTTGCGGGACCCTCTTCCCTGGATCGAGGTAAGAGGATCGCTGATTAGCTAGCCACTGCCCGAGTTCGAGTTTAGTAGTTTTGATGTATCCCCAGTACACTCAGACGATTGTATTTTCCTTTTATTTTGGGTCTGGCTGCGGCCAGCTGGTTGTATATATTCGTGAGCTGGGGAGAGACACTTGTATATTTCTGAGAGCTTACTGTACTGTTCATTTCCAGCATTTGTCTGAGTTGTATTAGTTTTAGTTTAGCTCTGTTTTATGCTCCTTTATTACTTGTTTTATATCTGAGCAGGTTATCAGCGCTTCGTGTACACGAAAAATTCCGTATGCACGGCGGATCTGTGGACGGGCCCGGGTTCTGGTTTACACCCGGGGCGTGACATTTTAATTTCTGTAAAGTTTCATGTCATTATTTGAATGTTATTGATAGATTTAACATAATTTATTTCTCTTGACATGAAACGATGACTTTTGTTTAAAGTTGATGTGCTAAAATGGTTACATACTTTTTCTGGATTTTATGGAATTTTTCTAAATTATTCTGAAGAAAAAGTTGGAGCCGATCCGGATCGGACAAGTTGATCCGGATCCCGAACGCAGGTATTTCCTGCGGGTAGCCGATCCGGATTGAAATCTCGATCCGATCCGGATCACGGCTAGGGTTTTATTAGAACAAGAGGGCTTTTGATTTCTTTTATTGCAATCTTTTGTTCTTAAGACTCCAGAGCTTCTCTCTCTAGAATTCATCCTTCTTGGAGCCTTCCAAACTCGAGTTCTTCGATTCCAAGTAAGTTTTATTGATCAAAATCTCGGTTTTTCACTGTTTTTCCTTGTTTGCTCAAAACGTGAGTAGAATTCATGGAACTTTTTCGTTTGTGAATGGTTTTTGGTCAAATTTCTTTTGAAATAAGAACTCTGGGTAGATTAGTTTTGATTATATGCTAGGTATTCTATTGATTAACGAATTTTTGGGCTTCGATTTCTTAAAATTTGGTTTTAGGAGCATATAATAGGAATTTTTGAAAATCATGCAATTGATCTATTTTTAAAATTCTTTTTGCAAAACTAATTTGATTCTTAGTCTCTCTACATGATTATGATTGTTTGGGTACAATTTTTCAAATTTTTGAAAATTAACAAATTTTCATGTGTTCTTGAGTTGGTATTCACAGGATTTCAAACTTCTTAAAGCACGTGCAGCAATGGTGATCACCTGGATTATTTTTCTACTTGCTGCCATGGTTCATGTTAAAGATACTGCCAAGCCTAAGAAGGCTAAGAGAACGAAGAAAACTCGGAGTGATTCCGAGACAGAAACTGAGACGGACTTAATTGACTGGGATAACCCGAGGTCGAGGAAAATGTTCCCATTGTCTCCAAAGGGAAAGCAACTGCTGAAGCTTCAACGACAAAGCCTCCGCCTACTGCTGCAGAAAAAGGAAAAGCCCCTATGGATCCAAGTCCAATTGGAACAAAAATAAAAACCGGTGCAAGAAAAAGAGGCAGTGCTCGAGGCATTTCGATTGGGTGAACCACTTGCTAGCCAGCCTCCTCAACAAGACTTCATCAGCTCCGCAAGGATCAAAGATTTTGAAAAGAGGGAATGCATTGGCGAAAGACATGTCAATGTCAAACCAATGAAGGAACGATCTACATTCTTTGGGACTTTGTTTGACCAGGCCGGTCTTGCTCCCATATGCGACTTCCCTGAGACTACTGGGTATTGTCCTCACTCAGTACGAATGTTTTATCAGAACGCTTCAAGTATAGTGGATCAGGACCAGGGACATCGAGAATTTCAATATTGGTCAAGAATATCAAGATCAAAGTCACACCTCAACTGATTGGAGAGGTGTTAGGGATGAAGGCCAGAGTTAATGGAGCTCATTATCTGAAAACTCAAGTCTTCAACGACAACTCTTGGAGAGTGGTGGTTAATGGAATTTGTCTTCCAGATACTTTGTCGACAGGAAATTCTGTTTTCTCAAAGAACTTCGATCGGAGTATCGTTATGTGAACTTCATTGTTTGCTATAACATCCTTCCAAACATGAATACGAAGGTTCTTCGATGGGATAGGATGTTATTCCTTTATCTTCTTGGAAACCCCGCAGCATCGATGGGAGCAAACTTAAATATTCCTTATCTCATTTGGTCAAGGATGGCGCGTTATGTGGAACATGCTCACCCCACAGAGAGACTTCCCTATCCAATGATAATTATGCGCATCCTTCGAAAGTTTAAAGTCGACACAAGTGCGAGCTCCTATATGTACAGTTTGGGCACAATCAATGAGACAACAATTGTGAAGTCTCTCTCGACTAAACAAGATGATCCTCCATCACCTCCTACCCGACAAAGAGCTCGACCACAAGCAACAACTTCTGCACCTCGAGCAACACCTCCTGTTCCACCTGCACAGCAAGCACCTCTATCAACTTCTGATGATGATGCTTCGGTTAGCTCAATCTTTAAGGAACAACAGCGACTCTCAAACGAGCAAGAACGCATGTCTATTGAGTTCGCTGAAATGAAAGAGGATCTTAAAGAAGTTAAGAAAGAACAAGCTTTGATGATCCAAGATCTTAAAGAAGTTAAGAAGGAGCAAGCTTCTATGAACAAACGGATCAAGAAAATGTTTCAGAAGCTTGGGTGCATCAGCTCTGAAGATTCTGCATAAAGTTTTTGTTTCTAATCTTTTTTTGCAGGTTTTTAAGTTCTTGTGTTTGTTTTATCTCCTTCAGCTCACACGTATTTAAACTTGTTAACTCTCTTTGTGTTTTGTAATTTTGGCTTTGTTTGTGACAAAAAGGGGGAGAGAGTTTAGAGAGAACTTTGTGAGAACTTTGAACAAACTTTGACTTTGGTGAAAGGTAAGTATCACAACTTCTGGTTTTATCTTGTGATTTGTTGCATGTCCCTACTAACTATTCGACTAACTATTTGGACATGTATTATTACTAACAAGTTGTTTGATTACTAACAAAGCAAAGTTATGACATTTGGAATCTTATTGCTTAGAAGATATGTCAATGTTTGATTGTGATCTTATTACATATCTGAATTACTAAATGTCATGATGAGTATAAACTTTATCTCTGCTAGGTTTTGAATGCTAAATATTCTTGAGGTATCTAACGATCTCTTTTTGTCAAGAATAATTTCTTTTTGCAGAGAGTGCAGATGTCTAAGTCTAGAATCTGTTTTAGGAGTTTATCTCATGTATTTAAATTTTGGATCTCCATTGTAAATTTTTGTTGTATGGTGATAGCAACAAAAATATCTTTTTGAATTTTCTTTAGTGGATTTGTGTTTTGTCACGAAACCGCCAAAGGGGGAGATTGTTAAGGAATTTGTTTTGGCGCATTTCGTGAAAGTGTTAAGTCTTGAAGATTGAAGATGAAAGAAGTTTGGATCATATACCTCAATCTCAAGAAAGAAGAATTCAAAAGGACCAGGTAAGTTTAACTAAAGATTTTTGGTGATCCGAATACTTCTTGTAGTGTAGAAACACTTGGAAGAATTTTTTATTGCATAAAAATCAAAAACTGGACATGGGACATGTACAGGATCCGGATCAGACAGTCCAATCCGGATCCCGAAGGGTGCTTGTTCATTGGCAAATCCGATCCGGATCAAAGGTCATTTTCGATCCGGATCCCGAACATGGGATTTTGCTAGAATACATGAACGATCCGAATCGGGCACCTCAATCCGGATCACGAACCCTGTTTTTCTGGAATTGCCTGACTCGTTACGACGATCCGGATCACAGTAAATCCGATCCGGATCGCCGTCGTGAAAATTTCCAGAAACGGATAGTTTTTGAACCTTATCTTCTTCCAATGGTTTCTAACCTATATATAGACCCTATTATTCATTTCTTAGGGTATCAGAAAATAATAGAAAAATACGACCGAAAGAGAAAAATCCACATATAGAGAAGAAAGGAAATCAATAGATTTAATTCTATGTTTCTTCATCTATATTGATTAATTTGATTCTAGGTTTTCCAAACTCAGATTTTGAGTAGAATAAAATTAATGAATACTTAGATGGTATTTCCGATCTATTTCTAATCTAAGTATTCGGCGGATCATCACCACCCAAAAACAACGATTTACCCTAAATCGGCGCGTGGACTCGCGTGGCCTTGTGGATTCAAGGTGCAACCGCTCTCGTGGATTCGGAGCGAGGTACGTTCGTGGATTCGAAGCGTGCTACTGGGTGAAGACCGTGGATTCGGTCGGACATCGTGGACTCGACGTTGGACGCCGTGGATTCGGCGTTGGACGCAGATCGTGGATTCGAGACGCGTTGCGGAGCGAGCGGAGAAGATCTACTAGGAGCGTATGGTAAAAGGTTGAGTCGTCTGTGAATACGTTATATCACCTTGTACGTGTGTTAATTCTAGTGGATTTCACCGTGTTATCGGTCCCGTGGTTTTTTACTCCGATTTGGAGTTTTTCCACGTAAAAATCTTGCATGTTCATTTATATTTCCGCATTGGGTTTTATTGCGCAATGATTTTTTGAGTGTTTATTGTTTACACCTATTCACCCCCCTCTAGGTGTTTTTTACCCTATTTAGATCCATTATTACATATAACCCAACATCCATGACTTTCGCTGGATTGGGTCGAGAGTGGTTTTGGTTACTGACCCGTGGTTTCTTGTGTGGCAGGATGCCTCCTAGGCGGCAGATTCCTTCCCTGGGGACTCCTACACCCCCGGAGGAGCCGGAGCAGTCCGGGCCTTCTGAGATCAGTGAGCTGAGGGCCATGGTGGCCCAGTTGGCGGAGAGTCACCGCCAACAGGAGCAGAGGTTTGAGCAGTTGCTTGCTCAGGTTGCGGCACCTCCCCCTACTACTGTAGAGGCCCCCGTACCACCTGTTGTACCGCCGGCTATTCCACCAGTCCCTACGTCACCGTCGTCGAGCAGTGGGGCCCAGGGGATGTTCAGGCCATTGACCCCAGCAGAGGAGCAGGAGTTTTCTGACAAACTCACCCAGTTCTGTAAGCGAGGACCACCTAGGTTCTCTGGACGGAGCACTCACCCATGGGAGATAGGATCGTGGCTGGCAGCAATGGAGAAGTTATTTCGGGACTTCTTCATTGAGCATAGATATAGAGTGCATTTGGCAGTACACTGTCTAGAGGGGGATGCAGATGTTTGGTGGCGTCGGGTCGAGCCCTTAGAGTTTCAGATCTCCCGACAGCTACCCTGGTCGGAGTTCAGGAGGATGATCCTTGATACTTATTTCTCCACGAGCGTGAAGAAAAAACTAGAAGATGATCTGAAGAATCTTCAGCAGGGTGACCGGCCAGTGTGGGACTACTTTCAGGAGTTCACGCAGTTGCTCAACTGCGTACCCTATGTTGCCAGGGATGGGCCGCACCAGGTGGAGCTTTTTGAGACAGGTCTGCGTCCTGAGATCTATACCTTGGTGCATGCCCAGAGGCTTCAGACCTTGTCAGAGGCAGTGGATCACGCGCAGTGGGTTGAAAGGGGAGATCATGTGGTCGCTAGGCGTGGAGGCTTGGTCGCTCAGAGTTCTGAGAGGAAGCGGCCAGCGCCAGACGATGGGGGACAGGCCAGTTCATGGAGGCCGCCCCGACCGCCACCGCCTCAGTTTACGGGCCGTGGGCGTTCTGAGCGGCGAGGGCCTGGGGGATCCCAGAGGCCCCCACAGCAGCAGCGCTCGCAGCAGCAGAGGTCGCAGTCGCGACAGCAGGGGTCACAGCGGCGGAGGCAGCAGCAGCAGCAGTCGAGGCAGCCCCGGTCTACAGTTGGGTGTGTTTTCTGCAGGGGTCAGCACCCCTCCGATACTTGTGATTTGAGGCACGGTCGCTGTTTCAGTTGCGGGCAGTCAGGTCATCTGCGAGCTACTTGCCCTTTTTCGACATCGGTGGCACTTTCTTCGGCATCAGCCCCTCTTCCCCCTCATCAGCGACCGCCAGCTCAGCGGCCTTATGCTCCAGCGAGCAGGGCTTCTTCCTCCCACCCTGCAGATTACCGACCACCAGCTCAGAGCGGGCGGGTCTATGCCGCCCAGGTGGAGGACTCCACGGCAGCCGATCACGTGGTGGCAGGTATCATTTTACTTTTCGGTACTAGAGCTCGCACTTTATTTGATACCGGTGCATCACATTCTTTTATCAGTAGAGCATTTGCATCATCACATGGACTAGAGTTAGGTCGGTTGCCACATGCATTAGAGGTACAGATTCCCGGTCACATTTTGTATGTAGAGGAGTGTTGCTGGTCGTGCCCGGTACAGCTTGAGTCTTGGATTTTGCCAGCGGACCTGATGGTCCTTAGTCAGCTGCGAGATTTTGACATTGTACTGGGGATGGATTGGCTGGCTCGCTATTTCGCGACGATTGATTGCGCCGCGAGGACTATTACTTTTAGCGAGCCAGGCCAGGAGGTGTTCGTTTACCGGGGGTGACAGAGTGTTTTCTTTGCCTCAGTGGTTTCGACTTCTCGTGCGAGGCAGATGATGCGCAGTGGATGCGTGTCTTTTTTGGCATCTGTGGTTAAGGAGCCTACGGCGGCACCGGGACTCACGGATATCCCGATTGCCCACGAGTTCCCGGATGTGTTTCCTCCAGAGCTGAGTTGTATGCCGCCGGATAGGGAGGTTGAGTTTTTGATTGACGTAGTTCCAGGAGCTGCGCCAATCTCGAAGGCTCCTTACCGAATGGCACCGGCTGAGCTGCGCAAATTAAAGGCGCAACTTCAAGATTTAATGGATAAAGGCTTCGTGAGGCCAAGTGTATCGCCTTGGGGAGCGCCGGTGCTATTCGTGAAGAAGAATGATGGATCGCTTCGACTGTGTGTTGATTATCGGGAGTTGAATAAAGTGACCATCAAGAACAAGTACCCTTTGCCGCGCATTGATGACTTATTTGATCAGCTGCAAGCGTCTTGTGTCTTCTCCAAGATTGAATTACAGTCTGGTTACCACCAATTGAAGGTGAAGGCCGAGGACATCCCAAAGACGGCATTCAGGTCGCGGTACGGGCATTATGAGTTCACCGTCATGCCTTTTGGATTGACAAATGCCCCTGCTGCTTTTATGGATTCAATGAACAGGATCTTTCGACCATACCTGGATCGGTTCGTCGTTGTATTTATTGATGATATCCTGGTTTATTCCCAGAGCGATGTGGAGCACGAGGAGCACTTGAGGATTGTGCTGCAACTTCTGAGAGAGAGGAAGTTGTATGCCAAGTTATCAATGTGCGAATTTTGGCTTCGGGAGGTTGTTTTTTTGGGCCACGTGATTTCAGCCGAAGGAGTGGCAGTAGACCCAGCGAAGATCGAGGCAGTCCGGGATTGGCCCCGACCGACGACGGTATCAGAGGTCCGCAGTTTTATGGGGTTAGCTGGATATTACCGTCGGTTTGTGGAAGGTTTTGCGAAACTTTCCACACCCCTCACTCGTTTGACGCGAAAGGGGATTAAGTTTATTTCGAGTGAGGATTGCCAGAGGAGCTTTGAGGAATTAAAGAACAGATTGATGTCGGCTCCTATCCTTTCCCTCCCTGTTATGGGGAAAGGATACGTGATTTACAGTGATGCATCGCACAGTGGACTTGGTTGCGTGCTGATGCAGGAGGGAAGGGTAATCGCTTATGCTTCTCGGCAACTGAAGGATTATGAAAAGAATTACCCTACCCATGACCTGGAGCTAGCTGCAGTGATTTTCGCACTAAAGTTATGGCGCCACTACCTGTATGGGGAGCACTGTGAGATTTACACAGACCACAAGAGCCTGAAATACCTGTTTACACAGAAGGAGCTCAACTTGAGGCAGCACAGATGGCTGGAATTGTTAAAGGACTACGATGTAGACATATTATACCATCCTGGCAAGGCCAATGTGGTTGCTGATGCCCTGAGCAGGAGAGCAGTACAGAGTCTATCTTTGATGATCACTGATCAGGCGCCATTACTTGAGCAGATGAGGCGGTTGGAGCTCGAGGTTGTGTCCCCTGGGGTCTCTGCTAGACTTATGTCTCTAGTCGTGCAGCCCACTCTGTTGGACAGGATTCGAGAGAGACAGAGTGAGGACCCCCACCTGATGAGGATTTGAGAGCAGATTCAGACTGGTTTGATAGGGGACTTTTCAGTTGATGCTTCGGGAGTACTGCGGTACAGGGACCGAGCTTGTGTGCCTATGGATGCAGAGATCCGAGAGCAGATCTTGAGGGAGGCCCACTATACACCTTATACCATCCATCCTGGTGGGACTAAGATGTATAGGGACCTGAAGGCACAGTTTTGGTGGAATGGGATGAAAAGAGACATTGGGAGATTTGTAGCACACTGTTTAACTTGTCAGCAAGTAAAAGCCGAGCATCGTGTACCTGCTGGCAAGTTGCAGAGTCTCCCAATCCCCGAATGGAAATGGGAACATGTTACGATGGATTTTGTCACTGGTTTGCCGAGAGCACAGATGGGAGCGGATGCTATCTGGGTAGTCGTGGACAGGCTTACCAAGTCCGTTCACTTTTTACCGGTTCAGATGACTTGGCCGATGGAGCGTTTAGCACAGGTGTACTTGGCTGAGGTGGTTAGATTGCACGGGGTACCCGTTTCCATCGTATCAGATAGAGACCCGAGGTTTGTCTCGCATTTCTGGAGGAGTTTACAGACAGCCTTGGGGACGCAGCTCCGATTTAGTACAGCATTCCACCCACAGACCAATGGGCAGTCAGAGCGCACTATTCAGACCCTCGAGGATATGTTGAGAGCATGCGTTCTGGACTTTGGAGAAGGGTGGTACCGACACTTGGGATTAGTTGAGTTTGCGTACAACAACAGCTATCAAGCGAGCATCCAGATGGCTCCGTTTGAAGCGTTGTATGGACGCAAGTGTCGGTCACCCCTATATTGGAGTGACGTGGGTGAGAAGAAGACTTTGGGTCCTGATCTATTATTAGAGGCAGAGGAAAAGGTCAGATTGGTACGACGACATCTCGAGACATCCCAGAGTCGACAGAGGAGTTATGCTGATACACGACGGCGAGACTTAGAGTTTCAGGTGGGCGATCATGTCTTTTAGAAAGTCTCGCCTTCGAAGGGGATTCAGAGATTTGGTATTCATGGGAAACTGAGCCCTCGTTATATTGGACCTTTCGAGGTGTTGGAGCGCTTAGGGCCAGTTGCCTACAGGCTTGCACTTCCTCCCAGGCTTTCAGGTGTTCACGATGTTTTTCATGTATCGACTCTGAGGAGGTATGTTCATGACCCGTCTCACATCATCGATTTCACCCCACTGGAGGTTGCTGAGGACCTGAGCTATGCTGAGCGGCCGTTGAGGATCTTGGACCGTGAGGTTAGGGAGTTGCGCAGTCGAGCCATCCCGTATGTGCAGATCCTCTGGAGCAGTCATGATGAGCGCGAGGCTACTTGGGAGCTGGAGTCAGCGATGATGGATGCTTACCCCCACTTGTTCGAGGCCCCTGCTTGAGGTATGACTTTTGTTTCGAGGACGAAACTTTTTCTTGTAGGGGAGGATGTAGTGTTCTGGTTTTCCCATGCAACTTTCCGATGAATCCACTGTGTAGAACACCTAGTGTTGGTGTGTCTGGACCATGGTGCATCAAAGGGATGCCACAGATGGACCTTGTGAGACATTGATAGCTGATTTGGCCTTCGGCTGCATTTGCCAAAATTTAGAAAAGGTTTTGGGCCAATCTGAGGTTGGATTTGGATTCAGCGCGGAAAAACGCTTGAAAACGGCTATTTGCTTGTTAAATTTGGAGTCCGGATGACCAAAAACGGGCTTCCGGAAGTTTCGGGGGTTTTTCGGTGCATGGGGAGGTGACCGTGGACCGGCCTGAGCCACGTGGCGGCCTATCATTGGCCGGCTCACGCAGCTCGGTCCACGGGGTGGCGCGGCGGTGCATGGACCGCGGGCGGGGGACACGTGGCGTGCGCGGAGTGGTTGGCGCACGCAGCGCGGCCCAGTGAGCTTGCGCAGCTTCAGGTGGACCGGGCGTAGGACACGTGGCAGCAGGGTATAGGCTGGCTCACGAAGAAGCGGTCCACGGCGGGGGCGCCTCGGTACGGAGCGCGCAGGGGGGCGCCAGGCGGCCTGTCGGGCACTCGAGTGCACTCGAGTGCGGGCCACGCGTCGGCCCGCCATTGGCGGGCAGTACCTACCCCCGCTGACCGCGGGGGCACGCGTGGCGCGCAGCGGGTCCTCTGCACCGCTGTTCCCTGTTGTGGGGTGACGTGGCATCACCTGGGACTTTCGGGCGCGTCGGACGGGGATTATCCGACCGGATTTTCGGGCGCAATGCGCCCGAATCTTGCGCCCGAAAATCCCGCCCACTTCATATGGTGGGCTGAGCCTATAAATAGGCTTCCTTTGGTTCTTTTTCAAGCTTTTGAGCTTTTTTCCACTGAGACTTCTTCAGAAGTATTCTCTCTCTCAGTGCCCTACACTTTGCTGGATCCCGGAGATTTTTCGGAGGCACGCATCCCGAGGTTCGCTTTTTTACGGCGCGGCGCGACGCTCGTTCTCCGGCGACCCGCTTCGCCCCTTCTCAGTGTTTGGGCTCCCCCGACTCACCCCGACCTCTTTTTCCGGCGATTCTTGCGCCGTTGGACTCACGACAGGTAGGACTTCAACTCCTGTGTTTTAAGGTTCCTCGATATCCGTGCTGACCTTGGAGTTTTCTGAGCACCCATTTGACCCATTTTCCTTCGCGGATTTTTGGACAGCGCTGCGATGATCTAGCCTTATCTTTTCGCACAGACGTCGGATCGAGGCGATTCAGAAGGCATTTTTCATCTTCACTTCGCAAGGAATCTCCTGAATTTTTCCCTGAATTTTTGGTATATTTTCCAAAGGTGAAAGTCTCCTTTTACTGTGGTTCTTTGTTACAGATTTTCTGGACAGTTTGGTTTGGGGTGTTTCTCTTGCAGAATTTGTAACTCAGCGTAGAAAAATCGTATTTGAACGTGCAGGTACTTGTTTCGACGGGTTCGTCGCGAGGATCGCGACAGTATTTATCTTGGATTTTTCTGGGTATTTTTCGCAGGTGAAAACAGAGGAAATCTGGACTGTGGTAATGGTGGGCAGATTTTGGGAACTTTGTATGTTTAATTTATGTTTGTTCCTTTGGGATATATTGTGCAGTGTTACTGTGACTTTTTGGACCGAGCATGGGTTTCGCTTTTGGACAGGGATTTAGCGCTCGAGGTGGGTACCGTTGTCACCTCTCACTTTTGATCACCCACTAGGCATACTAAAAGTGTTTCCTATATCTTGTTGGAAGCGGTATCAGTGGAACGAACCTAGCATGCTTGTATGAAAATACGGTTTGGTTGTTAGCACTTACATCTTTAAAGGACTAGCTATTAGTGGATTAACATTTCTGGGGAAAAAGGATAAATCATCTATATCTGTTGGAAATAATCTGCTTAATCCATATTATGCTTTTGTATCATTGGGGGAGTTATGCATGAAATAACTAATAGCATGTTAGTACTTAGATGTTAAACAAGGCATTTTGTAATTCATTTAAGAACAAGAACTCTAAGATCATTTTATCATGTAAAGGACTTGGCATGCTTGTATGGTCACCTAGTTAGGCCACCATTTTCTGCTACACTATCATGCTGGAATTGACTTAGGAGAAACCATGTTTTATTCTTTCTCCAGTCACTTAGACATAGGGGATAGTATGCTCTGATTAGAGCAGGGACTGGGATAGTGTAGTCTGCTTTGGGATTTGGGGACAGGCAGGTTTGAGGATAGGGTATTCGCGGCAACCGCGGATTTCGGGCGGTTGACCGGACTGTTATTAGTGCATCAGATTTGGGGATAGGGGATCGGGACTTCTTTAGTGGATGGGTTTTTCCCACTTAATTAGAGTCTTGGTCCAGTCCTACTATATCAGGTTACTTGTGGCGACTTATTTCACTCGTGAGGGTCGCTCCCCTCGAGTGCCACTCCGGAGTGTGTGTACTTGTGACCGTGCCGGTCAGGAGCCGGTCTGTTGCCTCTGGGTTGGGACCGTGTTGGTCAGGAAACGGTCTGCAACTTGTGACCGTGCCGGTCAAGAGCCGGTTTGTTGCCTCTGGGATGGGACCGTGTCGGTCAGGAACCGGTCTGCATCCCGCAGCTGAGTTGTGAGTTAGTAGGCATAGCAGGCAGTACCGGTGTTCACCGGTGTCTAGATTGGGTTACCCAGGCAGGCATATGTATACTCTGATGCATGCATTTAGCTACTCTTTTAGCTTATTACTTTAGAGGCATCTTAGTGGTAGCTTTTATCAGTTGTCATACATATAGCTCACCACCTTGTTTTATTTTCCGCCTCTAGTAGTCCTAGTGGGCAGGTCTGAGATATAGGTTTATCCACTAGGGGAGGCTACTGTTTTTATAGTAGTTCTGACCCCCCACTGTTTTTCCCCTTTTTGTCCCGTTTGTTTTGCAGAGTCATCTGCTGGAGTTGCGTGACCCTCTTCCCAGGATCGAGGTAAGAGGATCGCTGATTAGATAGCTACTGCCCCGAGCTCGAGTTTAGTAGTTTTGATGTATCCCCTGTACACTCAGACAGTTGTATTTTCTTTTATTTTGGGTTTGGCTGCGGCCAGCAGATTGTACTTATTTCGTGAGCTGGGAGAGACACATGTATATTTGTGAGAGTTTATTGTACTTCTATTTTCAGCATTTGTCTGAGATGTATTAGTTTTAGTTTAGCTCTGTTTTATGCTCCTTTATTACATATTTATATCTGAGCAGGTTACCAGCGCTTCGTGTACACGGAAAATTCCGTATGCACGGCGGATCTGTGGACGGGCCCGGGTTCTGGTTTACACCCGGGGCGTGACAGTTGTCCCCCTCTGTTAGGATTATTGATTAACACTTGTGGTTAGAGATTATGCATGCTTGTATGGATATATTGCGGCGATGTTAGTAATTAACCTTGCATGTGGAATTTAATATCATATTGGGACAATGTGATTTATCCTGTTGGTGGTTACCACTTGAGGACTTTTGGACATGCATAGGTGGATGGTTCATGTATAGGTGATTAGAGGTTTATGTGAGAATCATGATTGTTGCTACTCTTTATTTTTTCTTTCCAAATGAGAACACTTGCATGCTTGTATGGACAACTAGATAGGCCATCTTTTACTGCTACACTATCATGTTGGAATCTGACTTAGGAGAAACCATGATTGCTTCTTTCTTCTTTCTTTCTAGACTCTAGATATTTGTTGCTCGGGTTCGAGCAGGGGTTTGGGATAGTGTAGCCGGGGCCTGGATTGTGGATTGGGGTATAGCGGCAACCGCGGATATTGAGTGGTTGTGATACTCGGGAAATTTGAGTTGGTTTAAAGAGTGTTTTTCATGTGTGAATGTGTGCGAGGGAACAAAATTTAACCTTAGTGGTGTGTATACCGGTGTGCGGATGGCACAGTTTTCGAAGCACAAATTCCGCCTTTTCGATCCGAGTTTGATCTCGGAAATCTGAGGTCTCCAGTGCGACCGTCTCATCGAATCGAGTGAAAATGGTATAGACCGTTTGTCGATTCGATGGTCGGATCGTCTTGAACTTAGCAAGGAAACTAGTGGGACCCGCGACTTAAGTGAATAGTGAATGAATAGTAACCCCCCCTGATTTAATTCCCTTGCTAGCCAACATCGGCCGATCGACTGTCTGTAGTCTGAATCTGACGATCCAGGTAGTCGATTTGAATGGCGTCGTCGTTCTGAGCGCGGTGGCGTTGACCAAATTTCCGTTTGACGAGCCGGAAGCATCGTAAAGCGTGCAGAACTATCATTTTTACAATTTGCGATGGATTCTAAAATTATAGGGGACCGAATACGACCAACCAAAATCACTACTTTATAGATCTCGTCGAGCCGGACGTCATGGTGGTGTCCGTTTTTCTGTTTGACGACCCGGTGGCCTCGAAAAGTGTGAAAAGCGGCAAAAAACAGAGTATTTGCATAAAAGTCCTTGCAATTTATGTGTGGAATCCAATGAGATCTTTTGGAGAGGGACCTAGATATGAGATAATTTCCCAGTGAGGGACCTAGCTCGAAGGAATGCTTGTTGAGGGGTCTTTTGCATATTATTGCATTATACACTTGAAACCTAGGGCACCCTTGGATCAACCCTAGCCGCAGCCCCCCTGGTAGCCGCAGCCTCAACCACATCCTCTCCTCTTCCTCTGCACCTTCACCACGCTCCAGCGCCGCGGCCACAGCCCCCGTCGCCGGAAAAAGCGAAGAACAAAGAACCCTTGGCTCTTGATCTCGGGTTAGCTGTGTGGGGAGGCCATCAATCGCAACAACTCAAGTCTGGAGTCTCCTGGGAGCATCCTCGGTCACTTAGAAGCCTGACCCGAGGAGCCCGTGGCCTGCCGACGCCGGGGAGGAAGCCTCGGCCAACTTCTTCTTCCTCGGATCCGACCAAGGTGAGATCTCTTCCTCCACCCTTTTTATTGCAACCTTGACATGTAGAGAATCTTCCTTAACTTCTAGGGACCAACCCTGCCATATCCCATCGTCGGAGATGCACCCTGTAGGTTTTTATAATATGAGGATCCACAAGGATCTAAATAGGTACTATCAAACAACTAGAGGGGGGGTGAATAGGTGTAATAATTAAAAACCAATCTCAGTGCAAAATAAAAACCAATGCGGAAAATAAAAATAACACACCGAGATATACGTGGAAACTCCAATCCAGGAGAAAAACCACGGGACCAACACGCAATAACAATCCACTAAGAATAGAAGAATAACAAGGTGATTACCGACTCCACGGACTCAAACCCCTCCTTCAACTTCTTCGGATCTTGCGCTCCACCGATTGCACGTCCACTGCACACGTTCGAATCCACGAACGCCACTCGAATCCACGAGCACACGTTTCGAATCCACGAAACGCCTTCAACACATCGAATCCACGATGCTACGTCGACTCCACGACGCAAACTTGATAAAAGCTTCGATGGTGATCCTTTGCTTAGATTATCAATGAAGATCCATGGGAGAAATCTCTAAGCAAAGATTAGATCAATTCGACAAAAAGTATGTCTTGGAAGAACCGTCGAATTGACCTAAAAGAGGCTAAAAGAAGAACGATAAAAAACCTAGCCTCTAGGGTTGCTCTCAAGTGTTTTCTTAATAAATCGGTAGTGTGATGACCTGGATCTCTGCAGAGCTGTGGTAGAGTCATTGTTGACTTCTGGGGAGCCTGTACTGTGTGTTGGAGGTGTTTGTGCACCAATTGGACACAAGTGGCGGACTTCGGGCTTAAATGGATCACGTGGGTGATCGGTTGACTCCGTCGGATCTTTAGAAGTGGTTTCATGCGAAACGGATATTAAATTCGGCTCAGCGCAAAGTTTGGACAAAGAACACCTTTCCGGACGCCTTCGGCAATTTTTAGAGTTGAAATTTGGCAAAACGGACAGCGGATTCGGATTCAGCGCGTGAAAACGGTCAAAATGGACTACCTACTTGATATTTTGCGCAACTGGTTACTGTTCATGCCGGAACAGTAACTCCGGCAGCCGGCGGGCAGCGGCGGCGGCGGCGGGCAGCGGCGGCGGCGGCGGGCAGCAGCGGAGCGCGGCGGACGGGCTCGGGCAGGCGGCGGAGCGGCCGCGGGCAGCGCGCGGGCAGGCGCGCGGGCAGGCGCGCGGTGCACGGGAGCGCGTTGGACACGTGGCGGCGTGCGGTAGGGTCGGTGCAGTGGGCGCGGTCCACGGGGGTCGTGCGGCGGTGCAGGGTTTTGAACGGCGGTGCAGGGTAACGGGCGGGAGACACGTGTCGACCGCCGGTTGGCTGGCGCTGGGTGCGCGGTCCACGGAGTTCCCCGCGCGGGTGCATGAACCCGGCGCAGGGGCACGTGGCAGCTTCCTGTTGGCGGGCACACGAAGGCGGGGTCCACCGAGGCGCGGGAGGTCGCCTCGGGAACCGTACCTGGCAGGGGCGCCAGGCGGCGTGCCAGGCGGCGCGCCAGGGTTGGTCGGGGACGTAAGTGCGGGCCACGTGGCGCCCGCTGATTCCCGGGCGCCACCCACCCGCGTTGACCGGGAGAGGCCACGCGGCGCTTCGCTAGTGGAGCGGCTGGCTGTTGCCTGTTCGGGGCGACGTCGCGCTCTCCGGGCGTTCCGGGCGCTCGTCGCGGGCCGGCCCGTAGGGCATTCGGGCGCCCGAAAGTGGGCTTGCGCCCGAATGTTGGGACAAATCCGGAATTTTTGGATTTGTCATTTTGGGCCTATAAATAGAGCCCGAACTTCACCCTGGAACTCTTTTCCTGCTCCTCATCTCTCTGTGCAACCTTCGAGAGATCTCTTCCTCTCCCTGAGCCGGTTCCATCTGCAGATTCCAGGATTTTTCTGCGACACGCATCCCGAGGTTTTCATTTTTACGGCGCGGCGCGACGCTCGTTCGTTTGTGATCTTCTTCGTCGCATTTTGGTGCGAGGACTCCCCCTGCTTACTCCGACCACCGTTTTTATCGATTCTTGCACCGTTGGCTTCTCGACAGGTAGGGCTACGTTTCCCGTGTTTACTAGTTTTTCCCATTCCGAGTTTTTCATCATTTTTTCGGATCATCTTGTGACCTCATTTTCTGGGGGCGGAGTTTTGGACAGCGCTGCAGTATTTTGACGATATCTTTGTGCACAAGCATCGGATCGAGGCGTTTCAGGAGGCGTTTTTCATCTACATTTCGCAAGGAATCTCCTGGATATTTCTCAGATTTTTCTGAATATTTTTCGAAGGTGAAATATCTCTGTGTACAGAAGTTATTGCTACAGTTTTTGTGAGCAGTTTATTTCGAGGTGGTTCTGTTGTCGGATTTGTTTTTCAGCGTAGGAAACTCGGTTTTTAACGTGCAGGTACTCGTTTCCACCGGTTCGTCGCGAGGATCGTGACAGTATTTTTCTTGAAATTTTCCGAGCATTTTTCACAGGCAAAAAAGGGAAACATTGGACTATGTATTTGGACAGATTTTATTGGAGCATTGTATCATTTATTATGTATGTTCTTTTAGGAATTTTGTACAGTGATCGCGGCGGCTTATCGGTTTGGGCGAGAGCACTATTTTGGACTTGGAATTAGCGATCGAGGTGGGTGGTTGTTGTTTACCTCTATTTTGACATGCTCACTAGGAATATTAGAGTGATCCCTTTATTTGGACATGTATGCTTAAAGTAATATAATTGTGAGCCTATCATATGGAAAATACTATTGTGGATATCTGATAGTGGTTGGGACTTATACATGTTTGTATGGATAGAATATTAGCACTTAACCTTGCATGTGGAATTTACTTTAATGTTGGGATAATATGAAATGTCTTGTGGGAGAGTACCACTTGAGGATATGTTGTACATGCATAGGTGGATGATTTATGTGAGATTAATTTGGTGGACATAGCATGTTGGAACAGGATTATTGTGATACTTTAATAGTAATAATTAACATGCTATGTTAGCACATAGATTTTATGAAAGTGGGTTAAATGGATAAATTGTTGAGACATTATGACATATCTATGTGCGGGTACCACTTTGGTGATTTATCATGGATCAGTGATTATAGACATGTGTGGTTGAATAATGATTTTAGCATGTTGATGGTTATATCCATGTGGAGCTCTTAATTGATACACATGTGGAACCACTATTTGTCACACTTTCTTTTATCGCTCTTGAGGACATATGTATGCTTGTATGGTCATCTAGATAGGCCACTTTTTATTGCTGCACTATCATTTTGGGACTTGACTTAGGAGAAACCATGTTTGTTTTCTTTTCTCCTTCTTATTTTGACCTTTGAGTCTGGTTGCTCGGGTTCGAGCAGGGGTTTGGGATAGTGTAGCGGGGACCTGAGGGTCGGTGACAGGTTGTGTTTGATTATGGGTTGTGGGGTATTGCGGCTACCGCGGATAGTAGGCGGTTGACCGGATGTCGGATGTGGGACATGATTGTGATTGTGGGTTATTCCGGCGACCGCGGATATTGGGCGGTTGACCGGAGGTCGGTTGTGAGACCTGGTTGTGGATTGTGAGGTATTGCGGCGATCGCGGATTTTGGGCGATTGACCGGATGTTCATTTGTGCATCAGATTGGGGATCAGTTTCTTTTAGTGGAGGGGTGGGTTCCACTGGGGCTTTATAGTTGTGATCCAGTCCTGCTTTTGATACTTATCACATCGGCGCGGTTATTGCCCGGTGATGCTTTCCTCGTGTGGGTCGCTCCCCTCCAGATCCCCTCCGGAGGCCGGGGCCAGACAGTTATTGACGGTTTTGCTATCATATCGGCGCGGCTTATTTGCCCGATGATGAGGGCGGCAGCAGGAGTTTTGCTATCACATCGGCGCGGCTTACTTGCCCGATGATGAGGGCGGTACAGATTGGGTTCATCTGGGACGGTTGGTTACTGTTGCATACGGTTATTCCACTCTAGGACTGCATTTTAGAGGCATAGTAGTAGTAGATTTCCCTTTTTCAGCAGTGTCATTTCTTACCACTCTTCTTTTCTTTTTGCCTCTGGTAGACCTAGTGGGTGTGTCAGAGTTTGAGGTTTTACCCACTAGGGGAGGCTACTGGTTTACTAGTAGTTCTCACCCCCATTCTTCTTTCCTCTTTTTCTTCTCTCTTGTTTTGCAGTGTCTTCTGCGGGTGCTGCTGGGCTTTCAGCGGCGGGTCGAGGAGAGAGGACGGCTGAGTAGATAGATCTCGAGGCAGGATGAGCGAGTTAGCTGGACTGTTGGTGTACCCATGTTTCCTTAGACGGTTGTACTTTTACATTTGGGACTGGCTTTTGCCAGCAGGTTGTATTTATTTTTAGTGAGCTGGAAGAGACTGATGTATTATTTATACAGACGTATTGTATTTTATTTCCAGCTTCAGTCTGAGATGTATTAGTTTTAGTTCAGCTCTGTTTTTATTGCTCTTTTATTATTATCTCTTATCTGAGCAGGTTTGGCGCTTCGTGTACGCGGGAAATACTGTGTGCACGGCGGATCTGTAGACGGACCCGGGTTCCGGTTTACACCCGGGGCGTGACAGGTAGTTCTTGAGAAACCCTAAGTGTCTATTTATAGTTTAGAAACCTTTGGAAAGAGATAAGAATCAAAAACTAACCATACCTGAAATTTTTCAGGACGACGGTCCGGACTGGAATACGGCGGTTCGGACTGTCGTGGCTAAACAGACTATTTCCAGAAAAACACACGTTCGGGGTCCGGACTGAAATCGACGGTCCGGACTGGATTAACAAAACAGTCCTGAACAGAATTTCCAGTCCTGAACGGATTTCCTGAAAAAACAGTTTTTGACTTTTATGCAATGAAAACTTATCCAAGTGTTTCTAAACTACTCAAATGTATTCGGATCACCAAAATTATTTAGTTAAACGTACCTGATCATTCCGAATCCATTTTCCTTGAGATTGATGTATATGATCCTCAATTTTTCTGCCTCAATCTTCAAGACTCAAAACACTGAGTGTCAACTTGAGCTCTTGTTGAATCTTCTCTAAGTCTTCGATTGCTGATTGACAATTTGATCACTTCAAGACTCCGACTCAACTCACCGACTTGACTCACGAAATATGCCAACACAAAAAGCCGTAACAATCTCCCCCTTTGGCAATTTCGTGAAAAAACCCAAAAATACATAAAACGCTCAAGACACTCATCTTAAACCAAAAAATCAAAACTCAATGTCATCACCAAAACATTGACTTTCTTTGCGTGAAAGATCCAATAAACAAAAAATACATTTGAACCAGTCTTAGAACAAACTCTATGACTTAGGACTTGGAGTCTTAAAGTGATGTAGATCCTGCAAAACAAAACTCCAAACAAAGTCAAAAGTCAGTCGTTAGAAATTAAATGTAAATCCTACATTTGATTCGTCCTTTTGGTTCTTTTTGTTTTTCGGCTCCTTTTTCATCATCTCCCCCTATCTCGATGATCTCATCTCCGTCTCCCCCTATTTCTCTTCTCCCCCTTTTTGTCACAAATTGTCAAACAGTGAACATACTAGACAAAAGGAAATCACTAACAGCATTAGTTCATAGAGAAAGAGAGATAAAAGCTCAGCTCCGGTATATAACAAAAACACAGATTGCATATCGGTACTCGAAAGCAAAAATCAAATAATTTCTTAAAACAAATCCAGATTTTGAAATCTTTGAATTACCGATTTGCGTGCAATCAAGAAAATCAATTTAAGTGCTTGAAAATTGTGAGATCACATATATGTCATTCAATCCAATTAATTTTACAAAAATTAAAAAGATTTACTCCGAAATCATGAAAAACAAAGATAAAACATTATAAACCGTTTTTCATATTATATACGTCAAACACAAGTCATCAAAAATAATCTAGAGATCCAAACTCTATCAAGATGTAAAGGATTATCAAAAATGACTTACAGAGATTTCCAAATGACATCAATTTGATTACTACCCTTTCAAATTTGAGATAAGCACTAGAATACCTAAGGGTGGCTCTTTGAGCATCTTTCAACTATCCCACCTTATACCAACCAGGAGATTGTTCAAAATATAAGAACTTTGAAAATAAATCTCCAAATGCTTCAACTAAAGATTTTCTCATAAAATACTATCAAGCATCCATAACATGTGGTAGCTTCACACACTAACCGGACGACCGGGGTGGCAGCTCTTTCCAACATGTGGTGGTAGTTTTCACACTCCTTTCGGATGTAACTCTTTCCACATCTTTTACAATTCATTTATTTACCCTTGAAAAAATGCAATCTCTTATGTGAAAGAATTAAATCCCAAATTTTAGTCTATCGGTTGTCTCATGTTTATCACAATGAATTCACACAACCGAGATAGATTAAGCATCTTAAGATCACACAAGATTACTAAAATTTGATGTATATAACTATCAAAAACTCCTATAATGTAATATCTTCAAAGATTATGATTATAGGAGTAAAGTTGATAATTAATATAAAATTAAATTGGAGTGAATGAAAGTAAACCCTTTTCAAATTCAATGCACTCGTTCGTTAAAACCCTTTTGTTCGAAAACAAAACATATAAACGAAAAGCATTGAAATCATGTAATGCAAAGATTGAGAAAAATATAAAAGGGAAAACCAATCAACGCATTACATACAGTCATAAGCTATTTAGAACTTAAGACAAGGAAAGATATCACCTTTCCGAATCCAAAATCGTCGGATTTTGGGTTGTCTTGATTCATTGTGGCCGGGAGATGATAGCTTTGACTGTTGGTCCACCTTCGGTCTTTGCGACGCAATGATCCACTTGAATAATTGATGTTGTGGCTCGGAACTTTGGTGGGTTGAGTGAACTCCTTTGACTTGATGTGTCTTTTGATTCCGTTGAGTCCGCTCCGTAGATGAAGTTGCCGAAGAATTATTCTTTCTCTTTTTCGGGCATGTCTTCATCAAGTGTCCTTCAAGTCCACATTGGTGACAAGTTCTTCCTCTCAATTTAGTTGTGGAACTTGAAGCCTTCACAGTTTGGTTCTTTTTAAATCCCAAACCAGCTTTGCTTGATTGACCTAATCCGGACATACGGTCAAGATTCTTGGAACCGGTTGAAAGCCTTTGTATGTCGGATTTGAGTTGATGAACTTGCTTGGTCAAAGCTTGGTTGGTGACATGAATTTCCTCAAACTGCTTTTCAAGAAAATCAATCTTGTTAATATGGGAATTAACGATCGTTTCCGATTGATTTATCTTTTCTTAGAGGATTTTATTATTATCCAATAAAAGCTCTCGTTCCTCCTCAAGATCATGAAGTTTGATCTTTAAAGCACGGTTCTCGTGCTGAACCTCAAGTCGTTGCTTCCTCAACTTCTTAATATGCTTGGCCATCTTCTTTGATTCCGTAAGAAGTTGTTGATATGCCTCAACGAGTTCTTCTTCGTCCGACTCCCCCTCACTTGATGACTCTCTGCCGGATGTTGATGTTTCATACAAAATCAAAGGAGTAGAGTCAGTAACTAAAGATGATAAGCAAAATTTGGAAGAGGGAATTCGAGAGGCATGAAAGGCAACAACTTTTTCATCTTTACTTGAGGTCGATTCATTAGAAGTAGAATCATCCCAAGTTTTCGCTTGCAAAGCCTTCTTTTTATATGATTTCGGAGAAGGACAATCCGTTGAAATATGGCCGTAGCCTTTGCATCTATAACATTGGATTTCCCCTTCGAATTCATCTCTTTCCTTAGAAGGTTTTGCAGAGTTTTTGAGGTTAGAGGATTTAGAACCCGATGATCCTTTAGATGCTTTCGTGGATGAAGATCCATCGGTTCGATTCTTCCAAAACTTCCGACGAAATTTCTTTACGATCCGCGCCAATTGTTCTTCAAAATCGGCAAAAGAGATTTCATCGTCGGAACTCGATTCGTCATCTTCTTCCTTTGTTGATTTGAATGCAATGCCTGTAAGCTTAGAAGAAGACTTGGAAGAAACTTGATTAGTAGGAAAAGTGATCTCATAAGTTTGTAAAGCACCTACTAATTACTCTACTCTCATCTCATCCGGATGACTAACGGTTTCAATGGCGGTAACCTTCGCCCTAAACCGTTCCGGAAGAGTCCGAAGTATCTTTCTTACAACTTTCGACTCCGGGATCTTTTCTCCTAAATTAGCACAAGTATTAATTACATCTTGAAGTCTAGTGTAATAATCTGTAAACAATTCATGCTCTTCCATATGAATAGAGTCAAATTGACTTGTAAGCATCTGGAGCTTTTGAATTTTTACAAGATTAGTACCCTCATGTGTAATTTTGAGAATATCCCAAATCTCCTTTGCAGTTTCACACGCGGAAATTCCAGTGAACTCAGTCGAGGAAAGAGAATTAAATAAAGCGTTCATACCTTTCCCATTGTAAAGAGATCTTTCGAATTCCTCTTTGGACCATCTAGAGCGAGGTTTTGGGGTAGTAGAATTTCCTACTTCCTCAACAGGATGCACCCAACCGCATTCCACGGATTGCCATAACCGCTCATCAATTGCGATGAGAAAAACTCTCATCCGCACTTTCCAATAAGCATAATTAGTCCCATCAAAAAGAGGAGGTCTATAAATATTACCACTTTCACCTGACATGATAGATAAACCTAAAACCTGCTCTGATACCAATTGTAGGTTTTTATAATATGAGGATCCACAAGGATCTAAATAGGTACTATCAAACAACTAGAGAGGGGGGTGAATAGGTGTAATACTTAAAAACCAATCTCAGTGCAAAATAAAAACCAATGCGGAAAATAAAAATAGCACACCGAGATATACGTGGAAACTCCAATCCAGGAGAAAAACCACGGGACCAACACGCAATAACAATCCACTAAGAATAGAAGAATAACAAGGTGATTACCGACTCCACGGACTCAAACCCCTCCTTCAACTTCTTCTGAACTTGCGCTCCACCGATTGCACGTCCACTGCACACGTTCGAATCCACGAATGCCACTCGAATCCACGAGCACACGTTTCGAATCCACGAAACGCCTTCAACACATCGAATCCACGATGCTACGTCGAATCCACGACGCAAACTTGATAAAAGCTTCGATGGTGATCCTTTGCTTAGATTATCAATGAAGATCCATGGGAGAAATCTCTAAGCAAAGATTAGATCAATTCGACAAAAAGTATGTCTTGGAAGAACCGTCGAATTGACCTAAAAGAGGCTAAAAGAAGAACGATAAAAAACCTAGCCTCTAGGGTTGCTCTCAAGTGTTTTCTTAATAAATCGGTAGTGTGATGACCTCGATCTCTGCAGAGCTGTGGTAGAGTCATTGTTGACTTCTGCGGAGCCTGTACTGTGTGTTGGAGGTGTTTGTGCACCAATTGGACACAAGTGGCGGACTTCGGGCTTAAATGGATCACGTGGGTGATCGGTTGACTCCGTCGGATCTTTAGAAGTGGTTTCACGTGAAACGGATATTAAATTCGGCTCAGGGCAAAGTTTGGACAAAGAACACCTTTCCGGACGCCTTCGGCAATTTTTAGAGTTGAAATTTGGCAAAACGTACAGCGGATTCGGATTCAGCGCGCGAAAACGGTCAAAATGGACTACCTACTTGATATTTTGCGCAACTGGTTATTGTTCATGCCGGAACAGTAACTCCGGCAGCCGGCGGGCAGCGGCGGCGGCGGCGGGCAGCGGCGGCGGCGGCGGGCAGCGGCGGCGGCGGCGGGCAGCGGCGGCGGCGGCGGGCAGCAGCGGAGTGCGGCGGACGGCTCGGGCAGGCGGCGGAGCGGCCGCGGGCAGCGCGCGGGCAGGCGCGCGGGCGCGCGGGCAGGCGCGCGGTGGACGGGAGCGCGTTGGACACGTGGCGGCGTGCGGTAGGGTCGGTGCAATGGGCGCGGTCCACGGGGGTCGTGCGGCGGTGCAGGGTTTTGAACGGCGGTGCAGGGTAACGGGCGGGAGACACGTGTCGACCGCCGGTTGGCTGGCGCTGGGTGCGCGGTCCACGGAGTTCCCCGCGCGGGTGCATGAACCCGGCGCAGGGGCACGTGGCAGCTTCCTGTTGGCGGGCACACGAAGGCGGGGTCCACCGAGGCGCAGGAGGTCGCCTCGGGAACCGTGCCTGGCAGGGGCGCCAGGCGGCGTGCCAGGCGGCGCGCCAGGGTTGGTCGGGGACGTAAGTGCGGGCCACGTGGCGCCCGCTGATTCCCGGGCGCCACCCACCCGCGTTGACCGGGAGAGGCCACGCGGCGCTTCGCTAGTGGAGCGGCTGGCTGTTGCCTGTTCGGGGCGACGTGGCGCTCTCCGGGCGTTCCGGGCGCTCGTCGCGGGCCGGCCCGTAGGGCATTCGGGCGCCCGAAAGTGGGCTTGCGCCCGAATGTTGGGACAAATCCGGAATTTTTGGATTTGTCATTTTGGGCCTATAAATAGAGCCCGAACATCACCCTGGAACTCTTTTCCTGCTCCTCATCTCTCTGTGCAACCTTCGAGAGATCTCTTCCTCTCCCTGAGCCGGTTCCATCTGCAGATTCCAGGATTTTTCTGCGACACGCATCCCGAGGTTTTCATTTTTACGGCGCGGCGCGACGCTCGTTCGTTTGTGATCTTCTTCGTCGCATTTTGGTGCGAGGGCTCCCCCGGCTTACTCCGACCACCGTTTTTATCGATTCTTGCGCTGTTGGCTTCTCGACAGGTAGGGCTACGTTTCCCGTGTTTACTGGTTTTTCCCATTCTGAGTTTTTCATCATTTTTTCGGATCATCTTGTGACCTCATTTTCTGGGGGCGGAGTTTTGGACAGCGCTGCAGTATTTTGACGAAATCTTTGTGCACAAGCATGGGATCGTGGCGTTTCAAGAGGCGTTTTTCATCTACATTTCGCAAGGAATCTCCTGGATATTTCTCAAAATTTTCTGAATATTTTTCGAAGGTGAAAAATCTCTGTGTACAGAAGTTATTGCTACAGTTTTTGTGAGCAGTTTATTTCGAGGTGGTTCCCTTGTCGGATTTGTTTCTCAGCGTAGGAAACTCGGTTTTGAACGTGCAGGTACTTGTTTCGACCGGTTCGTCGCGAGGATCGTGACAGTATTTTTCTTGAAATTTTTCGAGCATTTTTCGCAGGTGAAAACAGGGAAACATTGGACTATGTATTTGGACAGATTTTATTGGAGCATTGTATGATTTATTATGTATGTTCTTTTGGGAATTTTGTACAGTAATCGCGGCGGCTTATCGGTTTGGGCGAGAGCACTATTTTGGACTTGGAATTAGCGATCAAGGTGGGTGGTTGTTGTTTACCTCTATTTTGACATGCTCACTAGGAATATTAGAGTGATCCCTTTATTTGGACATGCATGCTTAAAGTAATATAATTGTGAGCCTATCATATGGAAAATACTATTGTGGATATCTGATAGTGGTTGGGACTTATACATGTTTGTATGGATAGAATATTAGCACTTAACCTTGCATGTGGAATTTACTTTCATGTTGGGATAATATGAAATGTCTTGTGGGAGAGTACCACTTGAGGATCTGTTGTACATGCATAGGTGGATGATTTATGTGAGATTAATTTGGTGGACATAGCATGTTGGAACAGGATTATTGTGATACTTTAATAGTAATAATTAACATGCCATGTTAGCACATAGATTTTATGAAAGTGGGTTAAATGGATAAATTGTTGAGACATTATGACATATCTATGTGCGGGTACCACTTTGGTGATTTATCATGGATCAGTGATTATAGACATGTGTGGTTGAATAATGATTTTAGCATGTTGATGGTTATATCCATGTGGAGCTCTTAATTGATACACATGTGGAACCACTATTTGTCACACTTTCTTTTATCGCTCTTGAGGACATATGCATGCTTGTATGGTCATCTAGATAGGCCCCTTTTTATTGCTGCACTATCATTTTGGGACTTGACTTAGGAGAAACCATGTTTGTTTTCTTTTCTCCTTCTTATTTTGACCTTTGAGTCTGGTTGCTCGGGTTCGAGCAGGGGTTTGGGATAGTGTAGCGGGGACCTGAGGGTCGGTGACAGGTTGTGTTTGATTATGGGTTGTGGGGTATTGCGGCTACCGCGGATAGTAGGCGGTTGACCGGATGTCGGATGTGGGACATGATTGTGATTGTGGGTTATTCCGGCGACCGCGGATATTGGGCGGTTGACCGGAGGTCGGTTGTGAGACCTGGTTGTGGATTGTGAGGTATTGCGGCGATCGCGGATTTTGGGCGATTGACCGAATGTTCATTTGTTCATCAGATTGGGGATCAGTTTCTTTTAGTGGAGGGGTGGGTTCCACTGGGGCTTTATAGTTGTGATCCAGTCCTGCTTTTGATACTTATCACATCGGCGCGGTTATTGCCCGGTGATGCTTTCCTCGTGTGGGTCGCTCCCGTCGAGATCCCCTCCGGAGGCCGGGGCCAGACAGTTATTGACGGTTTTGCTATCACATCGGCGTGGCTTATTTGCCTGATGATGAGGGCGGCAGCAGGAGTTTTGCTATCACATCGGCGCGGCTTACTTGCCCCATGATGAGGGCGGTACAGATTGGGTTCATCTGGGACGGTTGGTTACTGTTGCATACGGTTATTCCAGTCTAGGACTGCATTTTAGAGGCATAGTAGTGGTAGATTTCCCTTTTTCAGTAGTGTCATTTCTTACCACTCTTCTTTTCTTTTTGCCTCTGGTAGACCTAGTGGATGTGTCAGAGTTTGAGGTTTTACCCACTAGAGGAGGCTACTGGTTTACTAGTAGTTCTCACACCGATTCTTCTTTCCTCTTTTTCTTCTCTCTTGTTTTGCAGTGTCTTCTGCGGGTGCTGCTGGGCTTTCAGCGGCGGGTCGAGGAGAGAGGACGGCTGAGTAGATAGATCTCGAGGCAGGATGAGCGAGTTAGCAGGACTGTTGGTGTACCCATGTTTCCTCACACGGTTGTACTTTTACATTTGGGACTGGCTTTTGCCAGCAGGTTGTATTTATTTTTAGTGAGCTGGAAGAGACTGATGTATCATTTATACAGACGTATTGTATTTTATTTCCAGCTTCAGTCTGAGATGTATTAGTTTTAGTTCAGCTCTGTTTTTATCGCTCTTTTATTATTATCTCTTATCTGAGCAGGTTTGGCGCTTCGTGTACGCGGGAAATACTGTGTGCACGGCGGATCTGTAGACGGGCCCGGGTTCCGGTTTACACCCGGGGCGTGACAGGTAGTTCTTGAGAAACCCTAAGTGTCTATTTATAGTTTAGAAACCTTTGGAAAGAGATAAGAATCAAAAAATAACCATATCTGGAATTTTTCAGGACGACGGTCCGGACTGGAATACGGCGGTCCGGACTGTCGTGGCTAAACAGACTATTTTCAGAAAAACACACGTTCGGGGTCCGGACTGGATTAACAAAACAGTCCTGAACAGAATTTCCAGTCCTGAACGGATTTCCTGAAAAAACAGTTTTTGACTTTTATGCAATGAAAACTTATCCAAGTGTTTCTAAACTACTCAAATGTATTCGGATCACCAAAATTATTTAGTTAAACGTACCTGATCATTCCGAATCCATTTTCCTTGAGATTGATGTATATGATCCTCAATTTTTCTGCCTCAATCTTCAAGACTCAAAACACTGAGTGTCAACTTGAGCTCTTGTTGAATCTTCTCTAAGTCTTCGATTGCTGATTGACAATTTGATCACTTCAAGACTCCGACTCAACTCACCGACTTGACTCACGAAATATGCCAACACAAAAAGCCGTAACAATCTCCCCCTTTGGCAATTTCGTGAAAAAACCCAAAAATACATAAAACGCTCAAGACACTCATCTTAAACCAAAAAATCAAAACTCAATGTCATCACCAAAACATTGACTTTCTTTGCGTGAAAGATCCAATAAACAAAAATTACATTTGAACCAGTCTTAGAACAAACTCTATGACTTAGGACTTGGAGTCTTAAAGTGATGTAGATCCTGCAAAACAAAACTCCAAACAAAGTCAAAAGTCAGTCGTTAGAAATTAAATGTAAATCCTACATTTGATTCGTCCTTTTGGTTCTTTTTGTTTTTGGGCTCCTTTTTCATCATCTCCCCCTATCTCGATGATCTCATCTCCGTCTCCCCCTATTTCTCTTCTCCCCCTTTTTGTCACAAATTGTCCAACAGTGAACTTACTAGACAAAAGGAAATCACTAACAGCATTAGTTCATAGAGAAAGAGAGATAAAAGCTCAGCTCCGGTATATAACAAAAACACAGATTGCATATCGGTACTCGAAAGCAAAAATTAAATAATTTCTTGAAACAAATCCAGATTTTGAAATCTTTGAATTACCGATTTGCGTGCAATCAAGAAAATCAATTTAAGTGCTTGAAAATTGTGAGATCACATATATGTCATTCAATCCAATTAATTTTACAAAAATTAAAAAGATTTACTCCGAAATCATGAAAAATAAAGATAAAACATTATAAACCGTTTTTCATATTATATACGTCAAACACAAGTCATCAAAAATAATCTAGAGATCCAAACTCTACAAGGATCTAAATAGGACTATCAAATAACTAGATTTCCAAAGGGTGAATAGGTGTAATACTTAAAAATCAATCTCAGTGCAAAATAAAAACCAATGCGGGAAAATAAAAATAGCACACCGAGATATACGGGAACTCCAATCCAGGAGAAAAACCACGGGGACCAACACGCAATAACAATCCACTAAGAATAGAAGAATAAACAAGGTGATTACCGACTCCACGGACTCAAACCCCTCCTTCAACTTCTTCGGATCTTGCGCTCCACCGATTGCACGTCCACTGCACCGTTCGAATCCACGAACGCCACTCGAATCCACGAGCACACGGTTCGAATCCACGAAACGCCTTCAACACATCGAATCCACGATGCTACGTCGAATCCACGACGCAAACTTGATAAAAGCTTCGATGGTGATCCTTTGCTTAGATTATCAATGAAGATCCATGGGAGAAATCTCTAAGCAAAGATTAGATCAATTCGACAAAAAGTATGTCTTGGAAGAACCGTCGAATTGACCTAAAAGAGGCTAAAAGAAGAACGATAAAAAACCTAGCCTCTAGGGTTGCTCTCAAGTGTTTTCTTAATTAATCGGTAGTTCTTGAGAAACCCTAAGTGTCTATTTATAGTTTAGAAACCTTTGGAAAGAGATAAGAATCAAAAACTAACCATATCTGGAATTTTTCAGGACGACGGTCCGGACTGGAATACGGCGGTCCGGACTGTCGTGGCTAAACAGACTATTTCCAGAAAAACACACGTTCGGGGTACGGACTGAAAACCACGGTCCGGACTGGATTAACAAAACAGTCCTGAACAGAATTTCCAGTCCTGAACGGATTTCCTGAAAAAACTGTTTTTGACTTTTATGCATTGAAAACTTATCCAAGTGTTTCTAAACTACTCAAATGTATTCGGATCACCAAAATTATTTTGTTAAACGTACCTGATCATTCCGAATCCATTTTCCTTGAGATTGATGTATATGATCCATAATTTTTCTACCTCAATCTTCAAGACTCAAAACACTGAGTGTCAACTTGAGCTCTTGTTGAATCTTCTCTAAGTCTTCGATTGCTGATTGACAATTTGATCACTTCAAGACTCCGACTCAACTCACCGACTTGACTCACGAAATATGCCAACACAAAAAGCCGTAACACACCCAGTTGCCGGCGGGGGAGTTGCACCCGCCGGAACCCTAACTCGCTCCGCCGCGTTCGATCTTCGCAACCAAGGGCTCAAACATAAAACAAAAATGATTGGAAAGGACTGTAGGAGATGAGAATCATCCCCACCAAATTTGGTGGAGTTTGGTTGTCTCTGTACGGTGCAAACCCAAACCCTAGTTTTCGGGTTTCTTGCACCATGTCCGAGCTTCTTGCTCCGGCGCCGGCGTTGCTCCTCGACGCCGGGCACATGGCCAGAAATCTTTTTGGGAGTGATAGGACTCCATCCATGCCTTTGCATGGCATCCATGCAGCCCGAAACTGCGGGTGCCATGAGTGACCGAGCTTGGGTTCATGCCGCGGTGGCCGGCCTTCCGGCCGTTGCCGACGGGTAAAGCAAGATCGGGAAGTTTTCTGGGATCAAGAGAAACTTTGTATTGCACTTGCATGGGCTTCATGCTGCCTCGGTGGAAATCCACCATTGTTGGTGAAGCTCGGGTTGAGCTTGAGCCACCGACGTCGCCGCCGTGTCCTGTCGCCGGGCATGGGTTCAGATGGGTTCGTGGGGATGTGTTGCACCTTTTGGTGCAAGTGGTTGAGGCCCAGAACCCCTGGATGGTGTTACGGAATTTGAGTTGGCGTATTTCGTGAGAATGGTTAAGTCTTGAAGATTGAAGATGAAGAAGTTTGGATCTTATAGCTCAATCTCAAGAAAGAAGAATTCAACAGGATCAGGTACGTTTAACTAAATGCTTTTGGTGGTCCGAATACTTCTTATAGTGTAGAAACACTTGGATGAATTTTTAATTGCATAAAAATTAAAAACTGGACATGGGACATGTTCAGGATCTGGATCAGACAATCCAATCCGGATCCCGAAGGGTGTTTGTTCATATGCAAATCCAATCCGGATCCAAGCCCATTTCTGATCCGGATCCCGAACATTGGTTTTTGCTGATTTATATGAACGATCCGGATCAGGCACTTCGATCCGGATTCCGAACCTTTGTTTTTCTGGAAATTGTCTGTATCGTTACGGCAATCCGGATCGCCAAATCCGATCCGGATCGTCGTCCTGTAAAATTCCAGAAAAGGTTAGTTTTTTATTCTTATCCTCTTCCAACAGTTTCTAACCTATAAATAAACCCTACGATTCATTTTTTAGGGTAATCCAAGGTAGATCCGATACGACCGAAACAGAAAAATCCACATATAGAGAAGAAAGGAAATCAATAGATTTAATTCTATGTTTCTTCATCTATATTGATTAATTTGATTCTAGGTTTTCCAAACTCAGATTTTGAGTAGAATCAAATTAATGAATACTTAGATGGTATTTCCGATCTATTTCTAATCTAAGTATTCGGCGGATCATCACCACCCAAAAACAACAATTTATCCCAAAATCGGCGCGTGGACTCGCGTGGCCTTGTGGATTCAAGGTGCTACCGCTCTCGTGGATTCGGAGCGAGGTACGTTCGTGGATTCGAGACGTGCTACTGGGTGAAGACCGTGGATTCGGTCGGACGTCGTGGATTCGACGTTGGATGCCGTGGATTCGGCGTTGGACGCTAATCGTGGATTCGAGCAGCGTTGCGGAGCGAGCGGAGAAGATCTACTAGGAGCGTATGGAAAAGGTTGAGTCGTAAGTGTGTACGGTAAATCACCTTGTACGTGTTTTAATTCTAATGGATTTCGCCGTGTTATCGGTCCCGTGGTTTTTTACTCCGGTTTGGAGTTTTCCACGTAAAAATCTTGCGTGTTATTTTTATTTTCGCATTGGGTTTTATTGCGCAACGATTTTTGAGTGTTTAAGTGTTTACACCTATTCACCCCCCTCTAGGTGTTTTTTTCCCCTATTTAGATCCATATTATACATAACCCAACAAGTGGTATCAGAGCGGGAATAGGGTTGTAAACAATGGTTGAAGGTGGAAACATCAACAGACCCCATTTCTTTGATGGAACAAATTATGCGTACTGGAAAGTACGGATGAAAGCCTTTTTAATTTCCATCGACGAACGGGTGTGGCAATCAATTGAATTAGGATGGTCTAATCCAACTGAAATTATTGCTGATGTTCGCACCATCAAACCTAGGTCGAAATGGACCAAGGAAGAGGTTGATTCATCTTCTTACAATGGTAAAGGGATTAATGGTTTATTTATTGCTTTGTCACAAACTGAGTTCTCTCACGTCTCTGCATGTGAGACTGCGAAAGAAATCTGGGATGTTCTTCAAGTTACGCATGAGGGAACTAACCTTGTGAAGATTCAAAAACTGCAAATGCTCACGAGCAAATTTGACTCTATTTCTATGGCAGAAAATGAATCTTTCACAGACTATTACACACGATTGCAAGATATCGTAAACTCATGTGCTAACTTGGGAGAGAAGATTCCAGAATTTAAAGTTGTAAGAAAGATATTAAGAACTCTTCCTGAACGATTTTGCCCAAAGGTCACAGCCATTGAAACAATTAAACACCCAGACGAAATGCGTGTAGAAGAATTAGTTGGTTCTTTACAAACATATGAAATGACATTTTCTACTAACTATTCTTCGGGAAAGGCATTCTCTTCTAAGTCTTCAGGTTATGCGTTGAAAACAACAAAAGAAGAAGCCGCGGATTCATCCTCCTCAGACGATGACGAGAACCTATCTATGGAGGACTTTGAGAAGCAGCTCGCTCTCTTGACAAGGAAGTTTCGCCGCAACTTTCGAAGGGGTAATCCAAGCAAAACTCCATCCTTCGTAAAGTCGAAGAAAGGCAAAGGGTCTTCAAACTACAAGTCAAGAAAGCAAGAGAACTTTTCAAAGGATAAGAAAAGTTCCGAGGGACAAGTCCAATGTTTCAAATGTCGAGGCTACGGCCACATTGCAACAGAGTGTCCCAATAAGAATCCGGCAAAGAAGAAAGCGATGCAAGCCGTCACTTGGGACGACACCTCATCGTCAAATAAGTCATCTTCAAGTGATGAAGAAAAGAGCGCAACGGCATTCCACGCGTCCACTACATCTTCACCCTTCATGTGCTTAATGGCAAGTACTTCAGATTCATTGTCCAACTCCTCCCGGGTTGAAAAAACTGCAACGGATGATGAATCGAGTAATTCTGAAGGTGAAGATTTTGTTTTAGCCTACCACAATCTTTTGAGGGATTCAAAGAAACTGGCTAAGCAAAACAAGGGGTTGAGAGGGAGATTGCAGGATCTCGAAGAAGAAGTAAAAAGGGCAACTTTTCTCTCGACCGGTCTTGAAGTGGAAAGGGATAACCTGATAAAAGCAAATGTTTCACTTCAAGAGAAAAATGAGCTTCTCGAGAAAGAACATATAAAAATAGTGGATAAAGCGAATTATTTCTCGAAGCTCTACAACGAGGCTCGACAGGAAAAAATGGAAATGACAAAGACCATCTTCCAACTCAAAGATGACTTAAAGCGATTTTCATCTGGAAGGAGTAAGTTGGATAAGCTTCTTGGTCTTGGTCAAACAAACCGTTTCGGCCTCGGATACACTCAAACTGGAGACAGTCCAAGTTCGAGTGTGATAGTTTTTGTGCCTCAGTCGGTATCTCCTCCTCCAACACCGGAATTTACGACAAACAACGACAACAAGCCCACTTCACCCTCTTCGGGATCGTCAAGCACTAAGGTATGTTTTCGTTGTGGATTTTCAGGGCACATAAGGAGAAATTGCAAGATGGGAGCCAAACGTTCAACTCAAGCACCTCTTGCAACGACAACCAAAAAGGTGATTCCTCGGAAATCAAATGCAAATCATGTAGTGGTCCAGGATTTCATATAGTTTTCCCGTGAATCCTTGGTGTGAAACACCTATCATTTGTGTATTAGGCCCACAGTGCATCAAAGGGATGCTTCGGATGGACACGGTGTGGTATTTACGGTTGGTTTGGCCTTCGGAGGTATTTTCCGAATTTTAGAGAAGGCTTTGGGCCAAGCGGAGGCCGTATTTAGATTCAGCGCGGAAAAACGCTTGAAAACGACTATTTACTTATTTATTTTGGAGTCCGGATGCCCAAAAACGGATCCCCGGAAGTTTTCTGGCAAAATGGTGCAGGGGGGAGCTGTGGACCGGCCGGGGACACGTGGCAGGCCCTTATTGGGCCGGCGCGCCACTCTCGGTCTACGGAAAAGACCGCTGGTGCACGGTGGACCGGCGGGCCACGTGGCGGCACGCGATTGGCCCGGCGTAGTGCGCTCGGCACGCGGGGGCAGGCGCGGGCAGCTCGGGCAGGCCGAGCAGGTGCGGCGCGTGCGCGGTGCACGGTGGACCGGGGCGCGCCACGTGGCGGCCCCGGATTGGTCGGCTCATGTACGCGTGGCGCACACAGAGCTGCCCGGGTGCGACCGTACTCACGTGGGCGCACGTGGGCGCGCGTGGGCGGCGGCGGCCGCCGACAGCCGTGTCGGGCGGGGGGCCACGTGTCGCCGCACCATTGGCGGGTGCGCCCACCGCGCCGCCAATCACGGGGGACACGTGGCGCTTCCCCGTTGGGCCGCACGGCTGCCGCCTGTTTGGCGGACACGTGGCGGGCCCTGGGCCGGGTCGGACGGCCGGTTGGACAGGGCGGGATCCCGTGTGCGGGCTGGGCTGGGCCGGGCCGCACTGTGCGCGCCCGGAAAATCCCGGGCCGGGCCGCACTGTTCACGCCCGAAATGGGCCGGGCCGCACTGTAGCAGCCCGAAACTGGGGACTTAAAGGGAATTTTCCCAATTGTTTTTGTGGGCCTATAATAGGCCCTCCCCTCCCCTCTTCTTCTGTTTTTCCCAAGAGATAGAGAGAGAACCAGAGAGACGCCATTGAAGAGAAGTTGTTCCTCACTGATTTCTCTACCTCGTGGTGCGTTCCCAGATTTTCTGGAAGTTCGACAGCGGCGATCCGGATTTTACAGTGTGGCTCGTTTTTCCCCCAATCTTGGCCCGTTATCGTCGCATTTCAGTCTGAGGAGTCCCCTGCGCAGTACAGGAGTCCTTTTTCCACGATTTCTTCGCCAGTGTGTTCCTAAGAGGTAGGGCTTCGCTTTTCATGTTGGTCGTTTCTCCGGATTCAGATTCCTTGGCACGATTCCCGAGGTGTTTTGTCCCCTCTTTTGCTGTTTGGATGTTTGGACAGCGGCAACTTCGACGAATTGTTTCTCGGCGTAGGAATATCAGATCGAGGCGATTCAAGAGTCGATTTTGGGCTACTTTTCACGAGGAATGCAACCATGATTTTTATGGGATTTTTGGAGCTCGGGACAGAGGTGAAATTCCTCGTTTTGCATGCTGATTATAAAAACAGCAAAATCTGTTTTGAGACTGGTAGTTTTTACACCGTGTACACTTGTGTGATGTTGTAGGATATTGTTTCTGCTGACGGTGTGCTTAGAGGACAGCGGGATATTTCTTGGTGTGTTGTGCACGCTTTTCGAGGTGGGTGGTTGTGTTTCCCCTCTTTGTTGACTTGCTCACTAGGAGTATTAGAGTTCCCCAATTATATTTGTGACAACTAGCTGTTAGCGTGTGAACCTGGTGCAATGCCCCCTAATTTGATTAATAACCTCTATGCGATAAATTTGGGACAATAATGTTGGACAATTGCTATATCCTGAACCGCATGCAAATAAGGAATACATAAATATTTTCAAACAATTCTTTGCAAAAACCCTCGATCATTCTTCTAATACTTTTTAAGATGGAAAATTGCATGCTTATATGGACAACTAGTTAAGCCACCATTTTACTGCAGCACTATATTATGGGGTTTGACTTAGGAGAAAACATGTTTTATTGTTGTTCTTCTCTATCGCTGCATGATGCTCGAGTCTGATCGGGATTTTGAGATAGTATTGTCTGGAACAGTTTAGACTAGTTTTGGGGATTGTGGGGCATAGTGGCAACCGCGGATGTTAGGCGGTTGACCAGATGTTTTTACCTTATCAGATTGGGGTTTATGGGTTCAGCGGTGACCGTGGATTTTGGGCGGTTAACCGGATGTTTACTATTGCATCAGATTGGGGATCGGGATTGCATTAGTGGATGGAGTTTTTCCCACTTTGATCATAGTCATGATCCAGTCCTGCTATTGTGCGATATTGGTTACAGAGATACTTGATACAGAGACACTTTACTCGTGTGGGTCGCTCCCCTCGAGTGCCACTCCGGAGTAGGCTTTACACCGTGCCGAGCGCCGGGCACAGTTGGTGAGTTGTGAGTGATGACACTTTACACCGTGCCGAGCGCCGGGCACAGACAGCGCAGGCAGTGCCAGTATCTCCTAGCCCTTTGATTGAGTCTCCTTGGGCAGTTGGGTTATAGTTGCATATATACAGTCATCTTCTTGGCATTGCATTTTGAGGCATAGTAGTGGTAGCTTCCTTTTCAGCAGTCTTTATTGCATACCACTGTTCCTTTCTTTTGCCTCTTATAGTCCTAGTGGGTGCGTCAGCATTTGAGGTTTTACCCACTAAGGGAGGCTACTGGTTTATCTAGTAGTTCTCACCCCCATGGTTGTTCTCTGTCTTCTCCCCCTTTGTTTTGCAGAGTCGTCTGTGGGAACTGCTGGGCCTTCAGCGGCAGAACGAGGTAAGAGGATCGCCGACTAGCTAGATCATCTACCCCGAGCGAGAGATTAGCGAGGTTTTTATTGTACCCCTTTTGTATCTCAGACTTCAGTAGTTTACTTGTGGGTCTGGCTTTGACCAGCTGGTTGTATATTTATGGTGAGCTGGGAGTTTATTGTACTTTTATTTCAGCTTGTAGTTTATTTCAGTCTGAGATTACTTTTAGTTCTATTAGTTCAGCTCTGTTTATGCTCTTTTATTGTATATTATCTATCTGAGCAAGTTACCAGCGCTTCGTGTACATGGAAAATTCTGTGTGCACGGCGGATCTATTGGCGGGCCCAGGTTCTGGTTGACACCCGGGGCGTGACAGATTAAGTTGGTATCAGAGCTTAGGGATAGGTCAGTTGGGACTTAGGAAACCCTAGGCTTTTGGCAGACCCTAGGATGATAGGGCGTGAGAGACGGGACATTCCGCGAAAGTCGTTGATTTTATTTATTGGACTCTTCCAGTGAGTGGAGAGGGATCGACATACCCAATTTCTGGTGGACCGTTATGTTGGCTGCAGACAACATAAAGCCACAGAAAAAGGGGGATGTCTTTGACTTTCGCTAGATTGGGTCGTGTGGGATTATTGCTGATTTGTGCCTTTTTGTGACAGCATGTCGCCCCGTCGTCGTTTTTCCGCCGGGGGTATCCCCACCCCTTCTGAGGAGCCCGAGCAGGCTGTATCTGCCGAGCTGGGGGAACTGCGGGCCTTGGTGACTCATTTGGTGGCGAGGAGCTTTCGACAGGACCAGCACTTGGAGCAGCTGCTGGCGCAGAGGGGTGATTCGGCAGTTGGAGAGGGGGCCAGGTCTTCAGAACAGCATTTAGAGAGGAAACGCCCAGCCCCGGATGTTGTTGGACTGGCCACTTCTCGCAGACGGCTACGGTTTCGCGGCAGGTGTGTTTTCTGTAGAGGGCAGCATCCACCAAGTACCTGTGATTTGAGGCGGGGTCGATGCTTCCGATGTGGACAGTCTGGCCACATCCGAGCTACATGTCCCCTTCCGACCTTAGTACCACCTTCTTCAGCATTGGCCTCTATCGCATTCCAACAGAGGTCTCAGCAGCAGCAGCAGACACGACCATTGCGGGCTCCCGGCAGTTGTATTTTCTGTGGAGGTCAGCATTTTCCCGGCACCTGTGCCCAGCGGTGGGGTCGCTGCTATAGGTGTGGGCAGCCTGGGCACCTGCGAGTTGCGTGCCCTTCTGGGACGGCGGCGGCACCCACTTTAGTGTCCGTTCCTACTACTTCCCAGCTACGACCGGGAGCTTCACCGACAGGTCTCCAGGCAGACCGAGTTTCGCCTCCACACCCTTCTGGTGAGAGACAGCCGTCGTTGAGCGGTCAGGATGGCTTAGCGCAGGCGGGGGATTCTGCTACAGCTGACTGTGTGGTGGCAGGTATGGTCTATTTATGGCATTTGGATTCACATCTTATTTGTTATACGAGCATCGCATTCTGTCATTAGTAGATCAGTTGCATCATTACATGGGTTAGAGATAGGACTTTTGCCACGTGCACGAGAGGTTCAAATTCCCGATCACACTTTGCACGTGGAGGAGTGTTGTTGGTCCTGCCCGATGCAGATCGAGTCCTGGATTATGCCAGCAGACCTGTTGGTCTTGAGACAGCTGAGGGACTTTGATGTGGTTCTTGGGATGGACTGGCTGGCTCGGTATTTCGCGACTATTGATTGTGCCGCGAGGACTGTCACTTTTAGAGAGCCAGGCCAGGAGATGTTTGTATATCGGGGATGTCAGAGTGCTTTCTTTGCCTCTATGGTTTCGACTTCCCGAGCGAGGCGGATGATTCGTCGTGGATGTATAGCCTTTTTGGCTAGTGTTGTTGAGGGGCCTACGACGGCACCGGGACTCGGGGATATTCCTATTGCCCGCGAGTTTCCGGATGTTTTTCCACCTGAGCTGACTCCTATGCCGCCAGACAGAGAGATTGAGTTTGTGATTGACGTAGTTCCAGGAACTGTGCCAATCTCTAAGGCTCCTTATCGGATGGCACCGGCTGAGCTGCGAGAGCTTAAAGCACAGCTGCAAGATCTGATGGATAAGGGCTTTATTAGACTAAGTGTGTCGCCTTGGGGAGCGCCGGTGCTATTCGTGAAAAAGAAGGATGGGTCACTTCGGTTGTGTGTGGACTATAGGAAATTGAACAAAGTGACCATTAAGAACAAGTACCCTTTGCCGCGCATCGATGATCTCTTTGATCAGCTGCAAGGGTCTTGTGTATTTTCCAAGATTGATCTACAGTCTGGTTACCACCAATTGAAGGTGAAGGCCGAGGATATTCCTAAGACTGCTTTCAGATCACGGTATGGGCATTATGAGTTTACAGTTATGCCGTTTGGATTGACTAATGCCCCTGCCGCCTTTATGGACTTGATGAACAGGATATTTCTGCCCTTTCTGGATCGTTTTGTGGTGGTGTTCATTGATGATATCCTTATTTACTCCCGAAGCGAGGCCGAGCATGAGGAACACTTGAGGACTGTGCTACAACTCCTACAGATAAGAAGTTGTATGCCAAGCTGGCAAAGTGCGAGTTTTGGCTTCGGGAGGTAGCTTTCTTGGGCCATGTGATTTCCACCGCAGGTGTAGCTGTAGATCCGGCGAAGATTGAGGCAGTTCGTGATTGGCCTCGACCGACGACTGTATCAGAGGTGCGCAGCTTTATGCACTACAAAAAAAAATGTGATTTAGCGGCATTCTGTAATTGCCGCCTAAAGGTCAAAAAGTGCCGTAAAAATAATTAGTGGCATTTAGCAATTAGTGCCGCCTAAAGTCGTGTTGCTGATTCTTCTACCGGCATTTAATTAAATTGCCGTTAAAATTAAATAATTAGTAGCATTAAATAAATGCCGTTATAGATGTGGTTATTAGCGATATTATTAAATGCCAGTATTTTTTAATTATCTACAACACTAATAAATGCCGGTAATTATTAGTTTATTTGCAATATTATACAAATATTGGTAATCTATTGTTAATAAATGCCGGTAATTATTAGTTTATTTGCAATATTATACAAATATTGGTAATCTATTGTTAATAAATGCCGGTAATTATTAGTTTATTTGCAATATTATACAAATGTTGGTAATCTGTTGTTAATTCCGGCATTAATAAATGCCGCTAATTCTAAATATTTTTAAATTATATTTTTAAATAAATAAAAATAATATAAATTATTATTTGCACTATCATAAAATAATTAAATCTTATCAATTTCAAAAAATACAAATTCAATGGATAATATGAGATTTCAATATTTTCAATATTTATGCATAAATCGTACATAACAAAATAACAAAAATAATTTACTAAGCTCATTTTCAATTAAACAAACAATAAGTTAAAATCTTCAGTACATTCAACATCCAAAAAAATAACAAACGACCACAAAATATTTCTAAACACAAAAGTACCAATACGTACATAAATAACGCATCCAAATAGGTCAGTACACGACATAAAGTTGTTTGCGAATATAATAATACAGCTTAAAATTATTTAAATTGTCTTGAATTCCAAAGGTGGCATTACCTGCGTTGAACCTGTCAAAAAAAGAACACGTTAAAAGTTAGTTTTAACGAGTCAAAAGTCTATATATTAAATAATTAAATTGACGAAAGGATAAAAATATAGGTCTTATACAAATGTAAAGGGCCAAGCCACAGATGCTCCAACAGCATCTCCAATTGTTTGAAAACCTCCATATGATCTTAATAATGGCTCGTTATGCTCTATTGGAACATTTATTTGCACCTCCCAGCATTGTGATCCTAACTCGACACCACCTAATTTCGTTGTTGGATTTGTACTCAACAAAAAACCTTGAGCAACATGCTTGTGAGGTTTTCTCAAGCTCTTCAAATATACTTCAATTCCGCCCTAATATTGAGTAAAAATAAGTAAATACAGTTAAACTTTTAAAGTGCAATAAGTAATTTGTACTAGTCTTTATATTGAAATAATATTAAATAATAACTAAAAAATAAAATAAAACTTGTGATTTATATATATTAGAAATAAGTAATAAAAAAATTCAGAATAAGAAATAGAAGGTACCCCATTATCTAAAGTATGGACATCCTTTCCAATAACTTTTGCTCGATAACCCTGCATTCAAATATAGTATATATTGGATATCTATATTGATCTTAAGTACATATAAATTTATACAAAAAAATTAAGATAAATTAATTACAAAAAAATTACCTGATTTCGTGGTACTTCAAAGCTAGATTCAGAAGATTGTATTTCATTACTCGGCGGTTCTTCAAAGGTAATGTTATTATTATTACCATTCTGCAAAAAAAAAAAAAAAAGATTAGATAATTTATCACCGGGCTCTCTGGAACAGCACCGGGAACAGTCACGGATATTTGGCATCACAAATTAATCACTGCAATTTCTTGAATTGCATGATTACCGCCTAATTGCCGTTAAACCGGCGATTTTGCTGATTTACGGTTCGATATCCAAACCCCGCTCAACGAAAGTTGTTGGACCTCTAACGAAAGGTTTAGAGACCACGTGCACGCTGTCTACAGCAGCCTACCAGGCTACATTTACAAAATAACCCCTAGGGTTTTACCAAATTGCATAAAAGCATGCAATTTCATGCCTTTTTCACTTGCATTTAATTTCGAAGTGCTATTTTAACGAACCGACACCACCAGCAGGTGGCCCTCGACTTGCTGGACACCGTGCTCACCATTTGCAGCAGCAAGAAACCCGAGGAAAACTTCCGGCCATACTATACCTCTCTAACATAGCTTAAACGTATTTTTATTTCTTCGGCTCAACGAAACCGAAATCCGACGCGAGCATCGCGTCCAGTGACCCCAAATTAGCTAGGAGCTCACTGTCACGGCTTCGCAAACAGCCGAAAACCAGGACTTAAGCCAAACACTAGTCCTAGAGCTTGACAATACCATAACTTTAAATTTCTTATGCCAAATTCATAACTACTTGAGCCTTTTGTTCAATACACTTCAAGAACCCAGGGGCTTGCCCTAGTGCAGCCCAGAAGCTGCTGGATCACAAGATCCAACACCCTCGCTTACTAACATGTTCACAATGCTCCATTTTAAAATCCACACAGATCCTGTTTGATCTGAAGTGAGCACCAAGCTCAGGAAACAAAATGAAGCATCTTTCATTTTATACTTGAAACCAAATTCCAAACAATACCTCTCTTAGGCATTTCATCAAACACCTAGTGGGCACACTCCATTAACAACTAGCCAAGCTTTTGCCCAAGCTTGTTCTCAGCAGAGAAGCAGCCTGGGAGCTTCTAATATGGATGGAAATGATACTCAAGGTTGCAGGAGAATCCCCAGCAAGTCTGGGTCCATCTTGCTTCCCCGATTGCCGAGAAACAAGAAGAGAAAAAGGAAGAAGATGAGCTCGGATACCCATTAATGGTGATTTTTCATCAATGGGTTTTGGGCCTCTCCCAACAGCACCAAAAGGTGCCTCTCATCCACACCAAGCTTCTTGAACCCGTGCCCGGCAACAGGACACGGCGGCGGCGATGGACCAACCCCGGCCAATCTTCCAATGGCCACTAATGGCGCATCAATAATCGATCAGCATGGGTCTCATGCAAAGGCATCCTTGGGTCCTTCTCGACCATAGGAAGACAACTGGAGCCTTGGCCGGCGACGAGAAGCCGCGGCGGCGCCGGAGCAATAAGCTCGGCCGGAGCAAAGTTAGTCCAAAACTAGGGCTAAAATCTGCGATTTGCACACTACTCCAAAAGCCATGAAACTTCATGGGGAGGTTCTACAGGCCCTACAGAAGGTGACCATCATTTTGGTTTCGAAGTTGAGCCATCGGGTGCGGCGCAAGCAAGGGGCAGAGCAATTTAGGGTTCCGGCGGGCTTCTTGCTACCGCCGGCAACCGGGAGCACCCCGAGGGTCGGGGCTCTGCATGGGGCATCCCCAGGGCGTAAAGGAAACACTGCAATGACCTAGGTTGCAAAAGAAAACACAGAGGAAAAGCACTCACCTTGGTCGGATCCGAGGAAGAAAGATTGGTCTTCCCGGCGTCGCGCGGCAACGGCGGTGCACCGGACCACCACGGCCTATCTTCTGGACGCTGCAGATGATCGCAGAAAGGCCTGGGCACCAGTCTATGGCTTGCGTGCTTCTCCTTCTCCTACAAACCGAGAATCAAGGTTGCTTCTTGAAGCTTCTTGCTTTTCCGGCGACCAGGGGCGGCGGCCGGCGGCGCAGGAGCTCGGAAACCTCACAGAGGAGTTGTGGGGGTCGTGGGTGCGGCTGCAGTTACAAGAACCAGGAGGCTAGGGTTCCTTCCTTGAACCCTAAGTTGCTTTAAATTTAATTGCCCAAAATGCTAGTTAGCCCCCGAACTTGCATCCTTTACATCTAGGTCCCTCACTGTAGAACACATTTGTGACAAAGACCCTCTCCAAAAAATTTGGATTAAATTGACACATAAAATATAGGGCTTCTTCACAAAATACTGTGAATTTTTACATATTTCACGCTTTTCGAGACAACCGGGTTGTCAAACTGAAAAACAGACAGCACCACGACGTTCGGCTCGACGAAATCTATTAGGTAGCGATTTTGGTTCGCTAAAATTGAGCTTCATAATTTTTAAAATTCATCTTATACTGTAAATTATACAGTTCGACACGCTTTACGATACTTTACGCTCGTCAAATACAAATTTCATCAGCGCCACAGCGCTCAGAACGACGATGCCCATCAAATCGACTACCTGAATCGTCATATTCGGACTCCAGACGGTCGATCGGCTGACGTTGGCCGGCGAGGGAATTAAATCCGGGGCTACTATTCATTGGCACTATTCACTTAAGTCGCGGGTCCCACCCGCAACTTCGCTGATTTCTGGACAATCCGACCGTCGGATCGAAAATCAGTTTATATCATTTTCAATCGATTCGACGAGACGGTCGCACTGGCGATTTCAGATTTTCGAGATCAGACTCGGATCTGAAAGGCACACATAGTGCTTCGAAAACTGTGCAATTTGCACACCGATATACAACCACTTAGGTTCAATTTTGCATTTCTTTATTCATATTGACATTTTAATTCTTTAAATTCAAATTTGAGTTCTTGGGCACTACATCAAATGTAAATTTCGTCAGCGCCATTGCGCTCAGAATGACGAAGCGGTTAAAATCGACTACCTGAACCGTTAGATTCGGTCACTAGACAGTGAATCGGCTGACGTTCACCGCCGAAAAAACCGAATCAGGGGTTACTATTCATCAGTACTATTAACTTAAGTTGCGGGTCCCACCAACAACTTCGCTGATTTCTGGACAATCTGACCGTCTGATCGAAAAACGGTCTATACCATTTTCAATCGGTTCGACGAGACGGTCATACTGGCGATTTCAGATTTTCGAGATCAAACTTGGATCTAAAAGGTGGACAAATATTGCTCTGAAAAATGTGCATTTTGCAGGAATAAATCTAATATTATTTATTTATATCTTAAGTAAGAATTTAAGATCTTTTACCAATATTTGCTTTTAAATTGCATAATAAAGTTTTTAGTGGCATTAAAAGTAATTGCCGGTATTTAAACTATCTTTTACCGGCATTTAAAAATAAATATAGCTAAATGATCATATTTACCAACAATAATTTGTAAATATCGATAAATGATATATTTAGCAACAATTTTTAATAAATGCCTGTATATTTTGTATCTAGCAACATTTACTTAAATATTGCAACGAATAGTGCCGCTGTATGTCATATTCACCAACAATAATTTGTAAATATCGATAAATGATATATTTAGCAACAATTTTTAATAAATGCCTGTATATTTTATATTTAGCAACATTTACTTAAATACTGCAATGAATAGTGTCGTTGTATGTCAAATTTCTAGTAGTGATGGGTTTAGCTGGTTATTATCGTCGGTTTGTGGAAGGCTTTGCGAAGCTTTCCACGCCCCTCACTCGTTTGACGCGTAAAGGAATTAAGTTTCAGTGGAGTGAGGATTGCCAGAGGAGCTTCGAGGAGCTGAAGGACAGACTGATGACTGCTCCTATCCTTTCCCTCCCTATTATGGGGAAAGGGTATGTGATCTACAGTGACGCATCACACAATGGACTCGGTTGCGTGTTGATGCAGGAAGGGAGGGTAATTGCTTATGCTTCGAGACAGCTCAAGGATTACGAGAAGAATTACCCAACCCATGACTTAGAGCTTGCTGCCGTGGTGTTCGCACTAAAGCTCTGGCGCCATTACCTGTATGGAGAGCATTGTAAGATCTACACCGACCACAGGAGCTTAAAGTATCTGTTCACACAGAAGGAGCTAAATTTGAGGCAGCGCAGGTGGTTAGATCTACTAAAGGATTATGATGTGGACATCCTTTACCACCCAGGCAAGGCTAACGTGGTCGCTGACGCATTGAGCCGGAGAGCAGTACAGAGTTTGTCTATGTTGATCACAAACCAGGCGCCCCTATTGGAGGAGATGAGACGGCTTGAGATAGAGGTTGTGTTCCCTGGGGTCTCTGCTAGACTGACGTCATTAGTCGTGCAGCCCACTCTGCTGGACAGGATCAGGGAGAAACAGAGTGAGGACCCCTATTTGACCAAGATTAGAGATCAGATTCCGAGTGATCGATCAGGGGATTTTTCAGTTGATACTGCGGGAGTACTGAGGTACAGGGATCGAGCCTGTGTGCCAGTGGATGCTGAGATCAGAGAGCAGATATTGAGAGAGGCCCATTATACACCTTACACCCTTCATCCTGGGGAGACTAAGATGTATAAGGACCTCAAGACACACTTCTGGTGGAATGGCATGAAAAGGGATATTGGGAGGTTTGTGTCTCAGTGTTTAACTTGTCAGCAAGTAAAAGCTGAGCATCGAGTGCCAGCTGGCAAGTTACAAAGTCTTCCAATTCCCGAGTGGAAATGGGACCACATTACGATGGATTTTGTGGTCGGATTACCGAGGGCACAAGGAGGTGTAGATGCTATCTGGGTAGTGGTGGATCGACTTACCAAGTCAGCGCACTTTTTGCCTATACAGACTACTTGGCCACTCGAGCGACTAGCCCAATTATATTTGGATGAGATAGTAAGGTTACATGGGGTGCCAGCTTCCATAGTATCAGATAGAGACCCGAGGTTTGCTTCGCGATTCTGGGGGAGTTTACAGACTACATTGGGGACTCAGCTCAGATTCAGTACAGCTTTCCACCCACAGACTGATGGACAGTCGGAGCGGACGATTCAGATCCTTGAGGATATGCTGAGGGCTTGTGTCCTAGATTTCGGCGGTGGATGGATTCGACACTTATCACTGGCTGAGTTTGCGTACAACAACAGCTTTCAAGCAAGCATTCAAATGGCTCCGTTTGAAGCATTGTACGGACGTAAATGTCGATCACCGCTATATTGGAGTGATGTGGGGGAGAGAAGGACTCTGGGACCAGATTTGTTGCTAGAGGTAGAAGAAAAGGTCAGAGTAATCCGACAGCACCTTCAGATCGCTCAGAGTCGACAGAGGAGCTATGCTGATGTTCGGCGACGAGACTTAGAGTTTCAGGTGGGAGATCATGTATTTCTGAAAGTCTCGCCGTCCAAAGGCATAAGGAGGTTTGGCATTCGCGGGAAACTCAGTCCCCGATACATTGGACCCTTTGAGGTATTGGAGCGTATCGGGCCAGTTGCTTACCGACTTGCACTTCCCCCGAGACTTGCTGGTGTTCATGATGTGTTTCATGTTTCCACCCTGAGGAGGTACATCTTCGACGCGTCGCACGTCATCGACTTTGCGCATCTCGAGATCAGCGAGGATTTGAGATATGAGGAGCACCCATAGCGGATCCTAGATCGGGAGGTGAAAGAATTGCGCAATCGGACCATCCCCTATGTGAAGATCCTTTGGAACAATCATGATGAGCGCGAGGCGACGTGGGAGCTCGAGTCAGAGATGATGGACGCCTACCCTTACCTGTTCGAGGCTCAGGATTGAGGTATGATTTTCGTTTCGAGGACGAAACTTTTGTTAGTGGGGGAGGATGTAGTGGTCCAGGATTCCGTATAGTTTTCCCATGAATCCTTGGTGTGAAACACCTATCATTGGTGTATTAGGCCCACAGTGCATCAAAGGGATGCTTCGGATGGACACAGTGTGGTATTTACGGTTGGTTTGGCCTTCGGAGGTATTTACCAAATTTTAGAGAAGGCTTTGGGCCAAGCGGAGGCCGCATTTAGATTCAGCGCGGAAAAACGCTTGAAAACGACTATTTACTTATTTATTTTGGAGTCCGGATGCCCAAAAACGGACCCCCGGAAATTTTCTGCGCAAACTGGTGCAGGGGGGAGCTGTGGACCGGGCGGGGACACGTGGCAGGCCCTTATTGGGCCGGCGTGCCACTCTCGGTCCACGGAAAAGACCGCTGGTGCACGGTGGACCGGCGGGCCACGTGGCGGCACGCGATTGGCCCGGCGTAGTGCGCTCGGCGCGCGGGGGCAGGCGCGGGCAGCTCGGGCAGGCCGGGCAGGTGCGGCGCGTGCGCGGTGCACGGTGGACCGGGGCGCGCCACGTGGCGGCCCCGGATTGGCCGGCTCATGAACGCGTGGCGCACACAGAGCTGCCCGGGTGCGGCCGTACGCACGTGGGCGCACGTGGGCGCACGTGGGCGCGCGTGGGCGGCGGCGGCCGCCGACAGCCGTGTCGGGCGGGGGGCCACGTGTCGCCGCACCATTGGCGGGCGCGCCCACCGCGCCGCCAATCACGGGGGACACGTGGCGCTTCCCCGTTGGGCCGCACGGCTGTCGCCTGTTTGGCGGACACGTGGCGGGCCCTGGGCCGGGTCGGACGGCCGGTTGGACGGGGCGGGATCCCGTGTGCGGGCTGGGCTGGGCCGGGCCGCACTGTGCGCGCCCGGAAAATCCCGGGCCGGGCCGCACTGTTCACGCCCGAAATGGGCCGGGCCGCACTGCAGCAGCCCGAAACTGGGGACTTAAAGGGAATTTTCCCAATTGTTTTTGTGGGCCTATAAATAGGCCCACCCCTCCCCTCTTCTTCTGTTTTTCCCAAGAGATAGAGAGAGAACCAGAGAGAGGCCATTGAAGAGAAGTTGTTCCTCACTAATTTTTATACCTCGTGGTGCGTTCCCAGATTTTCTGGAAGTTCGACAGCAGCGATCCGGATTTTACAGTGTGCCTCGTTTTTCCCCCAATCTTGGCCCGTTATCGTCGCATTTCAGTCCGAGGAGTCTCCTGCGCAGTACAGGAGTCCTTTTTTGACGATTTCTTCGCCAGTGTGTTCCTAAGAGGTAGGGCTTCGTTTTTCGTGTTGGTCGTTTCTCTGGATTCAGATTGCTTGGCACGATTCCCGAGGTCTTTTGACCCCTCTTTTGCTGTTTGAATGTTTGGACAGCGGCAACTTCGACGAATTGTTTCTCGGCGTAGGAATATCAGATTGAGGCGATTCAAGAGTCGATTTTGGGCTACTTTTCACGAGAAACGTAACCGTGATTTTTCTGGGATTTTTGGAGCTCGGGACAGAGGTGAAATTCCTCGTTTTGCGTGCTAATTATAAAAACAGCAAAATCTGTTTTGAGACTAGTAGTTTTTACACCGTGTACACTTGTGTGATGTCGTAGGATATTGTTTCAGCTGACGGTGTGCTTAGAGGACAGCGGGATATTTCTTGGTGTGTTGTGCACGCTTTTCGAGGTGGGTGGTTGTGTTTTCCCTCTTTGTTGACTTGCTCACTAGGAGTATTAGAGTTCCCCAATTATATTTGTGACAACTAGCTGTTAGCATGTGAACCTGGTGCAATGCCCCCTAATTTGATTAATAACCTCTATGCGATAAATTTGTGACAATAATGTTGGACAATTGCTATATCCTGAACCGCATGCAAATAAGGAATACATAAATGTTTTCAAACAATTCTTTGCAAAAACCCTCGATCATTCTTCTAATACTTTTTAAGATGGACAATTGCATGCTTATTTGGACAACTAGTTAAGCCACCATTTTACTGCAGCACTATATTATGGGATTTGACTTAGGAGAAAACATGTTTTATTGTTGTTCTTCTCTATCGCTGCATGATGCTCGAGTCTGATCGGGATTTTGAGATAGTATTGTCTGGAACAGTTTAGACTAGTTTTGGGGATTGTGGGGCATAGTGGCAACCGCGGATGTTAGGCGGTTGACCAGATGTTTTTACTTTATCAGATTGGGGTTTATGGGTTCAGCGGTGACCGCGGATTTTGGGCGGTTAACCGGATGTTTACTATTGCATCAGATTGGGGATTGGGATTGCATTAGTGGATGGAGTTTTTCCCACTTTGATCATAGTCATGATCCAGTCCTGCTATTGTGCGATATTGGTTACAGAGATACTTGATACAGAGACACTTTACTCGTGTGGGTCGCTCCCCTCGAGTGCCACTCCGGAGTAGGCTTTACACCGTGCCGAGCGCCGGGCACAGTTGGTGAGTTGTGAGTGATGACACTTTACACTGTGCCGAGCGCCGGGCACAGACAGAGCGGGCAGTGCCAGTATCTCCTGGCCCTTTGATTGAGTCTCCTTGGGCAGTTGGGTTATAGTTGCATATATACAGTCATCTTCTTGGCATTGCATTTTGAGGCATAGTAGTGGTAGCTTCCTTTTCAGCAGTCTTTATTGCATACCACTGTTCCTTTCTTTTGCCTCTTATAGTCCTAGTGGGTGCGTCAGCATTTGAGGTTTTACCCACTAGGGGAGGCTACTGGTTTATCTAGTAGTTCTCACCCCCATAGTTGTTCTCTGTCTTCTCCCCCTTTGTTTTGCAGAGTCGTCTGTGGGAGCTGCTGGGCCTTCAGCGGCAGAACGAGGTAAGAGGATCGCCGACTAGCTAGATCATCTACCCCGAGCGAGAGATTAGCGAGGTTTTTATTGTACCCCTTTTGTATCTCAGACTTCAGTAGTTTACTTGTGGGTCTGGCTTTGACCAGCTGGTTGTATATTTATGGTGAGCTGGGAGTTTATTGTACTTTTATTTCAGCTTGCAGTTTATTTCAGTCTGAGATTACTTTTAGTTCTATTAGTTCAGTTCTGTTTATGCTCTTTTATTGTATATTATCTATCTGAGCAAGTTACCAGCGCTTCGTGTACATGAAAAATTCTGTGTGCACGGCGGATCTGTTGGCGGGCCCGGGTTCTGGTTGACACCCGGGGCGTGACAAATCATTCGAAGGAAAAGAGCCTTGGTAGCTCACCGCGCAAGACGACATCATCAAGGAGCAGCAATCAATCTAACAAGACGCCTTCACCAAGGAGGATAACTTCACGATCATTGCCAACGCAGTCCAAAAAGGTTTGGGTGCGCAAAGGTGAAATTTTCCCTTGTCTTGTTACTAATATTTCCTTGCATGCGTATGATAATTCGTCTTGGTATTTGGATAGCGGGTGTTCCCGTCATATGACCGGTGACAAAAACTGCTTTCAAAATTTTGAGAAAATCTCCGGAGGACTTGTAGTTTTCGGAGACGGTCGGTCTTCCAAAATTGTTGGAAAAGGAACAGTAGCTATTCCAGATGGCCCGGTACTGAATAATGTGTTATTTGTTGAAGGCCTTAAGACTAACCTCATAAGTATTAGTCAACTTTGCGACAATGGTTTTTCAGTTAATTTTTCATCTGTTGAATGTGTTGTAACTGATAAGGACCATGTTTTCTTTTTAAAAGGGGTTAGATCTGAAAACAATTGTTATGTTGTTCCAAATAAAATTTCTGAAAATTGTAACCTAGCTTCTTTGAATAATGAAACTCTTTGGCATGAAAGGCTAGGTCACATTAATTTTAAGGAACTAACAAGGATTTCAAACAAAGACGTGGTTAAGGGGGTTCCTAAACTTTCATTCAAAGATAACATTGTGTGTGGAGGTTGTCAAAAGGGAAAACAATCAAGAACTGCACACAAGAACTTGAACCACGTTGGTACTAAACGGCCTTTGGAACTATTGCACATGGATTTGATGGGGCCAACTCGTCAACCATCTTTGGGAGGTAAATGGTACATTTTTCTACTGGTTGATGATTTCTCTAGATTTTCATGGGTAGCATTTTTAAAAGAGAAAGCTTGTCACGCCCCGGGTGTAAACCAGAACCCGGGCCCGTCTACAGATCCGCCGTGCACACAGTATTTCCCGTGTACACGAAGCGCCAACAACCTGCTTAGATATAAAAGATATAATAAAAGAGCAATAAAAACAGAGCTGAACTAAAACTAATACATCTCAGACTGAAGCTGGAAATAAAATACAATACATCTGTATAAATGATACATCAGTCTCTCCCAGCTCACAAATAAAAAAAATACAACCTGCTGGCAAAAGCCAGTCCCAGAAGTGAAAGTACAACCGTCTGAGGAAAACATGGGTAAACCAACAGTCCAGCTAATACGCTCATCCTGCCTCGAGATCTATCTACTCAGCCGTCCTCTCTCCTCGACCCGCCACTGAAAGCCCAGTAGCACCCGCAGAAGACACTGCAAAACAAGGGGAATGTCACGCCCCGAGATTCGAAAGTGGGTCTAAAATTTTATTTTTTTTAAAAAATCAGAGTTTAAACTTATTTTCTCCAAGGCGTGAACAGACCGCCACACATAAAGAAAAGTCTCTGTATCTCCAACAGAGTCTTCCCTATATGTGCTCGGCTAACAGATACAGTCAATCAGAGTAGATACAAGATAGATATACTAATTAAGTTCTACTCTATTACATCCACAAGGTTCCAGAGTTATTACAATCCAGTTTCTCAAAATGGAAATATCAGTTATAAGTTTTACTAAAACCAAAAGGGGTACATCCTACCAGGGTCAGTCTATCTCACGTCCTCACACAGAGCGTCCAAAAGTCCCCCCACCCGAAGGACCTGAAAAACAGTCACCCGAGGGTGTGAGACACACCGGAATGTATCCCAGTGGGCACGACGGGCCGGGAAATAGCAAGCCGTACCTACTGGATACAATAATAAGCGAATAGCAAAAGTAGGATATACTGCAACTGAAAGGTATAATTCAAACATGTACCATTAATCATGGATTAATCAACAGAGCAGTGTAATCATATATAAAGCTGATCATGCTATAACTGATAATCTGACAAGTAGGAATGAATATGTTATAGCTGACAAACAGGAAATAGTCATACTATCACTGATAATCTGGCGAGCAATAAATGATCATGCTATAACTGATAATCTGACAAGCAGGAAATAACAAATATCATGCGTCAAAGGTGTCACCACAAATATACCCAAACGAATGCCACTGTTGGCCACAAGGGCCTCAGGCTAAACTGCCATGGAGCATATGACCTCAGGCTAAACCACTTTTGGTCACACAATCAAGCTATCATAACCCCACTAGGCTCACGGGTCGATTAGACCTCTCTACCGGTAAAGAACACCCACACGGTGGCCAAACCGTCGGTGTGCGTGACGAAAAGCTTGGCTCGACGGCGATCATAATGCTGATGCTCAAACCATGGTCCACTGACCACATAGACGGCAAGAAGCCGAGGAAAATCCCCACTGGGATACTAGTATAACATGCCACATGCTGAAGTAGTATCTTGTAGTAACCATGATTTTAAAATCCAGAATTCAGGTTTAAATAATTTCCAGAATTATTTAAATAGCAAAAATTAGTAGATAGTAGTGCAACAGTGGCCCTAAAATATCGACTTTTAATCCGGGCGTCGAACGAACCAAACAAACACGCTACCTGACAGGTCTCGACGAGCCGGACGTCGTGGCGAAGTCCGCTTCGCAAAACGGCGACCGGATTGTTTCGAAATGCGTGAAAGGTGCCGAAAAAGCGGGTATTTTTGAAGAAACCTTAATATTTTATGTATCAAAATTAACAAGCTTAATTCACTAAGGTTCTGAATGCAATTGTGAGCTACAGCTGGGTCCTTAAGGCTTAGGGTTTCTTGTACAAGGGTTATTTTGCAAAATTGCAAAATCTAGCATTTATGCAAAGGTGTCTCTTGGTCTGCCCGTGGAGGTTACACGAGGTGGCTCTTGGGATTTCCTAACTCCCAAGAGTTATTCCTCATAAGCCTCGGATGCTGGGGTGGCCGAGGGAGATCACCCCATTGAGAAAAAAAATCCGAGTGAGAGAGAAGGGTGAGGATTGGAGAGAAGTTGCTCCAACTAGGGTTCCTGGACTTCTGGGAGTTCTTCTGCTTCCAGGTGAGCAAACCCGAGCTTGCTGGAGGCTGCGCGTGGCCGTGGAGAGAACCGGCTTCTTCCTCATCTTCTCCAACTCCGGCGAGGTGAGTCCTATTGATCCAATGGTTTTTCAGACCCAAGACCTTTGGAAGTATCTTCCCTATAGCCTAAGGATTATTTCCAGACCACCCATGAAATGGGAAAAGCTCCGGTTGGCCGGCGGCCAAGTTGCACCGCCGGAGCTCCGCCCCGAGCTTTCTTTGCTTACGGCGATTTTTAATGAAAAGTAAAGTGATGGTCTTCTTCCTCTTGACCTGATCTTGCTTCCCTCCAAATTTGGAGTGTTTTGATGCTGTGTGGAGGTGGTGCGGAAGTGCCCTAGTTTGGGGAAGATGACCCCTTCGGCCGAGCTTGTTGCTCCGGCGCCGGCGAGGCTTCCCACCGCCGGCCACATGTACAGGAAGCTTTATTGGGTCGAGGGGTATCCACCCATGCTTTTGCATGGCAACCATGCAGCCCGAAATGGTGGGTGCCATGGTTGACCCGAGTTTGAGGCCGTTAATGGCGGCCGGCCGTCCGGCGATCTCCGACGACAGGGACATGGCCAGAGCTTCTCAAAAGCTTGCTAGAAAGCTTGTGGTGCTGTTCTTTGCACCTTAAAGCGGACAATAGCAAAGTTGCCATTGTTGAAGAAAGCTCGAAATGGAGCTTTGCTCCACCGCCGTCGCCGCCGTGTTTTGTTGCCGGCCACTGGCACAGAAAGTTTTCTTGAGTGATTTAGCACCTAGTTGGCCAAGTCATTTGATCCCAGATGCCTTAGGTTGCTGGTCACGAATTTCAAAGCAATGGAGTCATCTTCTCCACCTTGCCCGCAGCCAACCATGGGTGCAAAGATGCCCCAGGCTTGCAGGAGTTGTAGAGGAAGTTATGTGGAAACTTTCCTTCCAAGTTTGAGGGCTTAAGGTGCAGAATTGGCTGAGAACCAACTCGGGGAAGTTGTTGTGAAGCTTTGTATATATGGTGCATGCCAAGTGTTTGAGGAAATGTCTCAAAGAACTTCGAGGCAGAATTAAGCTTCAAGTTGTATATCAAACTTACTCAGGAAGGTCCCCTGAGCTTGATGCTCACTTCAGATCAATCTTGATCTGTGTGGACAAGTGGTTGGTGCATTGTGAACTTATGTGAGAGCAAGGGCTTGGTTCGGGTTGAACCAGCAAACCTGGGCTGCATCTAGGGCAAGCCCTGTGATCCTGGCATTATCCAGAGATGGTTTGATATAGAAAGTTTTGTCTGGAAATATGTGGATTCAAAGATGAGTCATAACCAAGCCTTAATGCAATAATTGATTAAAAACAGTGTTAGGGTCTGTTTGGAAAATTGTAAAAGTGTACTCCTGGGTATTTTGGGGTCACTGAACGCGATGCTCGCGTTAAAAACAGAGTTGGAAGTCTCGGAGAAACAAAAATGCAAAAAGGGCTATGTTAGAGGAGAGTTTTATGACCCGAAGTTTTCCTCGGGTTCCGTGCTGCCGCAAATTGGTGAGCACGGTGTTCAGCAAGATAAATGTCACCTGCTGGAAGTGACGGTTCGTTAAAATGAATTTCCAGTAAAAAGAACGAGCGAAAACAGTGCTAAAAAGAGGTTTTAAGTTGATTTGAAACTGTTAGATTAAAAGTTAAGTTAATTCCTGAACAATATGTTTAATTCAGGTCTGTTCGATCTACATCTGGTTTTCAAGTGATCTGTTGATACAAATAGTCACCTGCGATATATCAGGTGGGTTTAACTTCGGTCCGAGATCTTTTCGGCCCTCGGTGTACGGTATTGGTTGGACTCCTGTTTTTGGTAACCTAGTTTATCTTGAGCCTGTCTGCCTTTGGTTGCAATATATATTACTGTTAGTTGCTTTGACTGATTGGTCATTTCGTAGTTGCACTCCTATGCTTGATTATTATATTGATCTACCAATGCTTGAGCCTGCCCTTCCTTTGATTCAGTTATTTGCTACGTCATACCTGCTTTATGCCTGATTATGATCTTCTTTAGTGATCTTTACCATATCTGCTGATTAGTTGTTTCCAGTGGTTATATTATTGCTCTACATATTGCCATGCCTGTTTGGTCATCTGATAGTTGAGCTACGCCTGTTATCAGTTCTATTCTGCCTTACATGATTATTCTTAGTGCATCTGGTATTTATATCTTATCTTGGAACATTTCCATGGTTGATGAGTAAGCCTGTTTGTCCTGTCGATCAAATGATACACTGCTGAGCACATAGATTTGTTTAACTGATGTTTTTACCGAGCTTCGTAGGGTCGCCGGAGTCTGTTCTTGTTTGATAGGACAAAGGCAATTGCTCTGCGAGGTTTGGAAACCCAAGCTTCGTAGTGTCGCCTGAGTCTGTTCTTGTTTGATAGGACGAGGGCAATGCTCTTCGGGGTGTGGACTTTTCAAAATAGTTTTCTTAAAAATATGTGTTTAAGTTTTGTATTATTTGGTTGGTCTGCATGATTGAGTTGTGTTTTTCGGTTGAGCTTATGCTGAGTTGAGATTTGCCTTGGTCTTGCATATGAGTTGAGATTCAGTTGATTTGGTTATTGCATCCCAGTGGGGATTTCCCGGCTTGTTGCCGATTACCCGGTCAGTGGACCGCCAGTTTGAGCATTTGCACATGATTCGCCCGCACCGTTGTTCTTCACGTACACTAGCGGACTGATCCCCCGTAGCGGTGTACTTTACCGGTAAAGTGGTTAGCTGAGGCAACCCGTGACCCTAGTTTGGGGAATGTCAACCAGGTGGTGCCAAGTGGGCAGCCTTGCCTGAGGTCTTGTGAAGGCCAATATGGTAGCTTGTGATTGGGTCTTTGTGTTTTCATCTATTTGATGCATGTGTTGTTAAGTTGCTTTAATATGCTTCTTTGATTCTTTGATCTGGCTTCTAGTTATCTACCTTTATATGATTCTATGTGATGCCTCTGATTATAGTTTCATTGTTATCTTGCTGATTGTCCTAACTCCTTGATGTGTTGATTATCCTGATACATGTTTTCAATTCTGCTAAAATTATCTCCTATGCTTGTACCCAGATTATGAGTTTTGCCTTCTTTATAGCACCAGTTATATATCTGCTTTACCCTAACCCATGGTCTATTGCATATGTTGCCTGTTCAGCCTGCTTTTATCATAACTCATGATTTTGCTATCCTCGAATTAAATACAGTTCCATGATTATATTTCTGCACAACCTAACTGGGATTATATATCTGTTAATCTTCATGATTGCCTATCTGATTATTCTAACCCCTGATTATTACTATCCTCTAGTATTGTATACCAGTAGGTACGATCTGCTATTTCTCGGCTCGTCGTGCCCACTGGGATACACTCCGGTGTATCTCACACCCTCGGGTGACTGTGTTTCAGGCCGAGCGGGTGCTGGGATGTCGGGACGTGTTGGTGAGATTCCGTGTTAGATGTTGACCCTGGACAGCCGAAAGTTCATGTATTATTTGATGTTAAAGGAAAGAGTTGTAATTCAGATGTAAATAATTGTAAAGTTAATTGTAACTTTTGCATGTAGTTGTACGTAGTTAGTACTCTGATGATTGTTGCCAAGCTAGCCGTGCATATATAGAAAAGGCTCAATTCCATTGGGGATTGGGACTCTTCTATATATGTGGCGGTCTGTTATTGCCCTGGTTGTTTTTGCAACTCTGATTTAAAAAAAAAAAAAAAAAAATTTATAGTCACCCGAGGGTGCTGGGATGTCGGGACGTGTTGGTGAGATTCCGTGTTAGATGTTGACCCTGGACAGCCGAAAGTTCATGTATTATTTGATGTTAAAGGAAAGAGTTGTAATTCAGATGTAAATAATTGTAAAGTTAATTGTAACTTTTGCATGTAGTTGTACGTCCAACACGTCCCGACATCCCAGCACCCGCTCGGCCTGAAACACAGTCACCCGAGGGTGCTGGGATGTCGGGACGTGTTGGTGAGATTCCGTGTTAGATGTTGACCCTGGACAGCCGAAAGTTCATGTATTATTTGATGTTAAAGGAAAGAGTTGTAATTCAGATGTAAATAATTGTAAAGTTAATTGTAACTTTTGCATGTAGTTGTACGTAGTTAGTACTCTGATGATTGTTGCCAAGCTAGCCGTGCATATATAGAAAAGGCTCAATTCCATTGGGGATTGGGACTCTTCTATATATGTGGCGGTCTGTCATTGCCCTGGTTGTTTTTGCAACTCTGATTTAAAAAAAAAAAAAAAAAAAAAAAAAAAATTTATACACTAGTTTTTGGACTCGGGGCGTGTACCTATTCTAAATATGCAGTGAAGAATAGAGACAGGTATAGAACTATGCTAGTGACCAATCAAGCATGGCATGTGTCCAGGAAATGCATATCAACTGTTGAAGAAATCATAATATAACTCCACATGATACACAAGTAACTGCTGGAATGTAAGCACGATATGACAAACAACTGCTGGAATGTAAGCATGATATATCTCAATATGGTAAACAAGCAACTGCTGGAATATAAGCATGATATGTCTCAGTAGGGTAATCAAGCAACTGCTGGTAGATAAGCAAGTAATAAAAACAGGTATAAACTCAATAGCAATCATACTGCTAAATCTCAGTCCACGGTCGGTAGACCGGACAGACGGCGAGAAGCCGAGAAAATCCCCACTAGGATATCGATACTGATGCAATTCATGCCAAGTATTGAGACTAGAACTCCTATTCTAAACATGCAGTGAAGAATAGAGTATCACGAAAGGCTCATATGTATAATCAGGCAATATAGCTGAAATAACTGAATGCTGGAATGAAAGCATATAGTAAGGCTAAAGCATAGGTTCAGGGTTACACCAAGAACAGGGGTCCAACCTACCACGGCACCCAATAGGGCCGACCTGATAAAACGCGGACCGAAGATAAACCCACCTGTATATAGGAGGAACAACGACTCCACCAGAAGGTAGACGGTCACGATAACCACAAGACGGATCACGGCTGGCTCCTGACGACTGGGCCCTACAATAATACCGGGTGACAACTCAGGATCTATCAACCCTCAAAGTGCAACTAGCGCGAACTGACTATTTCGTCGATTAACGCAATAATAAGCAATTTAGCTTTTCAAGAACCCCCGAGAAACCCACTTAAAGGTTAATACTATTTTAGAACATTTATCTAGCTTTTCTATACTGCTACAATTGCAGCAAGGCCCTCGAGTTTACTCAAAATGGATTTTATACGATAAATAACCACTGTTTTGGCTCGTTCACTCAAACGGTAAATCATTTTTACGAGCCGTCACCTCCAGTAGATGACATTCGACTTGCTGAACGCCGTGCTCACCCATTTGTGGCAGCACGATGTCTGAGGAAAACTTTGGGCCATGAATTACTCCTCTAACCTAGCCGAAACGCATTTTCGCTTCTTCGGCTCACCAAAACCCAAAATAAACGCGAGCATCGCGTTCAGTGACCCCAAATTAGCCAGGAGTACACTGTTGCAATATTTTAAACAGACCCTAATACTGTTATTAAGTAATTATTGCATTAAGGCTTGGTTATGACACAACTTTGCATCTATTCCTCGCATGTTAAAACTTTGTATATCAAAGTGCTTCCAAACAGTGCAAGGACACTGGGGCTCACTTCCCTTGCAGCCCAGGTCTGCTGGTTCAACCAGAACCACAACCTTGCTCTCACATAAGTTCACAATGCACCATACACTTGTCCACACAGATCCAGGTTGATCTGAAGTGAGCATCAAGCTCAGGGGACCTTCCTGAGTAACTTTTATATACAACTTGAAGCTTAATTCTGCCTCGAAGTTCTTTGAGGCATTTCCTCAAACACTTGGCATGCACCATATATACAAAGCTTCACAACAACTTCCCGGAGTTGGTTCTCAGCATTCACAGCACCTGGGGGCCTACCACTTGGATCAAAATACTCCACTAGATCCCAGGTGTAGTTCTCATCATCTTGGAGCAACCAATTCCCCCCAAACCGGCCGGGCCCGAGGAAGAAGATGACTTCCTCAACCTTGAAATTCGTGATGACCAACCCAGGACTTCTGGGCTTCATCAAAATGCACCAGCAGGTGCACCTCATCCCCCTGATGCTCTCCAAGTCCATGCCTGGTCGACGGGGTGAGGAGGCGCCGGCCGGGCTCCAAGCTCTATTTCGAGCTTCAAGCCTCTAATGGCGAAATTCAACAGAGCCCATGGGAAGCCCTCAAACTTGCAAGGTAGGTTCCCTAGACCCGTACAAAGCTTCCCGACCCACTCCGGGTTGCCGGAGATGGCCGGAGCGCCGGCGGCCAAGAATGGAGTCACTCTCGGGTTAAACATGGCCGCCACCATCCGATGCTGCATGGGCAGCATGCAAGTGCATGGATGCACTCCCCTTGGTCCCAGCAACCTTTCTGGACAAGTGCCCGGTGGCGAGGAGGCGCGCCGGCGCCGGAGCAGCAAGCTCGGCCATCATGCACTATTCCAAAAAGCTAGGGCATTCATTTTCTCTCAAACGGCTCGACCACAAATTCTCCAACTTTGCAGATTTGATCTACATGTTCTACAGTCTTGGCACCCCAATTTTGGTGCGTATTGGTCCAGCGGTTCATGAGTTCTCTCGCGGCGGAGCTCGGCTAGGTTTTCGGCGAGACCTTGCTCCCGCCGGCCAACCAAACTGCATGGGGACTTGAGCTTGTGCAGTAAGCATCCTTAGGACATGGGGAGTCTACTGCTAAGGGTATAGGGTGCTAGGAACCAGTGGTTAGGGTGCTCTCACCTTGGCCGGAGTTGGTGAAGGAGGAAGAAGCCGGTTCTCGGGTCCTTCTTCACGCGCGGCCTTGGGCACTCTCCAGCAAGGTCCTCCTTGCGCCAGGAACTCCTCAGGGTCACCAGATCAAGACTGGGAAGAGGTTGCTTCCAAGCTCCTCCTTCTTTCTCTTCCCCGAGTTCACAATAATGGGTTGTGACTCCTCGGCCACCCTCCACTCAGGATTTATTCTGGGAGACATGGAACGGATGGAGCTTCGGATTCCACTCCAAACTCTTCGAGCTCTGGTCCAGGGTAGCTCAAGAGACCATTTGCAATTAATTCAAGATTCTTTGCATTAATCCCTTCAAACCGGGTTCACACTTAACCCCCAAGCTCCGAGCTCTGCTCAGCCACATTCGTGGGCTTCTTAGGTTGGCAGAGGCCCAATGAACAAGATCCCAAGAGCTTTGGCCCAAGAATACCCAAGATGCTTGAAGAAAAAGCGATAATTCGGCACTTTTTACGTATTTCGAGAAAATTTACTCGACGAAATGCGAAATGGACTTCGCCACGACGTCTGGCTCGTCGAGAGCTTCAAGATAGGCTGTTTATTTGCTCAATTTGGTGCACAAATGAATTCTCGGGCCATTTAGTTCAATGTGTCGTAATCCGACGCACGCACTTCGATGCACCCGGATCGCCAAACACGAAAACCGTCAGTGCCATTGCGCTCAGAACGTCGAAATTAGTTAGGATCCACTACTCATACCCCTATGTCAGGGTTTTAGACAGTGGTTCGGCCAACTGTCACTCGCGAAGGGTCGAAAATCGCGAGTTACTATTCACACTTAAGTCGCGGGGTCCGTTTTTGATTTCTGATTTCGGGAAGATCCGACCGTCGGATCGAAAACATATGAATATGAAACTTCTATGTTTCGACGAGACGATCGCAATGGTGATCTCAGATTTTCCAGATCAGACCCCGATCAAAAGTCGATATTTTTGGGGTCCAATTTACTTATTTTCTGCTATTTAAAATTCTAGAAATTTATTTAAATCTTTTTAAAATTCACGATTACTACAGGGAAAGAAAAAGAGGAAAGAAGAATGGGGGTGAGAACTACTAGTAAACCAGTAGCCTCCCCTAGTGGGTAAAACCTCAACTCTGACACGCCCACTAGGTCTACCAGAGGCAAAAGAAAATAAAGGTGGTATGCCAAAACGAATAAGACTCCTGATGAAAAGCTACCACTAGTATGCCTCAAAATGCTGAGCTAAGAAAATGGCTAAAGGTATGCATCAGAATATAATTGCTTGTCTGAATAACCCAATCTGACCACCAGTAAACACTGGTACTGCCTGCTAATCTCATCTGTGGGAATACTGACCGACTACTGCCTGATACGGTCATGTCCCCAAAGTAAGTAACAGATTGGCCTCTGTCCGTCCTATCAAACACTAAAGTAATAACAGACCGGCCTCGATCCGTCCGGTCGCACACTCCGGAGTGGCACTCGAGGGGAGCGACCAACACGAGTAAAGTATCTCTGTCATGTATCTCAATATCGCAGGACTAGATCATGACTCTGATCAAAGTGGGAAAACCCATCCACAAGAGACCTGATACCCAATCTGATGCATAAGAAATCTCCGGTCAACCGCCCAATGTCCGCGGTTGCCGCAATACCCAGTGTAGCACTCGAGAAATTCAAGTATGGTTGCGAGCGAGGAAGCAGATCTAAACCTTAGTGACTTGCATACTGGTGCGCGTATTGCACAGTTTACGGAGCACTATGTCTGCCTTTCGGATCCGAGTCTGATCTCGAAAATCTGAAATCACTAGTGCGACCGTCTCGTCGAATCGATTGAAAATGATATAAACTAATTGTCGATCCGACGGTCGGATTGTTCAGAAATCAGTAAAGAAGCTTGTGGGACCCACGACTTAAGTCGTGAATAGTAACCTCCTGATTTAATTCCCCACCGGGCGAACGTTAGCCGATTCACTGTCTGGAGTCCGAATCTAGCAATTCGGGTAGTCGATTTGAATGGCACCGCCATTCTGAGCACAATGGCACTGACGGAATTCGCGTTTAGCGATCCGGGTGCATCGAAGTGCGTGCGTCATACTGCAACTTACAGAACTTTATGGCCCGAGATTTTATTCGAGCGCTGAATCAAACAAACAAATACGCTACTTGATAGGTCTCGACGAGCCGGACGTCGTGGCGAAGTCGGTTTCGCATTTTGACGAACCATTCATCTCGAAATGCGTGAAATACGTCGAAAAAGGGGGTATTTTTGTAAAAAGCCCAACATTTTATGTGTCAAATGCAATGAGGTTACTTGGAGAGGGACCTCTAGGCATAAAAGACCTACAGCTTTGGACTGAATAGTAATAAACAAGGTATAGAGGGACCTAAATGCAAAGAAAGTGGAAAAATGCAAAAAATGGTTTTGGTTTCTTGTGTCGTGTGTTGGGGGCGGTTGCAACCGCTTGTCCACGTTCCTCACCACCTCTGCCACGACGCCCACTTCCAGAACCGCCCTCCCTGCGGTTGGGTGGCTCGTAGTAAGGAGAGGAGGCCGGTTATAACAAAGGGAAGTGGACGTTGGAGGAGAAGGGGGGATCACACAGAGTTTCTTGCACCCAATTCCCATCAAAGCTTTCTCCTACTTCCTCTGCACCTTCCCCGTGGCCGCGCGACGCTGGGAGGAGCGAAACGGGCATCAACCCATTCTCCCCAACTCCGGCGAGGTAAGCCCTCTTTATTCTTGGAGTTTTAGAAGTCAAGACCTTTGGAAGTGGGCTTTGTAGGTTCTAAGGATGCTCCACGCACAGCCCCGAAAATGGGAAGCCACCGGTTGGTCGGCGGCCGAGTTACACAGCCGAGAGCTCCGCCTCGAGCTATCTTTGCTCCCGGCAACGTTTAATGAAAAGTAAAATGATGGGTTGGGACTGTAGGACCAATAGGTCATCTCTGCAAAGTTTGGGGGTTTTTGGTTGAGTAACGACGCCGCAGTTCAAAACCCTAGTTTCGGGTATTTCCACCTCCGGCCGAGCTTGGTGCTCCGGCGCCGGCGGGCCTCCCCACCTCCGGCCAAGTGGTCGAGGAGCTTCCTGGGGGTGAGAGGAGTCCACCCATGTATTTGCATGGCACCCATGCAGCTTGGTTGAGGCGCGGCCATGATGGGGTTGAGGTGGGTTCGGGGCGCGGTCGCCGGCGTTCCGGTCGTCCCCGGCGGCCGGGGAGGGGACGAGAAGCTTCCTGGGATCGAGTATATCGTATCCATACCCTTGCATGGATACCATGAAGCGTCGGTGGAAATCCGCCATTAGAGGCGAAGAAGCTCCAAACCGAGCTTGCTCCGCCGCCATCCCCACCGCCGGGAATTGTTCCAGATTTGATGGTAGAGATGAAAAACACCTTATGGTGCAGTCGCTGGAGGCCCAGAGACCAGAGATGGAAAAATCTTCATCTCGGGTCTAGGGTGGTCGTCTTCTTCACTAGCTCTACCTTTGTCCGCGGCTAACCTGGGGAGCAAGCTTGAATCCAAGTTGATGGGGATGATCCGTTACCTTATTAGATCATTTCCTTCCAACTTGGAAGAGTGTTGGTGCAGTATTGGCCGAGAACAAGCTCGGGCTTGGGTTCATGCTTAAAAGAAAATTGGTGCACATAGGGTGTTTGATGAAATGCCTGAGAGAGGTTCTGTTTGGATTTAGGCTTTGAACAGAATATGAAAGTTGCTCAAAAATGTCTCCTGAGCTTGATGCTCACTTCAGATCAAGTTAGATCTGGGTAGACTGAGGTTTGGTGCATTGTATGCGTTGTTAGTGGACTAGGTGTGGATCTGGTTGATCCAGCAACTGCTGGGCTGCAAATGAAGCAAGCCCCAGGCTTTTTAGGTTGCTGTGAGCTTGACCCTAAAGCAGATTTTGATTTGGATTATTAAAGGTGAAGTTATAGGTTAACCAACCCTTAAAAGAATAGTTTAGCCCAAACACTGTTCCGGGCGGTTTGCGAGGCCGCGACAGTGAGCTCCTGGCTAATTTGGGGTCACTGGACGCGATGCTCGCGTCAGATCTCGGTTTCGTTGAGCCGAAGAAAAAAAAATGCATTTAAGCTATGTTGGAGAGGTGTTTCATGGCCCGAAGTTTTCCTCGGGTACCGTGCTGCTGCAAATGGGTGGGCACGGTGTTCAGCGGGTCGAGTGTCACTTACTGGAAGTGACGGTTCGTAAAAATATTATCCCAGTTAAGAGAACGAGCAAAAAAACGACTCTTATTTCATTGTAAAAGTGCGATTGGGTAAGACTCTAGGTGTCTAACTGCAATTGTAGCCTCATGGGCTGTTTTGGGCTGTACGCCCATGATCTCTAAACCCTTCGTGGGAGGCCCAATGGCTTTCGTTGAGCGGAAATCGGATTTCCGGAAAGTGCCGGCAAAACCCCGGGACTACGGCGAAGGTTGCCGTGTAGCTTGCACACACAGTGAGTTAGTAGGGATGAATACGAGGGAGAGAGTCTATTATTGACTTGGATTTATTATTCAGGTACTAGCAGTCAGTCGCTAGCCGGTGAGACTCCCAGCGGATTCCGGGATCGCTTGTGTTGAGGTGGGTTTACGGTCGAGGCTGAGTATTATGTTGGTAATCCGAAAAGGACTTTTCATTATTAATCGGTACTAACGTTGATGGTTTCTATGATGTACTACCTTACCCCGTGACATGGTGACATGGTTACTTGGATACTTGGTTACTTGGTTACTGGTTACTTATGCTCGAGTTGCGACACGCGCACCCGCGGTTTGGCCACCGCAAAGGGTGCTCTTTTCCGGAAAGGCGGTCTTTGACCCGTGTTACCCCACGAGGTGACGTAGTGGGGGGCCCCTGACCGCAGGGGGGTCTGAGGCAGCGAGGTGCGAGCAGTGGGACTACCGGGATTGGATCCCGATGTAGTCAGGTGTGGGACTGCCGGGATTGGATCCCGATGTAGTCAGGTGTGGGACTGCCGGGATTGGATCCCGATGTAGTCAGGTGTGAGACCGCCGGGATTGGATCCCGACGCGGTCAGGTGTTACAGGTGTTACCGGGGTTACAGGTGTTACAGGTGGTACAGGTGGTTGCGAGTTACCATTACGAGTAGAGCAGTTGTTCCGGCTAGCCTTACTTTGTGGCTTGGTATTACTTTACTGCTTTAGTACTATTTTGATGATAGTGTCGCTGACTACCCACTCTGTGACAGGTACCTCCAGGGGGTAGAGGTAGGCGACGGTGAGGCCGAGTTGGTAGCAGTCGGTCTGAGGGAGCCCTAGTATGCTGTTTCATTTACCTTCTCTGCATTTCATTCAGAACTGTAGGTTATTGTGTGGTTCTCGATACCCTTGTGGGGTCGTGCGGATGTTGAATCCTTTCTTTCTACTTATGCACTACTATTTCCGTTATTGTTCCCGTTTGGCCGCTTTCAAAGCAACATGACTAGAAAAGAAAAGAACTTCGAAAACTATTTTTAAAAATCTGGGTCGTGTGGACCTGTTTTCCAAAACCTGTGGATTTATGGCATCTTTTCAAACTGTCTTCAAAACCTTGGGTCGTGTGGACCTGCTTTCAAAACTGTGAGGTTATCCTTTCAACTTGATTGGCCACGGGTATTGTTTAGCCTTCATGCACCGTACTACTTCGAACTGTTGTGATTAAATGGGAAAAATGATTGCTCATAATCGGCTATCGTAGCAGCCGCGACGCCGTGCATATACAGAGGAGACTCTGCCCGATTTTCGAGTAAATCTGTATATGTGGCGGGTCTGGGCACGCGCCGGGGAAGGAGGTTTTTTAAACAATCTAAACAAAAAAAAATTAGTACGCACTTTGCGCGTACTTTGAAGTATCGTTTCCGCTAAAATAAACCCCCGGGGCGTGACAGATTAAGATGGTATCAGAGACTTTGTTTTAATCACAACAGTGACGACCCAACATCCACTGAGATATCACACTTAACTACGAATAAATAAAATGTGTGGGACGTAAGGTTGTAGGACGTGAGTGAACGTGGGGGAAAGGGGAATTTGTGTGATTTATTTACGCACGGTTTCTTTAGTATGCTGGGACTAATATGTTTCCTTGGTGTGCACAGATAGAAACCATGGATTTTGCGGCAGAGGCGAACCGCGTACTACGCAACCAGCTGCGAGACGTGGCTGTGAAATTGCTAACTCTTGCAGAGCAGGTGGGCATACTGACCCAAGAGCTCGAGAGTGTCGACCGCGCCCAGCACGGCACCGGTGGTGTTAACCCCCGTGGGGCACCCCCGACTGGCGTTTCCACCTTTCAGGGAGCGGTCAATTTGGCCGTGCGCGCGGAGCTAGAGCGCACACGACGAACACACCCCTACCCCGGGCCGACAGGGGGCCCCTACCAGTGCGGCAGAGCGACCAAGCGCCAGAGGAACAGGTCGAAACCCGGGCAGGCAATGAGAGAGGGACCTACACCACCGACCCCGTGCGTCATTTGTGACGGTGCGCATCCCATGATGGAGTGCCCTTGGCGGAATGAGCATTGCTTCCGGTGTGGCAGGCCGGGCCACACACGTTACGAGTGTCCCCGGAGGCCAGGTGTCACCAGACCCCCGGCACCGAGACCCATTGACCCACGCCTGACGGACTCTTCCGATACCGAGACCCCACCCCGCCACGTCGAACGTAGCTGGCCCGAAGGTTGTGGACGGACCTCCCCAGCCACCCCGGGGAGCAGTGATGCAGAATCCTAGGACAGGTATATATATATATATATATTTTTATTCCCTTTACGGTTTTTCTTTGGTTAGGCATCGGTTCCCATCTTCCGTATCTGTCTTTTCTTCCTCCGCGTACGGTACGGTTGTGTCAGGGGGGGGGAAAAGGGTTATATAGGATAGGAGTGGGGTACTCCCCTAGTCCGCATGAGGAGTTGCGAACGCTAGATAGGAATCCCTTACAAGTGTCGAGGAGAGAACCCTACCTAGTTGTTGGTCTGTTCAAAACCCCGGAGGAGGAACTTCGCGGGAGTAACCACTACCGCGACTGCAGCAGGCAAAGTGTCACCAACCCCCGACGGCGACACCAGAAGCGGTGTTTTGAATTCTCGAAGGATTACGACCTAACGACCCAGTATCACCCCGGGAAAGCAAACGTGGTAGCGGACGTTTGAGCAGCAAGGGGCGATTGTGGGAAGAATCGGTAGGTGCGAGGGCTAAACAGAGCAACTTGATCGTGAAATTTTCACGACTAGGGTTGGAAGCAGTGCCAACAGGCACGGTTGCGCAACTTCTAACTCTGGTGATCAAACCAACAATGTTAGAAGGGATTCGAGAGGAGTGTAACGCAATTTGTAGCTCGTTGCCTGGGGGGGGGGGGGGGGGGGAGTCAACAAATAGGGGCCGAACGTCAACGCCCGGCGGGAGAAACTGCAATCCCTCCTAGTGCCAGAGAGAAACGAGCGGATCAGGAGGGGCGCAAAGCCTTTTGGGAGAGCAAGTCAGGCATGCTTGAGTAATTCCCCACTTATTGGATTCATGGTGTATTTAAGTTTCGGGGACGAAACTTCTTTTAAGGTGTGAGTGATGTAGCACTCGAGAAATTCAAGTATGGTTGCGAGCGAGGAAGCAGATCTAAACCTTAGTGACTTGCATACTGGTGCGCGTATTGCACAGTTTACGGAGCACTATGTCTGCCTTTCGGATCCGAGTCTGATCTCGAAAATCTGAAATCACTAGTGCGACCGTCTCGTCGAATCGATTGAAAATGATATAAACTAATTGTCGATCCGACGGTCGGATTGTTCAGAAATCAGTAAAGAAGCTTGTGGGACCCACGACTTAAGTCGTGAATAGTAACCTCCTGATTTAATTCCCCACCGGGCGAACGTTAGCCGATTCACTGTCTGGAGTCCGAATCTAGCAATTCGGGTAGTCGATTTGAATGGCACCGGCCATTCTGAGCACAATGGCACTGACGGAATTCGCGTTTAGCGATCCGGGTGCATCGAGTGCGTGCGTCATACTGCAACTTACAGAACTTTATGGCCCGAGATTTTATTCGAGCGCTGAATCAAACAAACAAATACGCTACTTGATAGGTCTCGACGAGCCGGACGTCGTGGCGAAGTCGGTTTCGCATTTTGACGAACATGCGTCTCGAAATGCGTGAAATACGTCGAAAAAAGGGGGTATTTTTGTAAAAAGCCCAACATTTATGTGTCAAATGCAATGAGGTTACTTGGAGAGGGACCTCTAGGCATAAAAGACCTACAGCTTTGGACTGAATAGTAATAAACAAGGTATAGAGGGACCTAAATGCAAAGAAAGTGGAAAAATGCAAAAAATGGTTTTTGGTTTCTTGTGTCGTGTGTTGGGGGCGGTTGCAACCGCTTGTCCACGTTCCTCACCACCTCTGCCACGACGCCCACTTCCAGAACCGCCCTCCCTGCGGTTGGGTGCTCGTAGTAAGGAGAGGAGGCCGGTTATAACAAAGGGAAGTGGACGTGGAGGAGAAGGGGGGATCACACAGAGTTTCTTGCACCCAATTCCCATCAAAGCTTTCTCCTACTTCCTCTGCACCTTCCCCGTGGCCGCGCGACGCTGGGAGGAGCGAAACGGGCATCAACCCATTCTCCCCAACTCCGGCGAGGTAAGCCCTCTTTATTCTTGGAGTTTTAGAAGTCAAGACCTTTGGAAGTGGGCATTTGTAGGTTCTAAGGATGCTCCACGCACAGCCCCGAAAATGGGAAAGCCACCGGTTGGTTCGGCGGCCGAGTTACACAGCCGAGAGCTCCGCCTCGAGCTATCTTTGTCCCGGCAACGTTTAATGAAAAGTAAAATGATGGGTTGGGACGTAGGACCAATAGGTACTCTCTGCAAAGTTTGGGGGTTTTTGGTTGAGTAACGACGCCGCAGTTCAAAACCCTAGTTTCGGGTATTTCCACCTCCGGCCGAGCTTGGTGCTCCGGCGCCGGCGGGCCTCCCCACCTCCGGCCAAGTGGTCGAGGAGCTTCCTGGGGGTGAGAGGAGTCCACCCATGTATTTTGCATGGCACCCAGGCAGCTTGGTTGAGGGCGCGGCCATGATGTGGGTTGAGGGTGGTTCGGGGCGCGGTCGCCGGCGTTCCAGTCGTCCCGGCGGCCTGGGAGGGGACGAGAGGCTTCCTGGGATCGAGTATATCGTATCCATACCCTTGCATGGATACCATGAAGCGTCGGTGGAAATTGCATCACATTAGGGCGAAGAAGCTCCAAACCGAGCTTGCTCCGCCGCCATCCCCACCGCCGGGAATTGTTCCAGATTTGTGGTAGAGATGAAAAACACCCTTATGGTGCAGTCGCTGGAGGCCCAGAGACCAGAGATGGAAAAATCTTCATCTCGGGTCTAGGGTGGTCGTCTTCTTCACTAGCTCTACCTTTGCCCGCGGCTAACCTGGGGAGCAAGCTTGAATCCAAGTTGATGGGGATGATCCGTTACCTTATTAGATCATTTCCTTCCAACTTGGAAGCAGTGTTGGTGCAGTATTGGCCGAGAACACGCTCGGGCTTGGGTCATGCTTAAAAGAAAATTGGTGCTACATACGGTGTTTGATTTGAAATGCCTGAGACGAGGTTTCTGTTTGGATTTAGGGCTTTGAACAGAATATGAATAAGTTGCTCAAAAATGTCTCCTGAGCTTGATGCTCACTTCAGATCAAGTTAGATCTGGGTAGACTGAGGTTTGGTGCATGTATGCGTTGTTAGTGGACTAGGTGTGGATCTGGTTGATCCAGCAACTGCTGGGCTGCAAATGAAGCAAGCCCCAGGCTTTTTAGGTTGCTGTGAGCTTGACCCTAAAGCAGATTTGATTTGGATTATTAAAGGTGAAGTTATAGGTTAACCAACCCTTTAAAAGACATAGTTTAGCCCAAACACTGTTCCGGGCGGTTGCGAGGCCGCGACAGTGAGCTCCTGGCTAATTTGGGGTCACTGGACGCGATGCTCGCGTCAGATCTCGGTTTCGTTGAGCCGAAGAAAAAAAAATGCATTTAAGCTATGTTGGAGAGGTGTTTCATGGCCCGAAGTTTTCCTCGGTACCGTGCTGCTGCAAATGGGTGGGCACGGTGTTCAGCGGGTCGAGTGTCACTTACTGGAAGTGACGGTTCGTAAAATATTATCCCAGTTAAGAGAACGAGCAAAAAAACGACTCTTATTTCATTGTAAAAGTGCGATTGGGTAAGACTCTAGGTGTCTAACTGCAATTGTAGCCTCATGGGCTGTTTTGGGCTGTACGCCCATGATCTCTAAACCCTTCGTGGGAGGCCCAATGGCTTTCGTTGAGCGGAAATCGGATTTCCGGAAAGTGCCAGGCAAAACCCCGGGACTACGGCGAAGGTTGCCGGTGTAGCTTGCACACACAGTGAGTTAGTAGGGATGAATACGAGGGAGAGAGTCTATTATTGACTTGGATTTATTATTCAGGTACTAGCAGTCAGTCGCTATGCCGGTGAGACTCCCAGCGGATTCCTGGGATCGCTTGTGTTGAGGTGGGTTTACGGTCGAGGCTGAGTATTATGTTGGTAATCCGAAAAGGACTTTTCATTATTAATCGGTACTAACGTTGATGGTTCTATGATGTACTACCTTACCCCGTGACATGGTGACATGGTTACTTGGATACTTGGTTACTTGGTTACTGGTTACTTATGCTCGAGTTGCGACACGCGCACCCGCGGTTTGGCCACCGCAAAGGGTGCTCTTTTCCGGAAAAGGCGGTCTTTGACCGTGTTACCCCACGAGGTGACGTAGTGGGGGCCCCTGACCGCAGGGGGGTCTGAGGCAGCGAGGTGCGAGCAGTGGGACTACCGGGATTGGATCCCGATGTAGTCAGGTGTGGGACTGCCGGGATTGGATCCCGATGTAGTCAGGTGTGGGACTGCCGGGATTGGATCCCGATGTAGTCAGGTGTGAGACCGCCGGGATTGGATCCCGACGCGGTCAGGTGTTACAGGTGTTACCGGGGTTACAGGTGTTACAGGTGGTACAGGTGGTTGCGAGTTACCATTACGAGTAGAGCAGTTGTTCCGGCTAGCCTTACTTTGTGGCTTGGTATTACTTTACTGCTTTAGTACTATTTTGATGATAGTGTCGCTGACTACCCACTCTGTGACAGGTACCTCCAGGGGGTAGAGGTAGGCGACGGTGAGGCCGAGTTGGTAGCAGTCGGTCTGAGGGAGCCCTAGTATGCTGTTTCATTTACCTTCTCTGCATTTCATTCAGAACTGTAGGTTATTGTGTGGTTCTCGATACCCTTGTGGGGTCGTGTGGATGTTGAATCCTTTCTTTCTACTTATGCACTACTATTTCCGTTATTGTTCCCGTTTGGCCGCTTTCAAAGCAACATGACTAGAAAAGAAAAGAACTTCGAAAACTATTTTTAAAAATCTGGGTCGTGTGGACCTGTTTTCCAAAACCTGTGGATTTATGGCATCTTTTCAAACTGTCTTCAAAACCTTGGGTCGTGTGGACCTGCTTTCAAAACTGTGAGGTTATCCTTTCAACTTGATTGGCCACGGGTATTGTTTAGCCTTCATGCACCGTACTACTTCGAACTGTTGTGATTAAATGGGAAAAATGATTGCTCATAATCGGCTATCGTAGCAGCCGCGACGCCGTGCATATACAGAGGAGACTCTGCCCGATTTTCGAGTAAATCTGTATATGTGGCGGGTCTGGGCACGCGCCGGGGAAGGAGGTTTTTAAACAATCTAAACAAAAAAAATTAGTACGCACTTTGCGCGTACTTTGAAGTATCGTTTCCGCTAAATAAAACCCCCGGGGCGTGACACCCAGCCTGTCCCAAAACCCAAGACCCTGACTACACTATCCCATCCACCCTGCTCGCGCACGAGCTACAAATACCCTGAGTCTCAAATAAAAGAGAAAAGAATAATAAAAAGGGTTTCTCCTATGTCAATTCTAGCATGATAGTGTAGCAGAAAAAGGTGGCCTATCTAGGTGACCATACAAGCATGCAAATGTCCCAAAATGATATACATAAAATAAAGCAGATATCGATATGATCTTACCTTGCTAAAGCATGCTGATAAATGCATAAGGACAGTAAATAAGAGATAACCTGTGCTTGTCTAAACCTCATGCCCAAGCCCACAATTTATTAATCAGCCTTCTAATCATAGAAGTTACTACAATGCCTATGGGTAATCAAAAGTAGGGTCATAACAACATCCATGATCACAAACATGTCCCACATATAACATCTGGTCCACTGCCTGCTATCCGCGGTAGCCATAATACTCCAGAAGCTACAATCCAGGCCCCGGCCACACTATGCCAATCCCCTGCTCAAACCCGAGCAACAAATAGTCACCTGACTAAGACTAGGGGGAGAAGAAGCAAATAGGTTTCTTCTAAATCAAATCCCAACATAAAGTGTAGCGATAAGAAATGGCCCTACAAAATGTCCAAATAAGCCAGCCTATGTCCTCATGAGAGATAGGAGAAAAGAAGTGACAAATAGTGGTTCGACCAGTGTATCAATTAATAGCTTCACCTGGGTATAATCATCACGCTAAAATCATAATCCGACCACACCCGTCTATAACCTGCTAATCACCATCATATAAACAATCCCCTATGTATGTCCAAAATATTCTCAAGTGGTACCCTCCCGCAAGACATATCATAATATTCCAGCATAAAAGTAATCTCCCATGCTAAGTTAAATGCCAATAATATTCCCATAAGCATGTGTAAGTTCCAACCACTATCACGTTTTCCACTAAGATATTATCCGTATGATAGCTCACAATTATTAGTTCAGCATGCATGTCCATTAGGTGACCATTCAACATGTCCAATAAAGGGGATCACTCTAATATTCCTAGTGGGTATATCAGAAAAGAGGAGTAAAGCAACCACCCACCTGAAGTGCGAACTGTCCGGACCCGTACAGCTGAAAATACCAGAAACTCCAAACCCTTGCTCCAACAAGTTCAGCACACCCGTAACACTCCTGGCACAATACAAAATCCACTAAACACACTTAGGCTCCCAAATATGCTCTTATAATCACATACAATATCTGTCCCAAAACTGCTAAATTTTCACCTGTATAAAGTACCCAGAAAATTCCCAGAAAAATACCACGGCGATCCTCGCGTCGATAGCTTCGCAACGGTAGCTTGCACGTCCAAATCTGAGTTCGGTAAGACAAGTTATAAATTCGGCAAGGTGGTAATTCAAACAACAAACTGTGGAAAAAGACTGCACACTGTACACTGAGAAAACAGTGATTTTCACCTCGAAATAAATCTCAGGAAATTCCAAGAAAAATACGAGCGCATTCCTTGCGATCTGTAGATGAAAAAGTTGTACAAGCTCGTCTCCGTCTGATACTCGAGAGCGCGAAGATACGGCCGAAATACTCCGATGCTGTCCTCACATTCCTCACAGAAAAAGGGGTCACATTAATGCCTCAGGATCCGTGCCAAGGAGTCAAAATGAGATTGCGCGATCAAAATGAAAGATGAAGATCTACCTCTTAGGAGTCTGTCGGCGCAAGAATCACAGAAGAATGATCTCGGGGTAGACCAGGGAGCTAAAACACTGCTGCTGCGCCGAAGAAGAACACCGGAAATGCAACGTCGTGCCGCGCCGTAAAATCCAAAACCTCGGGATTCGAGCCTCCTAAAATTCTGAAACTTGGCGGGTGTAATCCTCACTTCATGGAGACGAATTCTCCTTCTCACCACCCTTCGAGATGAGAGCTCGAAGGGTTCCAAAACCCCCTTGCAACAGCCCTCGGTTGCAAGTTTAAGGCAAAACCAAAGAAACAATCCAGAAAATTACCCCTGTGTCCCCAGAACACGAAACACTGAATTGAGCCAATCACTGTGCGCCACGTGGCATCCCGAACAGCAAACACCAAACAGAGCCACTCAAAGCGTGACACGTGGCCTCCCCTTCCCGCGCCCCACGCCTCGGGAATCGCGCCAACGTGCGTGCTGCCGCGGCCATACTGGCACGCAACCGAGGTACCAAATTCCTGCTCCGTGAACCGAGTTCACAACACCATCCAATGGCAATCTGCCACGTGTCCTCCCTGTCGGTACACCGTGCACCGCGAAACTCCGTGGACCGCGCGCTGTGAGCCCTCCACTCAGCGGCCGCCACGTGGCACCGCCCTGGTGCACGCGCGCCGCCGTGGACCGCGCGCCTGCCCCGCGCCCCCGCGCGCTGCCCGCGCCCTGCCCGCGCGCGCGCGCCGCCGCTGTGCCGCCTGCCCGAGGCCGCGCCGCCGCCTGCCGGCGCTGCCGGCTGCCACCGGCGATCGCCGGAGCTACTGTTCCGGCCGTGAACAGTAAAAACACTGTAGCAAGCTCCGAAAAATTCAAGTAAATAGCCCATCTTGACCGTTTTTCGCGCGCTGATTCCAAATCCGGCGTCCATTTTGCCAAATTCCAATCCTATAAATTGCCGGAGGCTCCCGAAAAGGTATTTTTGATCCGATTTCGCGCCGAGTCCAAATTTGATATCCATTTTGCGCGGAAACACTTCTAAACCTCCAACGGGATCCCCCGATTACCCACGTGATCCGTTTTAGCCACGAGTCCACCACTTGTGTCCAAATTGGGCGTACGAACACCGCCGACATGCCGCGTAGGCTTCCAGAAGATGCCGGTCGCACTGTAGAAGCCCTGCAAAGATCCGGGTCACCACAAAGCTGATACTTTTGATTCTTTTCACGAGATTTGCCATCGTATTATGATTGAAAAGAATGAAAAGATCATTCGTGTTAGAAGTGATAGAGGTGGAGAATTCATAAATTCTAAATTCATTGACTTTGCACTTCCAACGGCATTAAGCATGAATTCTCAGCACCCTATACACCTCAACAGAATGGTGTAGTCGAGCGCAAAAACAGGGTTGTACAAGAGATGGCACGTGTTATGCTTCATAGCCAAAATTTACCGTTATATTTTTGGGCTGAAGCTGTGAACACTGCAGTCTATGTAATTAATCGAGTGTATTTGCGCCCGGAAACTTTAAATACACCATATGAACTATGGTTTTGTAGAAAACCGAATATCAAATATTTTCGTATCTTTGGGAGTCATTGTTAATTTTACGTGACCGCAAAAATCTTGGAAAATTTGACTCTCGAAGTGACGAAGGGATTTTTCTTGGGTTATTCTACAAACAGTAGAGCATATCGGGTATTTATCTTGGAATCTAAGACGATAGTAGAATCTATAAATGTTAAAGTAGATGAAGCTTCTCACTTTGCATCGAATAAATCTACCCTGATATGTCTCTAGATGATGATACTCCTGTGAATGCATCTTCTCATAATAACTCTTTCGATAATGACGATGCATCTAATGGTTCTTCAAGTTTATCTGATGTGCAGGAATCATCTCATGTACCTCCGAGTACTCCATTACCTCAAACATACGCATCTCCAAGGATCATCCTGAATCTAATATATTGGAGACCCACAAGAAGGAGTCAGAACTCGGAGACAGTTGGTTTGTGGATTCGCTTGTTACGTTTCCTTAATCGAACCAAAGAACGTCGATGAAGCTCTTCAGGATGACTACTGGATTGAAGCAATGCAGGAAGAGCTCCATCAGTTTGAACGGAACAAAGTCTGGGAATTAACGAAGCCTCCGAAGCAACATAATGTGATCGGTACTAAATGGATTTTCAAGAATAAGAAAAATGAGGATGGTACCATCATTAGGAAATAAAACACGTTTAGTTGCTCAAGGCTACTCTCAAATAGAAGGTATAGACTTTGATGAAACTTTCGCCCCTGTAGCTAGACTCGAGTCCATTCGTATCTTATTCGCGATAGCTTGTCATTTAAAATAAAACTATTTCAAATGGACGTTAAGAGCGCGTTTTAAAAGGGTTTTTAAACGAGGAAGTTTATGTGGCTCAACCGAAAGGTTTTGTAGACTAAAACAACAACCTAACCATGTTTTTCGTTTGAAAAAGGCTCTTTACGGTTTAAAACAAGCACCGCGAGCTGATACGAAAGGTTGACGAAGCACCTTTTGGAAAAGGGCTATACTCGAGGGGGAGCAGATAGGACTCTCTTTGTGAAGCATTATCAGGATAACTTTCATTGTAGCACAAATCTAGTCGATGACATTGTATTTGTGCAACGAGAGATAATGATGCTTCTAAATTCGCTGTGAAACCATGGAAAGCGAATTTGAGATGTCCATGATGGGTGAACTGACGTTTTTCTGTTACAGATTTTGTTTTGGCGCATTTCGTGAAAGTGTGTTAAGTCTTGAAGATTGAAGATGAATGAAGTTTGGATCATATACCTCAATCTCAAGAAAGAAGAATTCAAAAGGATCAGGTAAGTTTAACTAAATATTTTTGGTGATCCGAATACTTCTTGTAGTGTAGAAACACTTGGAAGAATTTTTATCGCATAAAAATCAAGAAACTGGACAGGACATGTTCAGGATCCGGATCAGACAGTCCGATCCGGATCCCGAAGGGTGTTTGTTCATTGACAAATCCGATCCGGATCATAGTCATTTCGATCCGGATCCCGAACAGGGAATTTGCTGAAATACATGAACGATCCGGATCGTGCATTACAATCGGATCCCGAACCCTGTTTCTCTGGAATTGCCTGACTCGTTACGACGATCCGGATCACAGCTAATCCGATCCGGATCGCCGTCGTGAAAATTTCCAGAGAAACGACAGTTTTTTTATCTTATCTTCTTCCTAGGGTTTCTAACCTATAAATAGACCCTATGATTCTTTTTCTAGGGTTAATCGGAGAAATCCAAAAATCGGATAATCCACATAGCGTCGTCATAATCAAATATCATCTTATACGGCCCTAGATCCACATATAGAGAAGAAAGGAAATCATTAGATATTACTCTATGTTTCTTCATCTTATTGATTAGTTTGATTCTAGGTTTTCATACTCACATCTTGAGTTGAATCAAACTAATGAATACTTAGATGGTATTTCCTATCTATCTTTGATCTAAGTATTCGGCGGATCATCACCACCCAAAAACAACGATTTACCCCAAAATCGGCGCGTGGACTCGCGTGCCTTGTGGATTCAAGGTGCAACCGCTCTCGTGGATTCGGAGCGAGGTACGTTCGTGGATTCGAAGCGTGCTACTGGGTGAAGACCGTGGATTCGGTCAGACGTCGTGGACTCGACGTTGGACGCCGTGGATTCGGCGTTGGACGCAGATCGTGGATTCGAGACGCGTGCGGAGCGAGCGGAGAAGATCAACTAGGAGCGTATGGAAAAGGTTGAGTCGTCTGTGAGTACGGTATATCACCTTGGTGTTAATTCTAGTGGATTTCACCGTGTTATCGGTCCCGTGGTTTTTTACTCCGGTTTGGAGTTTTCCACGTAAAAATCTTGCGTGTCATTTATATTTCCGCATTGGTTTTTATTGCGCAATGATTTTTTGAGTGTTTATTGTTTACACCTATTCACCCCCTCTAGGTGTTTTTTCCCCTATTTAGATCCATTATTACATATAACCCAACAAGTGGTATCAGAGCGGGAATAGGGTTGTAAACAATGGTTGAAGGTGGAAACATCAACAGACCCCCATTCTTTGATGGAACAAATTATGCGTACTGGAGAGTACGGATGAAAGCCTTTTTAATTTCCATCGACGAACGGGTGTGGCAATCAATTGAATTAGGATGGTCTAATCCAACTGAAATATTGGTGATGTTCGCACCATCAAACCTAGGTCGAAATGGACCAAGGAAGAGTTGATTCATCTTCTTACAATGGCAAGGGAATTAATGCTATTTTTAATGCCTTATCTCAAACTGAATTCTCTCGCGTCTCGGCATGTGAGACTGCGAAAGAAATCTGGGATGTTCTTCAGGTTACACATGAGGGAACTAACCTCGTGAAGATTCAAAAGCTGCAAATGCTTACGAGCAGATTTGACTCTATTTTCATGGCAGAAAATGAATCTTTCACGGACTACTATACACGATTGCAAGACATCGTAAACTCATGTGCTAACCTGGGAGAGAAGATTCCAGAATTTAAGGTTGTAAGAAAGATCTTAAGAACTCTTCCTGAACGATTTCGCCCAAAGGTTACAGCCATTGAAACTATTAAACACCCGGACGAAATACGTGTAGAAGAATTAGTTGGTTCATTACAAACTTATGAAATGACATTACTACTAACTATTCTTCGGGAAAGGCATCCTCTTCTAAGTCTTCAGGTTATGCTTTGAAAACAACAAAGGAAGAAGACACGGATTCATCCTCCTCAGACGATGACGAGAACCTTCTATGGAGGAATTTGAGAAGCAGCTCGCTCTCTTGACAAGGAAGTTTCGCCGCAACTTTCGAGGGGTAATCAAGTAAAAACTCCATCCTTCGGAAAGTCGAAGAAAGGCAAGGTATTTCAAGTTACAAGTCAAGAAAGCAAGAGAACTTTTCAAAGGATAAGAAAAGTTCAGAATGACAAGCTCCAATGCTTCAAGTGCCGAGGCTCACGACCATATCTCAACAGAGTGTCAAAATAAGAAATACGTTCGAAGAAGAAACATGAAAGCAGATGCAAGTCGTCACATGGGATGAAAACCCTCAACGCAAATGAGTCACTCCTCAAGTGATGAAGAGAAA
>CM055072.1:21709404-21767624 GCA_029204045.2 Tillandsia leiboldiana
GAGATTCCGTGTTAGATGTTGACCCTGGACAGCCGAAAGTTCATGTATTATTTGATGGTTAAAGGAAAGATTGTAATTCAGATGTAAATAATTGTAAAGTTAATTGTAACTTTGCGTAGTTGTACGTAGTAGTACCTGATGATTGTTGCCAAGCTAGCCGTGCATATATAGAAAAGGCTCAATTCCATTGGGGATTGGGACTCTTCTATATATGTGGCGGTCTGTCATTGCCCTGGTTGTTTTTTGCAACTCTGATTTAAAAAAAAAAAAAAAAAAAAAAAAAAATTTATACACTAGTTTTTGGACTCGGGGCGTGTACCTATTCTAAATATGCAGTGAAGAATAGAGACAGGTATAGAACTATGCTAGTGACCAATCAAGCATGGCATGTGTCCAGAAATGCATATCAACTGTTGAAGAAATCATAATATAACTCCACATGATACACAATAACTACTGCTGGAATGTAAGCACGATATGACAAACAACTGCTGGAATGTAAGCTGATATATCTCAATATGGTAAACAAGCAACTGCTGGAATATAAAGCATGATATGTCTCAGTAGGGTAATCAAGCAACTGCTGGTAGATAAGCAAGTAATAAAAACAGGTATAAACTCAATAGCAATCATACTGCTAAATCTCAGTCCCACGGTCGGTAGACCGACAGACGGCGAGAAGCCGAGAAAATCCCCCTAGGATATCGATACTGATGCAATTCATGCCAAGTATTGAGACTAGAACTCCTATTCTAAACATGCAGTGAAGAATAGAGTATCACGAAAGGCTCAATGTATAATCAGGCAATATAGCTGAAATAACTGAATGCTGGAATGAAAGCATATAGTAAGGCTAAAGCATAGGTTCAGGGTTACACCAAGAACAGGGTCCAACCTACCACGGCACCCAATAGGGCCGACCTGATAAAACGCGGACCGAAGATAAACCCACCTGTATATAGGAGGAACAACGACTCCACCAGAAGGTAGACGGTCACGATAACCACAAGACGGATCACGGCTGGCTCCTGACGACTGGGCCCTACAATAATACCGGGTGACAACTCAGGATCTATCAACCCTCAAAGTGCAACTAGCGCGAACTGACTATTTCGTCGATTAACGCAATAATAAGCAATTTAGCTTTTCAAGAACCCCCGAGAAACCCACTTAAAGGTTAATACTATTTTAGAACATTTATCTAGCTTTTCTATACTGCTACAATTGCAGCAAGGCCCTCGAGTTTACTCAAAATGGATTTTATACGATAAATAACCACTGTTTTGGCTCGTTCACTCAAACGGTAAATCATTTTTACGAGCCGTCACCTCCAGTAGATGACATTCGACTTGCTGAACGCCGTGCTCACCCATTTGTGGCAGCACGATGTCTGAGGAAAACTTTGGGCCATGAATTACTCCTCTAACCTAGCCGAAACGCATTTTCGCTTCTTCGGCTCACCAAAACCCAAAATAAACGCGAGCATCGCGTTCAGTGACCCAAATTAGCCAGGAGTACACTGTTGCAATATTTTAAACAGACCTAATACTGTTATTAAGTAATTATGCATTAAGGCTTGGTTATGACACAACTTTGCATCTATTCTCGCATGTTAAAACTTTGTATATCAAAGTGCTTCCAAACAGTGCAAGGACACTGGGGCTCACTTCCCTTGCAGCCCAGGTCTGCTGGTTCAACCAGAACCACAACCTTGCTCTCACATAAGTTCACAATGCACCATACACTTGTCCACACAGATCCAGGTTGATCTGAAGTGAGCATCAAGCTCAGGGGACCTTCCTGAGTAACTTTATATACAACTTGAAGCTTAATTCTGCCTCGAAGTTCTTTGAGGCATTTCCTCAAACACTTGGCATGCACCATATATACAAAGCTTCACAACAACTTCCCGGAGTTGGTTCTCAGCATTCACAGCACCTGGGGCCTACCACTTGGATCAAAATACTCCACTAGATCCCAGGTGTAGTTCTCATCATCTTGGAGCAACCAATTCCCCCCAAACCGGCCGGGCCCGAGGAAGAAGATGACTTCCTCAACCTTGAAATTCGTGATGACCAACCCAGGACTTCTGGGCTTCATCAAAATGCACCAGCAGGTGCACCTCATCCCCCTGATGCTCTCCAAGTCCATGCCTGGTCGACGGGGTGAGGAGGCCGGCCGGGCTCCAAGCTCTATTTCGAGCTTCAAGCCTCTAATGGCGAAATTCAACAGAGCCCATGGGAAGCCCTCAAACTTGCAAGGTAGGTTCCCTAGACCCGTACAAAGCTTCCCGACCCACTCCGGGTTGCCGGAGATGGCCGGAGCGCCGGCGGCCAAGAATGGAGTCACTCTCGGGTTAAACATGGCCGCCACCATCCGATGCTGCATGGGCAGCATGCAAGTGCATGGATGCACTCCCCTTGGTCCCAGCAACCTTTCTGGACAAGTGCCCGGTGGCGAGGAGGCGCGCCGGCGCCGGAGCAGCAAGCTCGGCCATCATGCACTATTCCAAAAAGCTAGGGCATTCATTTTCTCTCAAACGGCTCGACCACAAATTCTCCAACTTTGCAGATTTGATCTACATGTTCTACAGTCTTGGCACCCCAATTTTGGTGCGTATTGGTCCAGCGGTTCATGAGTTCTCTCGCGGCGGAGCTCGGCTAGGTTTTCGGCGAGACCTTGCTCCCGCCGGCCAACCAAACTGCATGGGGACTTGAGCTTGTGCAGTAAGCATCCTTAGGACATGGGGAGTCTACTGCTAAGGGTATAGGGTGCTAGGAACCAGTGGTTAGGGTGCTCTCACCTTGGCCGGAGTTGGTGAAGGAGGAAGAAGCCGGTTCTCGGGTCCTTCTTCACGCGCGGCCTTGGGCACTCTCCAGCAAGGTCCTCCTTGCGCCAGGAACTCCTCAGGGTCACCAGATCAAGACTGGGAAGAGGTTGCTTCCAAGCTCCTCCTTCTTTCTCTTCCCCGAGTTCACAATAATGGGTTGTGACTCCTCGGCCACCCTCCACTCAGGATTTATTCTGGGAGACATGGAACGGATGGAGCTTCGGATTCCACTCCAAACTCTTCGAGCTCTGGTCCAGGGTAGCTCAAGAGACCATTTGCAATTAATTCAAGATTCTTTGCATTAATCCCTTCAAACCGGGTTCACACTTAACCCCCAAGCTCCGAGCTCTGCTCAGCCACATTCGTGGGCTTCTTAGGTTGGCAGAGGCCCAATGAACAAGATCCCAAGAGCTTTGGCCCAAGAATACCCAAGATGCTTGAAGAAAAAGCGATAATTCGGCACTTTTTACGTATTTCGAGAAAATTTACTCGACGAAATGCGAAATGGACTTCGCCACGACGTCTGGCTCGTCGAGAGCTTCAAGATAGGCTGTTTATTTGCTCAATTTGGTGCACAAATGAATTCTCGGGCCATTTAGTTCAATGTGTCGTAATCCGACGCACGCACTTCGATGCACCCGGATCGCCAAACACGAAAACCGTCAGTGCCATTGCGCTCAGAACGTCGAAATTAGTTAGGATCCACTACTCATACCCCTATGTCAGGGTTTTAGACAGTGGTTCGGCCAACTGTCACTCGCGAAGGGTCGAAAATCGCGAGTTACTATTCACACTTAAGTCGCGGGGTCCGTTTTTGATTTCTGATTTCGGGAAGATCCGACCGTCGGATCGAAAACATATGAATATGAAACTTCTATGTTTCGACGAGACGATCGCAATGGTGATCTCAGATTTTCCAGATCAGACCCCGATCAAAAGTCGATATTTTTGGGGTCCAATTTACTTATTTTCTGCTATTTAAAATTCTAGAAATTTATTTAAATCTTTTTAAAATTCACGATTACTACAGGGAAAGAAAAAGAGGAAAGAAGAATGGGGGTGAGAACTACTAGTAAACCAGTAGCCTCCCTAGTGGGTAAAACCTCAACTCTGACACGCCCACTAGGTCTACCAGAGGCAAAAGAAAATAAAGGTGGTATGCCAAAACGAATAAGACTCCTGATGAAAAGCTACCACTAGTATGCCTCAAAATGCTGAGCTAAGAAAATGGCTAAAGGTATGCATCAGAATATAATTGCTTGTCTGAATAACCCAATCTGACCACCAGTAAACACTGGTACTGCCTGCTAATCTCATCTGTGGGAATACTGACCGACTACTGCCTGATACGGTCATGTCCCCAAAGTAAGTAACAGATTGGCCTCTGTCCGTCCTATCAAACACTAAAGTAATAACAGACCGGCCTCGATCCGTCCGGTCGCACACTCCGGAGTGGCACTCGAGGGGAGCGACCAACACGAGTAAAGTATCTCTGTCATGTATCTCAATATCGCAGGACTAGATCATGACTCTGATCAAAGTGGGAAAACCCATCCACAAGAGACCTGATACCCAATCTGATGCATAAGAAATCTCCGGTCAACCGCCCAATGTCCGCGGTTGCCGCAATACCCAGTGTAGCACTCGAGAAATTCAAGTATGGTTGCGAGCGAGGAAGCAGATCTAAACCTTAGTGACTTGCATACTGGTGCGCGTATTGCACAGTTTACGGAGCACTATGTCTGCCTTTCGGATCCGAGTCTGATCTCGAAAATCTGAAATCACTAGTGCGACCGTCTCGTCGAATCGATTGAAAATGATATAAACTAATTGTCGATCCGACGGTCGGATTGTTCAGAAATCAGTAAAGAAGCTTGTGGGACCCACGACTTAAGTCGTGAATAGTAACCTCCTGATTTAATTCCCCACCGGGCGAACGTTAGCCGATTCACTGTCTGGAGTCCGAATCTAGCAATTCGGGTAGTCGATTTGAATGGCACCGCCATTCTGAGCACAATGGCACTGACGGAATTCGCGTTTAGCGATCCGGGTGCATCGAAGTGCGTGCGTCATACTGCAACTTACAGAACTTTATGGCCCGAGATTTTATTCGAGCGCTGAATCAAACAAACAAATACGCTACTTGATAGGTCTCGACGAGCCGGACGTCGTGGCGAAGTCGGTTTCGCATTTTGACGAACCATTCATCTCGAAATGCGTGAAATACGTCGAAAAAGGGGGTATTTTTGTAAAAAGCCCAACATTTTATGTGTCAAATGCAATGAGGTTACTTGGAGAGGGACCTCTAGGCATAAAAGACCTACAGCTTTGGACTGAATAGTAATAAACAAGGTATAGAGGGACCTAAATGCAAAGAAAGTGGAAAAATGCAAAAAATGGTTTTGGTTTCTTGTGTCGTGTGTTGGGGGCGGTTGCAACCGCTTGTCCACGTTCCTCACCACCTCTGCCACGACGCCCACTTCCAGAACCGCCCTCCTGCGGTTGGGTGGCTCGTAGTAAGGAGAGGAGGCCGGTTATAACAAAGGGAAGTGGACGTTGGAGGAGAAGGGGGATCACACAGAGTTTCTTGCACCCAATTCCCATCAAAGCTTTCTCCTACTTCCTCTGCACCTTCCCCGTGGCCGCGCGACGCTGGGAGGAGCGAAACGGGCATCAACCCATTCTCCCCAACTCCGGCGAGGTAAGCCCTCTTTATTCTTGGAGTTTTAGAAGTCAAGACCTTTGGAAGTGGGCTTTGTAGGTTCTAAGGATGCTCCACGCACAGCCCCGAAAATGGGAAGCCACCGGTTGGTCGGCGGCCGAGTTACACAGCCGAGAGCTCCGCCTCGAGCTATCTTTGCTCCCGGCAACGTTTAATGAAAAGTAAAATGATGGGTTGGGACTGTAGGACCAATAGGTCATCTCTGCAAAGTTTGGGGGTTTTTGGTTGAGTAACGACGCCGCAGTTCAAAACCCTAGTTTCGGGTATTTCCACCTCCGGCCGAGCTTGGTGCTCCGGCGCCGGCGGGCCTCCCCACCTCCGGCCAAGTGGTCGAGGAGCTTCCTGGGGGTGAGAGGAGTCCACCCATGTATTTGCATGGCACCCATGCAGCTTGGTTGAGGCGCGGCCATGATGGGGTTGAGGTGGGTTCGGGGCGCGGTCGCCGGCGTTCCGGTCGTCCCCGGCGGCCGGGGAGGGGACGAGAAGCTTCCTGGGATCGAGTATATCGTATCCATACCCTTGCATGGATACCATGAAGCGTCGGTGGAAATCCGCCATTAGAGGCGAAGAAGCTCCAAACCGAGCTTGCTCCGCCGCCATCCCCACCGCCGGGAATTGTTCCAGATTTGATGGTAGAGATGAAAAACACCTTATGGTGCAGTCGCTGGAGGCCCAGAGACCAGAGATGGAAAAATCTTCATCTCGGGTCTAGGGTGGTCGTCTTCTTCACTAGCTCTACCTTTGTCCGCGGCTAACCTGGGGAGCAAGCTTGAATCCAAGTTGATGGGGATGATCCGTTACCTTATTAGATCATTTCCTTCCAACTTGGAAGAGTGTTGGTGCAGTATTGGCCGAGAACAAGCTCGGGCTTGGGTTCATGCTTAAAAGAAAATTGGTGCACATGAAGTGTTTGATGAAATGCCTGAGAGAGGTTCTGTTTGGATTTAGGCTTTGAACAGAATATGAAAGTTGCTCAAAAATGTCTCCTGAGCTTGATGCTCACTTCAGATCAAGTTAGATCTGGGTAGACTGAGGTTTGGTGCATTGTATGCGTTGTTAGTGGACTAGGTGTGGATCTGGTTGAGCCAGCAACTGCTGGGCTGCAAATGAAGCAAGCCCCAGGCTTTTTAGGTTGCTGTGAGCTGACCTAAAGCAGATTTTGATTTGGATTATTAAAGGTGAAGTTATAGGTTAACCAACCCTTAAAAGAATAGTTTAGCCCAAACACTGTTCCGGGCGGTTTGCGAGGCCGCGACAGTGAGCTCCTGGCTAATTTGGGGTCACTGGACGCGATGCTCAGCGTCAGATCTCGGTTTCGTTGAGCCGAAGAAAAAAAAATGCATTTAAGCTATGTTGGAGAGGTGTTTCATGGCCCGAAGTTTTCCTCGGGTACCGTGCTGCTGCAAATGGGTGGGCACGGTGTTCAGCGGGTCGAGTGTCACTTACTGGAAGTGACGGTTCGTAAAAATATTATCCCAGTTAAGAGAACGAGCAAAAAACGACTCTTATTTCATTGTAAAAGTGCGATTGGGTAAGACTCTAGGTGTCTAACTGCAATTGTAGCCTCATGGGCTGTTTTGGGCTGTACGCCCATGATCTCTAAACCCTTCGTGGGAGGCCCAATGGCTTTCGTTGAGCGGAAATCGGATTTCCGGAAAGTGCCGGCAAAACCCCGGGACTACGGCGAAGGTTGCCGTGTAGCTTGCACACACAGTGAGTTAGTAGGGATGACTACGAGGGAGAGAGTCTATTATTGACTTGGATTTATATTCAGGTACTAGCAGTCAGTCGCTAGCCGGTGAGACTCCCAGCGGATTCCCGGGATCGTTGTGTTGAGGTGGGTTTACGGTCGAGGCTGAGTATTATGTTGGTAATCCGAAAAGGACTTTTCATTATTAATCGGTTACTAACGTTGATGGTTTCTATGATGTACTACCTTACCCCGTGACATGGTGACATGGTTACTTGGATACTTGGTTACTTGGTTACTGGTTACTTATGCTCGAGTTGCGACACGCGCACCCGCGTTTGGCCACCGCAAAGGGTGCTCTTTTCCGGGAAAGGCGGTCTTTGACCCGTGTTACCCCACGAGGTGACGTAGTGGGGGGCCCCTGACCGCAGGGGGGTCTGAGGCAGCGAGGTGCGAGCAGTGGGGACTACCGGGATGGATCCCGATGTAGTCAGGTGTGGGACTGCCGGGATTGGATCCCGATGTAGTCAGGTGTGGGACTGCCGGGATTGTATCCCGATGTAGTCAGGTGTGAGACCGCCGGGATTGGATCCCGACGCGGTCAGGTGTTACAGGTGTTACCGGGGTTACAGGTGTTACAGGTGGTACAGGTGGTTGCGAGTTACCATTACGAGTAGAGCAGTTGTTCCGGCTAGCCTTACTTTGTGGCTTGGTATTACTTTACTGCTTTAGTACTATTTTGATGATAGTGTCGCTGACTACCCACTCTGTGACAGGTACCTCCAGGGGGTAGAGGTAGGCGACGGTGAGGCCGAGTTGGTAGCAGTCGGTCTGAGGGAGCCCTAGTATGCTGGTTTCATTTACCTTCTCTGCATTTCATTCAGAACTGTAGGTTATTGTGTGGTTCTCGATACCCTTGTGGGGTCGTGCGGATGTTGAATCCTTTCTTTCTACTTATGCACTACTATTTCCGTTATTGTTCCCGTTTGGCCGCTTTCAAAGCAACATGACTAGAAAAGAAAAGAACTTCGAAAACTATTTTTAAAAATCTGGGTCGTGTGGACCTGTTTCCAAAACCTGTGGATTTATGGCATCTTTTCAAACTGTCTTCAAAACCTTGGGTCGTGTGGACCTGCTTTCAAAACTGTGAGGTTATCCTTTCAACTTGATTGGCCACGGGTATTGTTTAGCCTTCATGCACCGTACTACTTCGAACTGTTGTGATTAAATGGGAAAATGATTGCTCATAATCGGCTATCGTAGCAGCCGCGACGCCGTGCATATACAGAGGAGACTCTGCCCGATTTTCGAGTAAATCTGTATATGTGGCGGGTCTGGGCACGCGCCGGGGAAGGAGGTTTTTAAACAATCTAAACAAAAAAAAATTAGTACGCACTTTGCGCGTACTTTGAAGTATCGTTTCCGCTAAAATAAAACCCCCGGGGCGTGACAGATTAAGATGGTATCAGAGACTTTGTTTAATCACAACAGTGACGACCCAACATCCACTGAGATATCACACTTAACTACGAATAAATAAAATGTGTGGGACGTAAGGTTGTAGGACGTGAGTGAACGTGGGGGAAAGGGGAATTTGTGTGATTTATTTACGCACGGTTTCTTTAGTATGCTGGGACTAATATGTTTCCTTGGTGTGCACAGATAGAAACCATGGATTTTGCGGCAGAGGCGAACCGCGTACTACGCAACCAGCTGCGAGACGTGGCTGTGAAATTGCTAACTCTTGCAGAGCAGGTGGGCATACTGACCCAAGAGCTCGAGAGTGTCGACCGCGCCCAGCACGGCACCGGTGGTGTTAACCCCCGTGGGGCACCCCCGACTGGCGTTTCCACCTTTCAGGGAGCGGTCAATTTGGCCGTGCGCGCGGAGCTAGAGCGCACACGACGAACACACCCCTACCCCGGGCCGACAGGGGGCCCCTACCAGTGCGGCAGAGCGACCAAGCGCCAGAGGAACAGGTCGAAACCCGGGCAGGCAATGAGAGAGGGACCTACACCACCGACCCCGTGCGTCATTTGTGACGGTGCGCATCCCATGATGGAGTGCCCTTGGCGGAATGAGCATTGCTTCCGGTGTGGCAGGCCGGGCCACACACGTTACGAGTGTCCCCGGAGGCCAGGTGTCACCAGACCCCCGGCACCGAGACCCATTGACCCACGCCTGACGGACTCTTCCGATACCGAGACCCCACCCCGCCACGTCGAACGTAGCTGGCCCGAAGGTTGTGGACGGACCTCCCCAGCCACCCCGGGGAAGCAGTGATGCAGAATCCTAGGACAGGTATATATATATATATATTTTTTTATTCCCTTTACGGTTTTCCTTTGGTTAGGCATCGGTTCCCATCTTCCGTATCTGTCTTTTCTTCCTCCGCGTACGGTACGGTTGTGTCAGGGGGGGGAAAAGGGTTATATAGGATAGGAGTGGGGTACTCCCCTAGTCCGCATGAGGAGTTGCGAACGCTAGATAGGAATCCCTTACAAGTGTCGAGGAGAGAACCCTACCTAGTTGTTGGTCTGTTCAAAACCCCGGAGGAGGAACTTCGCGGGAGTAACCACTACCGCGACTGCAGCAGGCAAAGTGTCACCAACCCCCGACGGCGACACCAGAAGCGGTGTTTTGAATTCTCGAAGGATTACGACCTAACGACCCAGTATCACCCCGGGAAAGCAAACGTGGTAGCGGACGTTTTGAGCAGCAAGGGGCGATTGTGGGAAGAATCGGTAGGTGCGAGGGCTAAACAGAGCAACTTGATCGTGAAATTTTCACGACTAGGGTTGGAAGCAGTGCCAACAGGCACGGTTGCGCAACTTCTAACTCTGGTGATCAAACCAACAATGTTAGAAGGGATTCGAGAGGAGTGTAACGCAATTTGTAGCTCGTTGCCTGGGGGGGGGGGGGGGGGGGGAGTCAACAAATAGGGGCCGAACGTCAACGCCCGGCGGGAGAAACTGCAATCCCTCCTAGTGCCAGAGAGAAACGAGCGGATCAGGAGGGGCGCAAAGCCTTTTGGGAGAGCAAGTCAGGCATGCTTGAGTAATTCCCCACTTATTGGATTCATGGTGTATTTAAGTTTCGGGGACGAAACTTCTTTTAAGGTGTGAGTGATGTAGCACTCGAGAAATTCAAGTATGGTTGCGAGCGAGGAAGCAGATCTAAACCTTAGTGACTTGCATACTGGTGCGCGTATTGCACAGTTTACGGAGCACTATGTCTGCCTTTCGGATCCGAGTCTGATCTCGAAAATCTGAAATCACTAGTGCGACCGTCTCGTCGAATCGATTGAAAATGATATAAACTAATTGTCGATCCGACGGTCGGATTGTTCAGAAATCAGTAAAGAAGCTTGTGGGACCCACGACTTAAGTCGTGAATAGTAACCTCCTGATTTAATTCCCCACCGGGCGAACGTTAGCCGATTCACTGTCTGGAGTCCGAATCTAGCAATTCGGGTAGTCGATTTGAATGGCACCGCCATTCTGAGCACAATGGCACTGACGGAATTCGCGTTTAGCGATCCGGGTGCATCGAAGTGCGTGCGTCATACTGCAACTTACAGAACTTTATGGCCCGAGATTTTATTCGAGCGCTGAATCAAACAAACAAATACGCTACTTGATAGGTCTCGACGAGCCGGACGTCGTGGCGAAGTCGGTTTCGCATTTTGACGAACCATTCGTCTCGAAATGCGTGAAATACGTCGAAAAAGGGGGTATTTTTGTAAAAAGCCCAACATTTTATGTGTCAAATGCAATGAGGTTACTTGGAGAGGGACCTCTAGGCATAAAAGACCTACAGCTTTGGACTGAATAGTAATAAACAAGGTATAGAGGGACCTAAATGCAAAGAAAGTGGAAAAATGCAAAAAATGGTTTTGGTTTCTTGTGTCGTGTGTTGGGGGCGGTTGCAACCGCTTGTCCACGTTCCTCACCACCTCTGCCACGACGCCCACTTCCAGAACCGCCCTCCCTGCGGTTGGGTGGCTCGTAGTAAGGAGAGGAGGCCGGTTATAACAAAGGGAAGTGGACGTTGGAGGAGAAGGGGGGATCACACAGAGTTTCTTGCACCCAATTCCCATCAAAGCTTTCTCCTACTTCCTCTGCACCTTCCCCGTGGCCGCGCGACGCTGGGAGGAGCGAAACGGGCATCAACCCATTCTCCCCAACTCCGGCGAGGTAAGCCCTCTTTATTCTTGGAGTTTTAGAAGTCAAGACCTTTGGAAGTGGGCTTTGTAGGTTCTAAGGATGCTCCACGCACAGCCCCGAAAATGGGAAGCCACCGGTTGGTCGGCGGCCGAGTTACACAGCCGAGAGCTCCGCCTCGAGCTATCTTTGCTCCCGGCAACGTTTAATGAAAAGTAAAATGATGGGTTGGGACTGTAGGACCAATAGGTCATCTCTGCAAAGTTTGGGGGTTTTTGGTTGAGTAACGACGCCGCAGTTCAAAACCCTAGTTTCGGGTATTTCCACCTCCGGCCGAGCTTGGTGCTCCGGCGCCGGCGGGCCTCCCCACCTCCGGCCAAGTGGTCGAGGAGCTTCCTGGGGGTGAGAGGAGTCCACCCATGTATTTGCATGGCACCCATGCAGCTTGGTTGAGGCGCGGCCATGATGGGGTTGAGGTGGGTTCGGGGCGCGGTCGCCGGCGTTCCAGTCGTCCCCGGCGGCCGGGGAGGGGACGAGAAGCTTCCTGGGATCGAGTATATCGTATCCATACCCTTGCATGGATACCATGAAGCGTCGGTGGAAATTCGCCATTAGAGGCGAAGAAGCTCCAAACCGAGCTTGCTCCGCCGCCATCCCCACCGCCGGGAATTGTTCCAGATTTGATGGTAGAGATGAAAAACACCTTATGGTGCAGTCGCTGGAGGCCCAGAGACCAGAGATGGAAAAATCTTCATCTCGGGTCTAGGGTGGTCGTCTTCTTCACTAGCTCTACCTTTGCCCGCGGCTAACCTGGGGAGCAAGCTTGAATCCAAGTTGATGGGGATGATCCGTTACCTTATTAGATCATTTCCTTCCAACTTGGAAGAGTGTTGGTGCAGTATTGGCCGAGAACAAGCTCGGGCTTGGGTTCATGCTTAAAAGAAAATTGGTGCACATAGGGTGTTTGATGAAATGCCTGAGAGAGGTTCTGTTTGGATTTAGGCTTTGAACAGAATATGAAAGTTGCTCAAAAATGTCTCCTGAGCTTGATGCTCACTTCAGATCAAGTTAGATCTGGGTAGACTGAGGTTTGGTGCATTGTATGCGTTGTTAGTGGACTAGGTGTGGATCTGGTTGATCCAGCAACTGCTGGGCTGCAAATGAAGCAAGCCCCAGGCTTTTTAGGTTGCTGTGAGCTTGACCCTAAAGCAGATTTTGATTTGGATTATTAAAGGTGAAGTTATAGGTTAACCAACCCTTAAAAGAATAGTTTAGCCCAAACACTGTTCCGGGCGGTTTGCGAGGCCGCGACAGTGAGCTCCTGGCTAATTTGGGGTCACTGGACGCGATGCTCGCGTCAGATCTCGGTTTCGTTGAGCCGAAGAAAAAAAAATGCATTTAAGCTATGTTGGAGAGGTGTTTCATGGCCCGAAGTTTTCCTCGGGTACCGTGCTGCTGCAAATGGGTGGGCACGGTGTTCAGCGGGTCGAGTGTCACTTACTGGAAGTGACGGTTCGTAAAAATATTATCCCAGTTAAGAGAACGAGCAAAAAAACGACTCTTATTTCATTGTAAAAGTGCGATTGGGTAAGACTCTAGGTGTCTAACTGCAATTGTAGCCTCATGGGCTGTTTTGGGCTGTACGCCCATGATCTCTAAACCCTTCGTGGGAGGCCCAATGGCTTTCGTTGAGCGGAAATCGGATTTCCGGAAAGTGCCGGCAAAACCCCGGGACTACGGCGAAGGTTGCCGTGTAGCTTGCACACACAGTGAGTTAGTAGGGATGAATACGAGGGAGAGAGTCTATTATTGACTTGGATTTATTATTCAGGTACTAGCAGTCAGTCGCTAGCCGGTGAGACTCCCAGCGGATTCCGGGATCGCTTGTGTTGAGGTGGGTTTACGGTCGAGGCTGAGTATTATGTTGGTAATCCGAAAAGGACTTTTCATTATTAATCGGTACTAACGTTGATGGTTTCTATGATGTACTACCTTACCCCGTGACATGGTGACATGGTTACTTGGATACTTGGTTACTTGGTTACTGGTTACTTATGCTCGAGTTGCGACACGCGCACCCGCGGTTTGGCCACCGCAAAGGGTGCTCTTTTCCGGAAAGGCGGTCTTTGACCCGTGTTACCCCACGAGGTGACGTAGTGGGGGGCCCCTGACCGCAGGGGGGTCTGAGGCAGCGAGGTGCGAGCAGTGGGACTACCGGGATTGGATCCCGATGTAGTCAGGTGTGGGACTGCCGGGATTGGATCCCGATGTAGTCAGGTGTGGGACTGCCGGGATTGGATCCCGATGTAGTCAGGTGTGAGACCGCCGGGATTGGATCCCGACGCGGTCAGGTGTTACAGGTGTTACCGGGGTTACAGGTGTTACAGGTGGTACAGGTGGTTGCGAGTTACCATTACGAGTAGAGCAGTTGTTCCGGCTAGCCTTACTTTGTGGCTTGGTATTACTTTACTGCTTTAGTACTATTTTGATGATAGTGTCGCTGACTACCCACTCTGTGACAGGTACCTCCAGGGGGTAGAGGTAGGCGACGGTGAGGCCGAGTTGGTAGCAGTCGGTCTGAGGGAGCCCTAGTATGCTGTTTCATTTACCTTCTCTGCATTTCATTCAGAACTGTAGGTTATTGTGTGGTTCTCGATACCCTTGTGGGGTCGTGTGGATGTTGAATCCTTTCTTTCTACTTATGCACTACTATTTCCGTTATTGTTCCCGTTTGGCCGCTTTCAAAGCAACATGACTAGAAAAGAAAAGAACTTCGAAAACTATTTTTAAAAATCTGGGTCGTGTGGACCTGTTTTCCAAAACCTGTGGATTTATGGCATCTTTTCAAACTGTCTTCAAAACCTTGGGTCGTGTGGACCTGCTTTCAAAACTGTGAGGTTATCCTTTCAACTTGATTGGCCACGGGTATTGTTTAGCCTTCATGCACCGTACTACTTCGAACTGTTGTGATTAAATGGGAAAAATGATTGCTCATAATCGGCTATCGTAGCAGCCGCGACGCCGTGCATATACAGAGGAGACTCTGCCCGATTTTCGAGTAAATCTGTATATGTGGCGGGTCTGGGCACGCGCCGGGGAAGGAGGTTTTTAAACAATCTAAACAAAAAAAAATTAGTACGCACTTTGCGCGTACTTTGAAGTATCGTTTCCGCTAAAATAAAACCCCCGGGGCGTGACACCCAGCCTGTCCCAAAACCCAAGACCCTGACTACACTATCCCATCCACCCTGCTCGCGCACGAGCTACAAATACCCTGAGTCTCAAATAAAAAGAGAAAAGAATAATAAAAAGGGTTTCTCCTATGTCAATTCTAGCATGATAGTGTAGCAGAAAAAGGTGGCCTATCTAGGTGACCATACAAGCATGCAAATGTCCCAAAATGATATACATAAAATAAAGCAGATATCGATATGATCTTACCTTGCTAAAGCATGCTGATAAATGCATAAGGACAGTAAATAAGAGATAACCTGTGCTTGTCTAAACCTCATGCCCAAGCCCACAATTTATTAATCAGCCTTCTAATCATAGAAGTTACTACAATGCCTAGTGGGTAATCAAAAGTAGGGGTCATAACAACATCCATGATCACAAACATGTCCCACATATAACATCTGGTCCACTGCCTGCTATCCGCGGTAGCCATAATACTCCAGAAGCTACAATCCAGGCCCCGGCCACACTATGCCAATCCCCTGCTCAAACCCGAGCAACAAATAGTCACCTGACTAAGACTAGGGGGAGAAGAAGCAAATAGGTTTCTTCTAAATCAAATCCCAACATAAAGTGTAGCGATAAGAAATGGCCCTACAAAATGTCCAAATAAGCCAGCCTATGTCCTCATGAGAGATAGGAGAAAAGAAGTGACAAATAGTGGTTCGACCAGTGTATCAATTAATAGCTTCACCTGGGTATAATCATCACGCTAAAATCATAATCCGACCACACCCGTCTATAACCTGCTAATCACCATCATATAAACAATCCCCCTATGTATGTCCAAAATATTCTCAAGTGGTACCCTCCCGCAAGACATATCATAATATTCCAGCATAAAAGTAAATCTCCCATGCTAAGTTAAATGCCAATAATATTCCCATAAGCATGTGTAAGTTCCAACCACTATCACGTTTTCCACTAAGATATTATCCGTATGATAGGCTCACAATTATTTAGTTCAGCATGCATGTCCATTAGGTGACCATTCAACATGTCCAATAAAGGGGATCACTCTAATATTCCTAGTGGGTATATCAGAAAAGAGGAGTAAAGCAACCACCCACCTGAAGTGCGAACTGTCCGGACCCGTACAGCTGAAAATACCAGAAACTCCAAACCCTTGCTCCAACAAGTTCAGCACACCCGTAACACTCCTGGCACAATACAAAATCCACTAAACACACTTAGGCTCCCAAATAATGCTCTTATAATCACATACAATATCTGTCCCAAAACTGCTAAATTTTCACCTGTATAAAGTACCCAGAAAATTCCCAGAAAAATACCACGGCGATCCTCGCGTCGATAGCTTCGCAACGGTAGCTTGCACGTCCAAATCTGAGTTCGGTAAGACAAGTTATAAATTCGGCAAGGTGGTAATTCAAACAACAAACTGTGGAAAAAGACTGCACACTGTACACTGAGAAAACAGTGATTTTCACCTCGAAATAAATCTCAGGAAATTCCAAGAAAAATACGAGCGCATTCCTTGCGATCTGTAGATGAAAAAGTTGTACAAGCTCGTCTCCGTCTGATACTCGAGCGCGAAGATACGGCCGAAATACTCCGATGCTGTCCTCACATTCCTCACAGAAAAAGGGGTCACATTAATGCCTCAGGATCCGTGCCAAGGAGTCAAAATGAGATTGCGCGATCAAAATGAAAGATGAAGATCTACCTCTTAGGAGTCTGTCGGCGCAAGAATCACAGAAGAATGATCTCGGGGTAGACCAGGGGAGCTAAAACACTGCTGCTGCGCCGAAGAAGAACACCGGAAATGCAACGTCGTGCCGCGCCGTAAAATCCAAAACCTCGGGATTCGAGCCTCCTAAAATTCTGAAACTTGGCGGGTGTAATCCTCACTTCATGGAGACGAATTCTCCTTCTCACCACCCTTCGAGATGAGAGCTCGAAGGGTTCCAAAACCCCCTTGCAACAGCCCTCGGTTGCAAGTTTAAGGCAAAACCAAAGAAACAATCCAGAAAATTACCCCTGTGTCCCCAGAACACGAAACACTGAATTGAGCCAATCACTGTGCGCCACGTGGCATCCCGAACAGCAAACACCAAACAGAGCCACTCAAAGCGTGACACGTGGCCTCCCCTTCCCGCGCCCCACGCCTCGGGAATCGCGCCAACGTGCGTGCTGCCGCGGCCATACTGGCACGCAAACCGAGGTACCAAATTCCTGCTCCGTGAACCGAGTTCACAACACCATCCAATGGCAATCTGCCACGTGTCCTCCCTGTCGGTACACCGTGCACCCGCGAAACTCCGTGGACCGCGCGCTGTGAGCCCTCCACTCAGCGGCCGCCACGTGGCACCGCCCTGGTGCACGCGCGCCGCCGTGGACCGCGCGCCTGCCCCGCGCCCCCGCGCGCTGCCCGCGCCCTGCCCGCGCCGCGCGCCGCCGCTGTGCCGCCTGCCCGAGGCCGCGCCGCCGCCTGCCGGCGCTGCCGGCTGCCACCGGCGATCGCCGGAGCTACTGTTCCGGCCGTGAACAGTAAAAACACTGTAGCAAGCTCCGAAAAATTCAAGTAAATAGCCCATCTTGACCGTTTTCGCGCGCTGATTCCAAATCCGGCGTCCATTTTGCCAAATTCCAATCCTATAAATTGCCGGAGGCTCCCGAAAAGGTATTTTTGATCCGAATTTCGCGCCGAGTCCAAATTTGATATCCATTTTGCGCGGAAACACTTCTAAACCTCCAACGGGATCCCCCGATTACCCACGTGATCCGTTTTAAGCCACGAGTCCACCACTTGTGTCCAAATTGGCGTACGAACACCGCCGACATGCCGCGTAGGCTTCCAGAAGATGCCGGTCGCACTGTAGAAGCCCTGCAAAGATCCGGGTCACCACAAAGCTGATACTTTTGATTCTTTTCACGAGATTTGCCATCGTATTATGATTGAAAAGAATGAAAAGATCATTCGTGTTAGAAGTGATAGAGGTGGAGAATTCATAAATTCTAAATTCATTGACTTTTGCACTTCCAACGGCATTAAGCATGAATTCTCAGCACCCTATACACCTCAACAGAATGGTGTAGTCGAGCGCAAAAACAGGGTTGTACAAGAGATGGCACGTGTTATGCTTCATAGCCAAAATTTACCGTTATATTTTTGGGCTGAAGCTGTGAACACTGCAGTCTATGTAATTAATCGAGTGTATTTGCGCCCGGAAACTTTAAATACACCATATGAACTATGGTTTTGTAGAAAACCGAATATCAAATATTTTCGTATCTTTGGGAGTCATTGTTAATTTTACGTGACCGCAAAAATCTTGGAAAATTTGACTCTCGAAGTGACGAAGGGATTTTTCTGGGTTATTCTACAAACAGTAGAGCATATCGGGTATTTATCTTGGAATCTAAGACGATAGTAGAATCTATAAATGTTAAAGTAGATGAAGCTTCTCACTTTGCATCGAATAAATCTACCCCTGATATGTCTCTAGATGATGATACTCCTGTGAATGCATCTTCTCATAATAACTCTTTCGATAATGACGATGCATCTAATGGTTCTTCAAGTTTATCTGATGTGCAGGAATCATCTCATGTACCTCCGAGTACTCCATTACCTCAAACATTACGCATCTCCAAGGATCATCCTGAATCTAATATTATTGGAGACCCACAAGAAGGAGTCAGAACTCGGAGACAGTTGGTTTGTGGATTCGCTTGTTACGTTTCCTTAATCGAACCAAAGAACGTCGATGAAGCTCTTCAGGATGACTACTGGATTGAAGCAATGCAGGAAGAGCTCCATCAGTTTGAACGGAACAAAGTCTGGGAATTAACGAAGCCTCCGAAGCAACATAATGTGATCGGTACTAAATGGATTTTCAAGAATAAGAAAAATGAGGATGGTACCATCATTAGGAATAAAACACGTTTAGTTGCTCAAGGCTACTCTCAAATAGAAGGTATAGACTTTGATGAAACTTTCGCCCCTGTAGCTAGACTCGAGTCCATTCGTATCTTATTCGCGATAGCTTGTCATTTTAAAATAAAACTATTTCAAATGGACGTTAAGAGCGCGTTTTTAAAAGGGTTTTTAAACGAGGAAGTTTATGTGGCTCAACCGAAAGGTTTTGTAGACTATAAACAACCTAACCATGTTTTTCGTTTGAAAAAGGCTCTTTACGGTTTAAAACAAGCACCGCGAGCTTGATACGAAAGGTTGACGAAGCACCTTTTGGAAAAGGGCTATACTCGAGGGGGAGCAGATAGGACTCTCTTTGTGAAGCATTATCAGGATAACTTCATTGTAGCACAAATCTATGTCGATGACATTGTATTTGGTGCAACGAGAGATAATGATGCTTCTAAATTCGCTGAAACCATGGAAAGCGAATTTGAGATGTCCATGATGGGTGAACTGACGTATTTTCTGTTACAGATTTTGTTTTGGCGCATTTCGTGAAAGTGTTAAGTCTTGAAGATTGAAGATGAATGAAGTTTGGATCATATACCTCAATCTCAAGAAAGAAGAATTCAAAAGGATCAGGTAAGTTTAACTAAATATTTTTGGTGATCCGAATACTTCTTGTAGTGTAGAAACACTTGGAAGAACTTTTTATCGCATAAAAATCAAGAACTGGACATGGGACATGTTCAGGATCCGGATCAGACAGTCCGATCCGGATCCCGAAGGGTGTTTGTTCATTGACAAATCCGATCCGGATCATAGTCATTTCGATCCGGATCCCGAACATGGGAATTTGCTGAAATACATGAACGATCCGGATCGTGCATTACAATCCGGATCCCTAACCCTGTTTCTCTGGAATTGCCTGACTCGTTACGACGATCCGGATCACAGCTAATCCGATCCGGATCGCCGTCGTGAAAATTTCCAGAAACGGACAGTTTTTTTATCCTTATCTTCTTCCTAGGGTTTCTAACCTATAAATAGACCCTATGATTCTTTTTCTAGGGTTAATCCGAGAAATCCAAAAATCGAGATAATCCACATAGAGTCGTCATAATCAAATATCATCTTATACGGCCCTAGATCCACATATAGAGAAGAAAGGAAATCGTTAGATATTACTCTATGTTTCTTCATCTATATTGATTAGTTTGATTCTAGGTTTTCATACTCACATCTTGAGTTGAATCAAACTAATGAATACTTAGATGGTATTTCCTATCTATCTTTGATCTAAGTATTCGGCGGATCATCACCACCCAAAAACAACGATTTACCCCAAAATCGGCGCGTGGACTCGCGTGGCCTTGTGGATTCAAGGTGCAACCGCTCTCGTGGATTCGGAGCGAGGTACGTTCGTGGATTCGAAGCGTGCTACTGGGTGAAGACCGTGGATTCGGTCAGACGTCGTGGACTCGACGTTGGACGCCGTGGATTCGGCGTTGGACGCAGATCGTGGATTCGAGACGCGTTGCGGAGCGAGCAGAGAAGATCAACTAGGAGCGTATGGAAAAGGTTGAGTCGTCTGTGAGTACGGTATATCACCTTGTACGTGTTTAATTCTAGTGGATTTCACCGTGTTATCGGTCCCGTGGTTTTTTACTCCGGTTTGGAGTTTTCCACGTAAAAATCTTGCGTGTTCATTTATATTTCCGCATTGGGTTTTTATTGCGCAATGATTTTTTGAGTGTTTATTGTTTACACCTATTCACCCCCCTCTAGGTGTTTTTTCCCCTATTTAGATCCATTATTACATATAACCCATCAAGTGGTATCGGAGCGGGAATAGGGTTGTAAACAATGGTTGAAGGTGGAAACATCAACAGACCCCCATTCTTTGATGGAACAAATTATGCGTACTGGAGAGTACGGATGAAAGCCTTTTTAATTTCCATCGACGAACGGGTGTGGCAATCAATTGAATTAGGATGGTCTAATCCAACTGAAATTATTGGTGATGTTCGCACCATCAAACCTAGGTCGAAATGGACCAAGGAAGAGATTGATTCATCTTCTTACAATGGCAAGGGAATTAATGCTATTTTTAATGCCTTATCTCAAACTGAATTCTCTCGCGTCTCGGCATGTGAGACTGCGAAAGAAATCTGGGATGTTCTTCAGGTTACACATGAGGGAACTAACCTCGTGAAGATTCAAAAGCTGCAAATGCTTACGAGCAGATTTGACTCTATTTTCATGGCAGAAAATGAATCTTTCACGGACTACTATACACGATTGCAAGACATCGTAAACTCATGTGCTAACCTGGGAGAGAAGATTCTAGAATTTAAGGTTGTAAGAAAGATCTTAAGAACTCTTCCTGAACGATTTCGCCCAAAGGTTACAGCCATTGAAACTATTAAACACCCGGATGAAATACGTGTAGAAGAACTAGTTGGTTCATTACAACCTTATGAAATGACATTTACTACTAACTATTCTTCGGGAAAGGCATCCTCTTCTAAGTCTTCAGGTTATGCTTTGAAAACAACAAAGGAAGAAGACACGGATTCATCCTCCTCAGACGATGACGAGAACCTATCTATGGAGGAATTTGAGAAGCAGCTCGCTCTCTTGACAAGGAAGTTTCGCCGCAACTTTCGAAGGGGTAATTCAAGTAAAACTCCATCCTTCGGAAAGTCGAAGAAAGGCAAGGGTATTTCAAGTTACAAGTCAAGAAAGCAAGAGAACTTTTCAAAGGATAAGAAAAGTTCAGAATGACAAGTCCAATGCTTCAAGTGCCGAGGATACGACCATATCTCAACAGAGTGTCCAACTAAGAATCCGTCGAAGAAGAAAGCGATGCAAGTCGTCACATGGGATGACAACTCAACGTCAAATGAGTCATCCTCAAGTGATGAAGAAGAAAGCGCAACGGCATTCCACGCGTCCACATCTTCACCCTTCATGTGCTTAATGGCAAGTACTTCAGATTCATTGTCCAACTCCTCCCGGGTTAAAAAAACTGTAACGGATGATGAATCAAGTAACTCTGAAGGTGAAGATTTTGTTTTAGCCTACCACAGACTTTTACGGGATTCAAAGAAACTGGCTAAACAAAACAAGGGGTTGAGACGGAGATTACAGGATCTCGAAGAAGAAGTAAAAAGGGTAACTTCTCTCTCGACCGATCTTGAAGTGGAAAGGGATAATCTGTTGAAAGAAAATGTTTCCCTTCAAGAGTCCAATGAGCAACTCGAGAAGAATTATGTAGATATGGTGAACAAAGCGAATTACTTCTTGAAGCTCAACGGCGAGGCTCGACAGGAAAAACTGGAAATGACAGAGACCATTCTCCAACTCAAGGATGACTTACAACGATTTTCATCAGGAAGGAGTAAGTTGGATAAGCTTCTTGGTCTTGGTCAATCAAACAAGTTCGGCCTCGGATACAATCGAACTGAAGACAATTTTAGTTCGGTTGGGACAGTCTTCGTGCCTCAGTCGGTATCTCCTCCTCCGACACCGGAATTCACGACTAGCAACGACAACAAGCCTACTTCACCCTCCTCGGGATCGTCAAGCACGAAGGTATGTTTTCGTTGTAATTTTACAGGGCACATTGAAAGAAATTGCAAGATTGGAGCTCAAAGATCAAATCAATCACATCTTGCAATTGCTACCAATGAGTTCACTCCCCGGAAATCAAAGAAGGACTCTTCAAAAGAAAAGAACATTGGTAGTACTTCAAGCAAGACGATGACAAAAGAAAAAGATCAATCATACAAGACGTCTTCATCAAGGAAAATTTCTCAACCATTGCCAACATACTCTAAAACTCAAAAGGTTTGGGTATGCAAAGGTGAAATCTTTCCTTGCCTTTAATCTTCCTACGATTAAATGTTGTGTAGTTTATGTAGACTATTTTTTTTCTTTTTGGACCGACCCGTCAACCATCTTTGGGAGGTAAATGGTATATTTTCTTATTGGTTGATGATTTCTCTAGGTTTTCATAGGTAGCATTTTTAAAAGAGAAAGCTGATATGTTTGATTCTTTTCATGAGATTTGCCATCGTATTATGATTGAAAAGAATGAAAAGATCATTCGTGTTAGAAGTGATAGAGGTGGAGAATTCATTAATTCCAAATTCATTGATTTTTGCACTTCCAACGGCATAAAACATAAATTCTCGGCACCCTATACACCTCAGCAGAATGGTGTTGTTGAGCGCAAAAACAGGGTTGTTCAAGAGATGGCGCGTGTGATGCTTCATAGCAGGAATTTACCGCTATATTTTTGGGCTGAGGCTGTGAACACCGCTGTCTATGTCATTAATCGAGTGTATTTGCGCCCAGGAACTTTAAATACACCATATGAGCTGTGGTTTAGTAGAAAACCGGATATCAAATACTTTCGTATCTTTGGGAGTCGATGTTTTATTTTGCGTGATCGCAAAAATCTTGGTAAGTTCGATTCTCGAAGTGACGAAGGGATGTTTTTGGGTTATTCTACAAATAGCAGAGCATATCGGGTATTTAACATGGAATCTAAAACGATTGTAGAATCTATAAATGTTAAAGTAGATGAAGCTTTTCACTTTGCATCTGAAAAATCTACCCTCGATATCTCTCTTGATGATGATACTCCTGTAAGTGCATCTTCTCATGATAATACTTCCAATATTAATGATGCATCTAATGGTTCTTCAAGTTTATCTGATGTGCAGGAATCATCTCATGTACCTCCGAGTACTCCGTTACAACAAACGTTACGCATCTCCAAGGATCATCCTGAATCAAACATTATTGGAGACCCACAAGAAGGAGTCAAAACTCGGAGACAGTTGGTTTGTGGATTCGCTTGCTACGTTTCCTTGATCGAACCAAAGAACATCGATGAAGCTCTTCAGGATGACTACTGGATTAAAGCAATGCAGGAAGAGCTCCATCAGTTTGAGCGAAACAAAGTCTGGGAATTAACAAAGCCTCCAAAGCAACACAATGTGATAGGTACCAAATGGATTTTCAAGAATAAGAAAAATGAAGATGGTACCATCATCAGGAACAAAGCACGTTTAGTTGCTCAAGGCTACTCTCAAGTAGAAGGTATAGACTTTGATGAAACTTTCGCCCCTGTAGCTAGACTCGAGTCCATTCGTATATTATTCGCGATAGCTTGTCATTTTAAAATAAAATTGTTTCAAATGGACGTTAAGAGCGCGTTTTTAAATGGGTTTTTAAATGAGGAAGTTTATGTGGCTCAACCGAAAGGTTTTGTAGACTGTAAACTACCTAACCATGTTTTTCGTTTGAAAAAGGCTCTTTACGGTTTAAAACAAGCACCGCGAGCATGGTACGAAAGGCTAACAAAGCACCTATTGGATAAGGGCTATACTCGAGGGGGAGCTGACAGGACTCTCTTTGTGAAGCATTATCAAAATAACTTCATTGTTGCACGAATCTATGTCGATGACATTGTTTTTGGAGCAACAAAGGATAATGATGCTTCTAAATTCGCTGAAACCATGAAAAGCGAATTTGAGATGTCAATGATGGGCGAATTGACTTATTTCCTTGGATTGCAAGTGAAACAGTGTGACGAAGGCATCCATTTGTGTCAATCCAAGTATGCTTTGGAGTTGGTCAAAAAGTTTGATCTAGAAAATTGTAAAGATTTTCCAACTCCAATGGGAACTAGCAATAAAGGATTAGGAAGTGAATCTTTTAGTGAGAATGTAGACGAGAAACTTTATCGGAGTATGATTGGAAGTCTACTTTACCTCACGGCTAGTCGCCCGGATATATCTTTTGGTGTTGGGATCTGCGCAAGATATCAATCTGCACCAAAGGAGGTTCACCTGAAAGCGGTGAAACGGATCATCCGGTACATTAAAGGAACCATAAATTTCGGAATTTGGTATCCTATGGGAACAAGTCTAGATATTATTGGATACTCAGATGCCGATTGGGCAGGATCTGTGGATGATCGGAAAAGTACGAGTGGTGCATGTTTTTATTTAGGCCACTGCCTTGTTGCATGGCACAGTAAAAAGCAAAACTGCATTGCACTCTCGACTGCCGAAGCGGAATATATCTCAGCGGGTAGTTGTTCAACCCAACTCATTTGGATGAAAAGTGTGTTGAGCGACTTCCGAATTTCAGCAACTTCGGTAACAATTCTTTGTGACAACACTAGTGCTATAAACATTTCCAAAAACCCTGTATTGCACTCTAGAACAAAACACATTGAACTTAGATATCATTTTCTTAGAGAGCTAGTTGAATCAAATACTCTTCAACTGTCATATATTTCAACTGAAGATCAATTAGCTGGCATTTTAACAAAACCTTTGGATCAAAAACGTTTTATTCATTTGCGTAAAGCAATTGGAATGCTTTCCTTGAAATAAACTACTTTTTGAAACTTTTGCTTAGGTTAGGTTTTGTTTTTGTGTTTTTGTTCTTTATCTATGTTTATACATAGTACATTAATTGAGCATGTGTATTATTGACTTTACTTGCATCCTTTCATATAATTAGAAATTTATTATGCTTTGGATATCATAATAATTCAGTTGATGCATTGATCATTTATTTAAATTAAATCATTTTTTAATTGATCAAAGTCAATTTCTCTCTCAATGATCTCTTGGTATTGTTTTTATCTTATTTGACTATTTGGTTGAGTATGAATTCGAGATCAATCATTGGTTGAATACTTTATATCTTAAATTAATTGATAGCCAATTGAGGGGGAGTCAAAGAAATGTAAAATGCTCAAAAGATGTGGAAAGAGTTACATCCCAATGAAGAGCGTGAAAACTACCACCACATGGAGGAAAGAGCTACCACCTCGGTCGTCCGAGTACTGTGTGCAGCTACCACATGTATACCAAGCATGGGTTTGTAATTTTGATTAAGTAAAATGCATGATTGAAATACTTGACTCCGTCAAATTTCAAGGTTGGTATAAGGTGGGATTTTTAAATGAAAGATGCTCAAAGAGCCACTCTCTTCAACAGATTGACTAGATACATTATATAATTTATTTGGGATTTCAAACATCTATTGATCTTGGTAATTCATTTTCTTTATCATTTTAATGATTTGATAAACGCCGTACTCATAAGATCATGGTGGATGTGTTTGAACTTGATCAACTTTAAAGGTTTTAATTTCTGTAAATTTTTATGTCATTATTTGAATGTTATTGATAGATTTAACATAATTTATTTCTCTTGACATGAAACGATGATTTTTGTTTAAAGTTGATGTGCTATAATGCTTACATACTTTTTCCGGATTTTATTGAATTTTTCTAAATTATTCTGAAGAAAAAGTTGGAGCCGATCCGGATCGGACATGAATGATCCGGATCCCGAACGCAGGTGTTTCCTGCGGGTAGCCGATCCGGATCGAAATCTCGATCCGATCCGGATCACGGCTAGGGTTTTATTAGAACAAGAGGGATTTTGATTTTTTTTATTCCAATCTTTTGTTCTTAAGACTCCAGAGTTTCTCTCTCTAAATTTCATCCTTCTTGGAGCCTTTCAAACTCGAGTTCTTCGATTCCAAGTAAGTTTTATTGATCAAAATCTCGGTTTTTCACTGTTTTTCCTTGTTTACTCAAAACGTGAGTAGAAATCATGGAACTTTTTCATTTGTGAATGGTTTTTGGTCAAATTTCTTTTGAAATAAGAACTCTGGGTAGATTAGTTTTGATTATATGCTAGGTATTCTCTTGATTAACGAATTTTTGGGCTTCGATTTCTGAAAATTCGGTTTTAGGGCATATAATGGGAATTTTCGAAAATCATGCAATTGATCTATTTTTAAATTTCCTTTTGCAAAACTAATTTGATTCCTAGTCTCTCTACACGATAATGATTGTTTGGGTACAATTTTTCTAATTTTTGAAAATTAACAATTTTTTCGTGTTCTTGAGTTGTTGTTTACAGGACTTTAAATCTATTAAGCACTTGCACCAATGGCGTTCGCCTGGATAATCTTCCTTTTGGTAGCAATGGTAGGACCTAGTGCGTCTTCTATAAAAAGAGAACAAGATGACCCATATCAAGGAGAGACAAGGAAAGTTTGTCAAAATGATTCAGAATCAGATGAAGAAGACTGGGAAGAGATTTGTAAACAAGCACAACAAGCTGTTGACAAAGAAGATAAGTTGTATTTGAAGAACAAGAAGCTGATGAAATCTTCCTCAACAACCAAGCAGTACACTAGGCGAAAGAATTCGAGGGGAACTGGAATTCAGATTGATAGACCCCTCGCCAGAGCTCGCTCTCTCCCTAGAGAATCTCCATGGACTGAAGGTCAAGATGCACCGTCTGGATCTATACTACATCCTTCAACATCCTGGAGACACACGGCAAGAGCGAATGTATGGTCCTCAATTCGACAAGAACAGCGGAGATTGTCTGCTGAACAAGAGAGTGTGTCTACAAATCTCCAACAGATTATCTCTGAGCAACATAAGATGAAAAGAAAGTGCTCCACAATGTCAAAAATGCTTCAAGCAATTTTGAAGAAGTTGGATTGTACCAATCCCACTAGTTCTGTTTCAGACTGACTTGACTTTCTTTCTTATCTTCTTGTGCAGGAACTTTATTTTCTTTAACCTCTTTCTTTGTGCAGGTTTTAAGTTTTCAGTTTTTTTTTTTTTTTTTAGTTTTAGTTCTCAGATTTTTCTTGATTTTGAACTTTTTAACTCTCCTTAAATTTTGAATTTTTGGCTTAGTGTGTGACAAAAAGGGGGAGAGAGTTTAGAGTGAACTCTGTGTGAACTCTGTGAGAACTTTGAACTTTTGGTGAGAACTTAGAACAAACTTTGACTTTGGTGAAAGGTAAGTATCACAACTTCTGGTTTTATCTTGTGATTTGTTGCATGTCCCTACTAACTATTCGACTAACTATTTGGACATGTATTATTACTAACAAGTTGTTTGATTACTAACAAAGCAAAGTTATGACATTTGGAATCTTATTGCTTAGAAGATATGTCAATGTTTGATTGTGATCTTATTACATATCTTAATTACTCAATGTCATGGTGAGCATAAACTCAATTTCTGTTAAGTTTTGAATGCTAAATATTCTTGAGGTATCTAACGATCTCTTTTTGTCAAGAATGATTTCTTTTTGCAGAGAGTGCAGATGTCTAAGTCTAGAGTCTGTTTTAGGAGTTTATCTCTTGTATTGGATCTCCATTGTAAATTTTTGTTGTATGGTGATAGCAACAAAAATATCTTTTTTGAATTTTCTTTAGTGGATCTGTGTTTTGTCACGAAACCGCCAAAGGGGGAGATTGTTACGGATTTTGTTTTGGCGCATTTCGTGAAAGTGATAAGTCTTGAAGATTGAAGATGAATGAAGTTTGGATCATATACCTCAATCTCAAGAAAGAAGAATTCAAAAGGATCAGGTAAGTTTAACTAAATATTTTTGGTGATCCGAATACTTCTTGTAGTGTAGAAACACTTGGAAGAACTTTTTATTGCATAAAAATCAAGAACTGGACATGGGACATGTTCAGGATCCGGATCAGACAGTCCGATCCGGATCCCGAAGGGTGTTTGTTCATTGACAAATCCGATCCGGATCATAGTCATTTCGATCCGGATCCCGAACATGGGAATTTGCTGAAATACATGAACGATCCGGATCGTGCATTACAATCCGGATCCCGAACCCTGTTTCTCTGGAATTGCCTGACTCGTTACGACGATCCGGATCACAGCTAATCCGATCCGGATCGCCGTCGTGAAAATTTCCAGAAACGGATAGTTTTTTTATCCTTATCTTCTTCCTAGGGTTTCTAACCTATAAATAGACCCTATGATTCTTTTTCTAGGGTTAATCCGAGAAATCCAAAAATTGAGATAATCCACATAGAGCCGTCATAATCAAATATCATCTTATACGGCCCTAGATCCACATATAGAGAAGAAAGGAAAATCATTAGATATTACTCTATGTTTCTTCATCTATATTGATTAGTTTGATTCTAGGTTTTCATACTCACATCTTGAGTTGAATCAAACTAATGAATACTTAGATGGTATTTCCTATCTATCTTTGATCTAAGTATTCGGCGGATCATCACCACCCAAAAACAATGATTTACCCCAAAATCGGCGCGTGGACTCGCGTGGCCTTGTGGATTCAAGGTGCAACCGCTCTCGTGGATTCGGAGCGAGGTACGTTCGTGGATTCGAAGCGTGCTACTGGGTGAAGACCGTGGATTCGGTCAGACGTCGTGGACTCGACGTTGGACGCCGTGGATTCGGCGTTGGACGCAGATCGTGGATTCGAGACGCGTTGCGGAGCGAGCGGAGAAGATCAACTAGGAGCGTATGGAAAAGGTTGAGTCGTCTGTGAGTACGGTATATCACCTTGTACGTGTTTAATTCTAGTGGATTTCACCGTGTTATCGGTCCCGTGGTTTTTTACTCCGGTTTGGAGTTTTCCACGTAAAAATCTTGCGTGTTCATTTATATTTCCGCATTGGGTTTTTATTGCGCAATGATTTTTTGAGTGTTTATTGTTTACACCTATTCACCCCCCTCTAGGTGTTTTTTCCCCTATTTAGATCCATTATTACATATAACCCATCATTTTCTTGGATTGCAAGTGAAACAGAATGAAGAAGGCATCCATTTGAGTCAATCCAAGTATGCATTGGAGTTGGTCAAAAAGTTTGGTTTAGAAAATTCTAAAGATTTTCCGACTCCTATGGGAACTAGCAATAAGGGATTAGGAAGTGAATCTCTTAGTGAAAATGTAGACGAGAAACTTTATCGTAGAATGATTGGTAGTCTACTTTATCTCACGGCTAGTCGCCCGGACATATCCTTTAGTGTTGGGATTTGCGCGCGATATCAATCAGCACCAAAGGAGGTTCACCTGAAAGCGGTGAAACGGATCATCCGGTACATCAAAGGAACCATAAAGTTTGGAATCTGATATCCTATGCGAACAAGTCTTGATATTGTTGGATATTCAGATGCCGACTGGGCAGGATCTGTGGATGATCGGAAGAGTACGAGTGGTGCATGTTTTTATCTTGGCCATTGCCTTGTTGCATGGCATAGTAAAAAGCAAAACTGCATTGCACTCTCGACTGCCGAAGCGGAATATATCTCAGCGGGTAGTTGTTCAACCCAACTCATTTGGATGAAAAGTGTGTTGAGCGACTTCCGTATTTCAGCATCTTCGGTAACGATTCTTTGTGACAACACAAGTGCAATAAACATTTCTAAAAACCCTGTGTTGCACTCAAGAACAAAACACATTGAACTTAGATATCATTTTCTTAGAGAGCTAGTTGAATCAAATATTCTTCAACTTTCCTACATTTCAACTGAGGATCAATTAGCTGATATTTTAACAAAACCTTTGGATCAAAAACGTTTTATTCATTTGCGTAAGGCAATTGGAATGCTTTCCTTGAAATAATCTCTTTTTGAAACCAATGCTTATCTTAGGTTTTGTTTTTGTGTTTTTGTTCATTATCTATGTTTGTACATAGTACATTAATTGAGCATTAGTTATATTGACTTTAACTGCATCCTGACATATAATTAGAAATTTATTATGCTTTGAATATCATAATAGTTCATTTGATGCAATGATCATTTATGTTAATTAAGTCATCTTTGTTTTGATCAAAGTCAATTTCTCTCTCAAATGATCTCTTGGTATAGTTTTTATCTTATTTGACAATTGAGCCCAGTATGAATTCGAGATCAATTTTTGGTTGAATACTTTATATCTTAAATAATTGATAGCCATTTGAGGGGGAGTTAATGGAAATTGTTATGCTCAAAAGATGTGGAAAGAGTTACATCCCAATGAGGAGTGTGAAAACTACCACCACATGGAGAAAAGAGCTACCACCTCGGTCGTCCGAGTACTGTGTTCAGCTACCACATGTATACCAAGCATGGTTTTTCAAGTTTGATTAATTAAAAATGCATGTTGAAATACTTGACTCCGTCAAATTTCAAGGTTGGTATAAGGTGGGAATTTTAATGAAAGATGCTCAAAGAGCCACTCTCTTCAACAGATTGACTAGATACATTATATAATTTATTTAGGATTTCAAACATCTATTGATCTTGGTATTTTATTTTCTTTACCAAATTAATGATTTGATAAAGGCATTACGCATAAGATCATGTTAGATGTGATTGAAGTTGTTCAACTTTAAGGGATTTAATTTTTATAAATTTTCGTTTCAATTTTTGGATATTTTTGATAGATTTGGCATAATCTATTTCCTGTTGTATGAAACGATGATTTTTATTTAAAGTTGATACACAAATGTGCTTACAATCTTTTTCTTGATTTTCTGGATTTTTTCTGAATTTTTCTGAAGAAAAAGTTTGGAGCCGATCCGGATTGGACAAGCCGATCCGGATCCCGAACACAGGTATTTCCCGCGGGTAGCCTGTAATGACACGACTTTTCTAGTATTATTTTACCCTCCTGTTAATAAAGTGTAAGTTAGAGGGAATTAAAATATCGGGCTCTTTAGAGTTGACTAACATGCGGTGCGGGTATTTTTCGGTGATAGAGCTCGAAAAACGATGAGCGACGGTGCAATCGGATCCAAAATCCGACTTACGGATCTCCCGGAATGGGGTTTCTAAGATCGCGGTGACTTAAGGTGTGCATCGAAATCCGTGTAAAATATCCGGCACGCTTTTTGAGGAATTTTGGATATTCCGTGTGATTAATTAATTAAGGAATTAATTAATCAATGACGTGAAATTAAATCTGGGAATTTATTCCCTATATTAATTAATTAGGAAATTAATTAATCGGTGACTAGGATTTAAAAAGGTGGGGTTTATCTCGTGGGATTAGATATTTATTGTTAGAAGATAAATATCTGAATATTCGGGACTTTTCCTTTTTACGTACGAATAATAAAAGGGAAATAAAAGAATAAAATAAATAAAGAAAATAAATTTATAATAAGAGGATAAATAAACCCCGTTACCGGAAGGAAAACCCTAATTTAAAATACCGCCTCCTCAAACCCTCCTCTTTCGTGCGTACCGAAAACCAAACGAAACCCTAGTTGAAAAGAGAGAAAGGAAAAGAGAGAAAAGAAAAGGAAACCCTAACCGGAGGAGAAAAGAGGGAAAGAAGGAGAAATCGGAGGAACCCAATCGCCTCGATTGACGTCTGGAGACCGGAGAACGAGACGCCATCATCTTCGGGGAGCGGATCCGGATCTCCAACGCCACAAGAACCAAGATCGGTTATTTAGTTCCGATGAATTAAGGTTAGTGATCATCGTTACGTTTGTCAAATTAATCGGGGGTTTTCCGTGTTCTTGTAAGGTCGTTTTAATTGGTACATCGATCACGGATTTTCGTCGGGTTTTGATCCATGATTTATTCTCGTTCTTGATCGAGGGTGATCGATGGTTTTTATCGAGTTTAATCGATGATTTTTAATCGGTTTCTTTTTATCGGGCTTCCGATCGACGTTTTGGTTGTCCGTCGATCGTTGGTTTAGTCATTAGAATTATCGTGTATTTATTCGGGAATTTTTGGGGATGTTTCGTTGGAACATAGTGGGTTAACGGGAGGCCGCCGCCGTCGTTACCATGGTCGCGGGGTCTTCGCCGGAGTCGCACGGGAGCAAAAACGGAGAAGAAATCGCGAAACGGGAGCGAAAACGGCAAAATTAGGGTTTACTGTGCTTGACCGTACAGCACGGTCCACGGGTCCAGGCGTGCACCCGGTGCATGCCCGCAGCGTCGGAAGCACAAGACCCGGTGCACAGTTTTGCGCACCGGCCCGGCCCAAGGCACGCGGTGCACGCCTCGTGCGTGCACCCGGCGCATGCCGCACGGCCACCCGACGCTTAGACCCGGTGCACGCCTCGCGCGTGCACCGGCCCGGCCCAAGACGCGCGGTGCACGCCTCCTGCGTGCACCCGGCGCATGCCGCACGGCCGCCCGATGCGCAGACCCGGTCCACGGTTGCCCCTGTGCACCACCCGACAGCCCAAAGTTCGGTCGCTCCGTTTGGGTCCGTTTTTCCACCGTTTTGAGCGCCGTTTTCGCCGTTGGGATCATTATCTCCGCGGTTTTCTTGGTGTGGCCACTTGGGATCTTTTTGGTCACTGTTTTATTATGTCGGGTGTTAATTTCGCCGGTGCTCCGTGCCCCAACGAAATCGTCGGGGGCGCGCCGCCGGGTCTCTTGTCTTATCTTTTTGCCGTCGGGATCTTCCGGGCTTAATCATTATCGTCCCGAGTCGGCTACCGGTTGAGAATTGGATTTTGTTGGATTTCTATTAGCGGTTTTAGACTCCGACGGGGTTTGCAATGAAACAGTCGCGGTCCGGTGGTTGTTAGCCTTTGAATTTACCGGTGTGATATGAGTTTTCGATTTTACTTGACTGTTTTGATTTGTTGGGTTTTTTATTGACATCGCGGTCCTCTAGGTGTAGTGATTTCGGCTTTGGTGGGTTCTTTATTACAGTGGGTGGGGACCACTGATTTTTCCTGATTAGGGTAAGGTGCTAAATGGTGCTCTTGGATATTTTAGTAGGCCGCGAGGAGCTCTGTTTTGCTTAGGAGGGTCGCGGGCGCGGTCGGTTGTCTTCGTTCCAGGTGGGTACGGTTGCGATAAGTGCAACAAGTGCGGTAAGTGCATCTATCGTCATTAAAGTGCTCTTAATTTATCTAACAAAGTAGATGGACAGTTTAACCTTTCGCATAATTGTGTTTCATCTAACAATTGAAGCGGCTACGGTCGCGGTGCTCACTACACGCCGATCTCGGCAAATCCGTTTCGGATGCTGCACGTACACAGGCGGATTGGCCTCCGCATGGGTGTACTTTTCCGGAGAAGTGGTCTCTTTTGACCCGTGTACCTCACAAAGGGGTGGGAGCCGTGAGGACCTCTTCGCGCCCGCTGAAGATAGCACACCAGCACCGCGAAGAGGTTAAATGCATCAAAGAGGTGTTTGCGCACGAGGGGAGACTTTAGTCTCCCCGGCAGGTACTCTGGGGTTGGTGCCCAACTTAATTGATAAATCTGGGGTTGGGGCCCAGCTTAATATGTGCAGGGTTTTAGCGAAAGGTTCCGGTGTATTCGGTTTGCTTCTTATTCCTTATTGTTATTAGACATCTACTTTGTTTGTCACTGACTTCACCCACTTCATGACAGGTGTTACGAGGTGCGTTAGCCGGGAGGGCGGTGAGACTGCGTCGCGAGGACCGTAGTCGGGATACTTGGGTTTTTATCTCGTCTTCCTTATGCTTTAATTAGTTCATTTGCTTGTGGAGCTTACTAGTCGTGGACATGTATTAGATAGCACTGTGGATGAGATGTACCTATGCGTTTTAGTTACTTTCAGTGATGTTTTCTTATGCGGCACGCTTTCAGGAAAAGCTAAATGATTTCGAAAACGTTTTCCCAAAACGAAGTGCCGTGTGGGCACGGGTTTTGCAACCGCTGGTTTTATCCTTTCCAAACGGTTACGCCGCTTTTATAACATTAGTTAAGTTACTGTACTCCGTTTGACGATGTATGTCTATTGTATGGTTGATGGTTGGTGTATGATGTTGTAAATGAGACGCCGTGCATACACAAAGGAGACTCTGTCCGTGGGCAGAGAGAATTTGTGTATGTGGCGGTCTGGCACGCACCGGGGATGAGGTTTAAGATACCTTGTTAAGAAAGAAAAAAAAAATAATACACGCAATTTTCCGCTTGATACACTCAAAAACCCCCGGGGGCGTGACACACACCAAAATCTTTGCGTAAAAATAACCCAATGCGGAAAAGTAAATAACATGCAGAGATTTTACGTGGAAAACTCCAAACCACGGGACCGATCACACGGTGAAATCCACTAAGATTAAACACGTACAAAGGTGATATAACATACTCACACACGACTCAACCTTTTTCCATACGCTCCTAGTTGATCTTCTCCGCTCGCTCCGCAACGCGCCTCGAATCCACGATTTGCGTCCGACGCCGAATCCACGACGTCCAATGTCGAGTCCACGACGTCCAACCGAATCCACGGTCTCCACCAAGTAGTACGTCTCGAATCCACGAACGCACTTCGTTTCGAATCCACGAAACGGTAGCACCTTGAGTCCACAAGGCCACGCGAATCCACGCGCCAATTTTTAGGAAAATCGTTGTTTTGTTGGTGGTGAAAATCCGTCGAATACTTAGATCAAAGATAGATCGGAAATACCATCTAAGTATTCATTAATTTGATTCTACTCAAAATTTGAGTTTGAAATCCTAGAATCAAATTAATCAATATAGATGAAGAAACATAGAATAGATCTAGTTTTTCCTTTCTTCTCTATATGTGTATTTTTCTAATTTTCGGTCGTACTGGATTAACCCTAAAAGATGAATCAAAAGGGTTTATTTATAGGTTAGAAACCTTTGGAAGAAAATAAGAATAAAAAACTGACTTAACAGATTTTTTACCGCACGACGGTCCGGACTGGATTTGGCTTGTTCCGGACTGTCGTTATTTTTCAGAGAATTCCAGAAAAATCATGTTCGGGGTCCGGACTGAAAGAAGCACGGTCCGGACTGTTCATCCGATTTCTGCAGAATCCACGTTAGGGGTCCGGACTGAACTAGGGAAGGTCCGGACTGGATTTCCGCATGAACTTACCTACGTTCGGGGTCCGGACTGAAGTATCCTGATCTGGATCCTGAACATATAACAGTCCAGTTTTTTATTTTTATGCAATTAAAAATCTATCCAAGTGTTTCTACACTATAAGAAGTATTCGGATCACCAAGATTATTTAGTTAAACGTACCTGATCCTTTTGAATTCTTCTTTCTTGAGATTGAGGTATTTGATTCAAACATATTCATCTTCAATCTTTAAGACTTAAACACTTTCACGAAATACGCCAATACAAATTCCTTAACAGCCCGTGCATGCTGCCTGCGCCGCCGCCGTTACCGACGAGGATCTTTGCACAGCTTTTAGCTTGACAGAGTTGATGTTGTTTTCCATCAAATGAGCCTCCGCTTGGTCATTTTCCGACGCGAGCTTCGTTAAGGCAACAGTAGGAGCCTGGTTTTCCACCCGTTGCCTCGTCGACAGTTGGATCGCGTCGGAGGTACGGTTTGTGGGTTATGGGATAATGGATCTAAATAGGAGAAAATCACCTAGTGGGGGGTGAATAGGTGTAAACAATAAAACTTGTAAATCTTTGCGTAAAAATAACCCAATGCGGAAAATAAATAAAGTAGGCAAGATTTTACGTGAAAAACTCCGTCACATGAGTAAAAAACCACGGGACTGATAACACGGTAAAATCAACTAAGATTAAACACGTACAAGGTGATATACCGTAACACTACGACTCAACCTTTTCCATACGCTCCGAGTAGATCTTCTCCGCTCGCTCCGCAATGCGCCTCGATCACACGATTTGCATCCAATGCCGAATCCACGACGTCCAACCGAATCCACGGTCTTCACCAATGTAGCACGTATCGATCATACGAACGCGCCTCGCTCCGAATCCACTAAAGCTATAGCACCTTGAATCCACAAGGCCACGCGAATCCACGCGCCGATTGTCCTCTCGGAAATCGTTGTTTTGTTGGTGATGACAATCAAATACTTAGATCATATAGATAAATAAGGAAATTCCATCTAAGTATTCATCAATTTGATTCTACAAGAAATAGAGAGTTTTGAAAACCCTAGAATCAAATTGATCAATATAGACAAAGAAACATGAAATTATTCGTGTTTTCCTTTCTTCTCTATATGTGGATTTTTCCTTTCGATTCCTTTTTAAAATAATAGAAATTTTGAAACCTTAGGAATCTTAGGAATTATTGGTCGTACCCTAAAAGATGAAAGGTAGGGTTTATTTATAGGTTAGAAACCGTTTGGAAAGAGATAAGAATCAAAAACTGACTTAACAGATTTTTTTCCGCACGGTTGTCTGGACCAGATTTGGCTGATCCGGACTGTCGTCTTTTTCAGAGAATTTTCTAAAAAAAAAAACAGTTCGGGGTCCGGACTAGAATGACCTGATCCGAACCGCTATCACCATACAACAAAAATTTACAAAGAATGTCCAAATAAAGGTAAATATGTCACGCCCCGGGAGAGGTCTGAAACAGCGGAAAACACACATATTTTTTTTTCTTTAAAGTTTTTTCTTCCGGCAACGTGCTCAGACTGCCACATATACAAGATCTCTCTGCACCACCGGACAGAATCTCCCCTATATATGTACGACGTCGCACAAAAATATACATCAACCACAACCAGTTTTTCATACACAAAGTGCTAAATAAAGAGATACAGTAGTCTTAGGATTCATACAAGAGAATATCGCCCACATGACATAACAAGTTGAAAGGATAAAGCCACAAGGTTTTAAAACAGTGCCTACCCGACACTCAGTTTTGAAAACAGATTTCGCAATCATTTTATTATTTTGAAACCCTCCACATTCCACATGCAAATACACAATAATAAAACCAAATCCACAAGACTAATATCTATTCGCATAGTCCACATGTCTCACATCCACATCACAAGATATCTACATCATACAATGTCCACATCTCATGCAAATAGTATCAACCAAATGTAATGATAAAAAGAAGGAGTAGAATGTCACCGGAATAACGCAAACCGAATCACTCCCCATCCAAAGCCTTTCCCCCGTCCCCGTCCGAACATGTCACATAGTGGGACGTTAGTGACCAAAAACATAGGAAGACAAAACGAATATCCATAATCATATGTCAATGTTAGGTACAAGAAAGTAGACAGGACATCAAACCGTAATCCAGAATAACCATTCCACCTTTACCATCCCTTAGTCTGCAGACCTAAGGAATAACCTTGCTCAATCCCTTGGTGCTCTTCTCACCCTCCCCTTACACCTTCGGATGGCCCCTACGCAATCCCCGCGTAAAGTTCACGGGTCCTTAGACCAACTTCTCTGGAAAAGTACACCCTTGCGGTGGCCAAACCGTTGGTGTACGTGATAGCGCCATGAGCTTATGCTTCCTTGGTTGCGTACAACCCCGCGATACCTTTCACGATCCCATATTTATGAAATAAGATGCGGTACTTCTCACGATCCCATACTCGTGGAATAAATTGCGGTTCACCTCACGACCCCATCCTCGTGAAATAACCCGATAAGTCAAGTAACCGTGTCACGCCCCGGGGTCGAAACTGCGACCCGGGCTCGCCAACAGATCCGCCATCTATACGGAAACTGCCGTACAGACGAAGCGTCTACCCTGCAAGTCAGATCCAAAGCTACACAAGTATCAGAGCTGAAAATAAAACTAGTAGCTAACAAAAAAAAACTGAACATCTGAACTAATTAAAGCTCTACTAATACATAATCCTCAATACAGGTCTCTCGAATGAAAAATAAAATACAAGCCTCACCCTCAGGGTACAAAAGTGGAAACATAAAACTAACAGGGTACATCTACCTCTGACTCTCAATGCTGGTAAGGAACTAAACGGCCGCGTCCTCACCTCGAACTGCTGTCTCCGCACGAACCAAGCCGGAACAGCTGCCTCAACCTGTCACCGCAGCGGGTGTGAGATCTACTGCAGAAGGCATATCTCAGTGGGTACCGTCCCAATATCCCCGGTATGCCCACTAAGTCTACTGGAGGCAAAACAGATAGGTATGCAGATAGATAGATAGAAGGAAAGCAGGAAAGGAACTACAGCTAATAAGTAACAACATCATGCTTAAGGAACTCAACTCAGACCCTGCTATGCATACACTAACACTGCTAATAATATGCCTCAAGTATCATGCTCAAAGGAAATCTCATCTATGAACATGCAATGAAACTCACTCACACAAATCATCTAAATCTCAATGACTGTCCCTCTTTGGACCAGTCCAAGTCAAGCCTGCGCTCCTCTACTGCCACTACGCCCAAACAGGACTTGGTCATACGTAGGGTGTCCCACACGGACTATCTCAATCTCAAGCGAACTCTAGTGTATCAACTAGTCGCATCATCGCAGCCTCGTCAGGCTCGGTATCATCATCGCATTCGGGGCGTAGCTCGAGGGGAGCGACCCCAACGAACTCAAGTGTCACAAGTATCTCATAACTGGCATGAAATGCTAGGCTCAGCAGGCTATAATGTCACGCCCCGGGGTCGAAACTGCGACCCGGGCTCGCCAACAGATCCGCTACCTATGCCAGCCTGCATAGGCGAAGCGTCCTACCTGCAAGAAAAGTACTACAACTAAACATAATATCAGAGCTATAAATAAAAGAATCTGCTGTATAACTAAAATCAATCACTGTACAACTGAAAATGATGCAATAATGTCCACCTCCCAAAAATGGTAATCGTACAAAATCCTCAGATACAGAACTCATAGCTCAATAGGGAGGTATCTCCAATAAATACAACAGTGTACAGGCTCTCAATACATATCATCCTCACTACAACAGTCTCTCAAAAGAGGAAATAAAACAACTAATCTACTGAAGCTCTCCTCTGAAGGGGTACCGCTACTCTCCAAACATGGGTAGGGATCTAGCTCGCGACTCCCTCGCCTCGATCAACAACCGCAGAATCAGCAACACCCGCTAAGACTCTGCAAAACAAAGGAGAGGAAGGAAAAAGAAGGGGGAAAACCCCCAAAGGGTGTGAGAACTACACCAAAAGAGGGAGTTCTCAGTGGGTACCACCGCCAGAACCGACGGTCTGCCCACCAAGTCCTCAAGAGACAAAAACTAACCAAAGCCGTAAAGACTGATAAAAAGAAGCTGGAGCCTCTCAACAGCTATCATGCCTCTATGCTTGCTATGCCTGCCATGCCTGCCTATGCCTGCCATGCCTGCTATGCCTGCTATGCCTGCCTATGCCTGCCATGCCTACCTATGCCTACTATGCCTGCCATGCCTGCCTGCCTGCCTATGCCTGCTATGCCTGCCTATGCCTGCCATGCCTGCTCTGCCTGCCTATGCCTGCCCTGCCTGCCTATGCCTACTATGCCTGCCATGCCTGCCTGCCTGCCTATGCCTGCCCTGCCTGCCTATGCCTACTATGCCTGCCATGCCTGCCTGCCTGCCATGCCTGCCTATGCCTGCTATGCCTGCCTACTTGCCTATGCCTGCCTATGCCTGCTATGCCTGCCTACCTGCCTATGCCTGCCTATGCCTGCCTATGCCTGCTATGCCTGCCTGCCTGCCATGCCTGCCATGCCTGCCTATGCCTACTATGCCTGCCATGCCTGCCTGCCTGCCTATGCCTGCCCTTCCTGCCTATGCCTGCCCTACAACGGTCAACAACTCACAATGACCTTGGGACCACCGTATCCCCAAACGGTTCCCAACAACACTAGCACTGGTCCAAACACCGCCACTAGACTCCACTCGGTCCCCCTGACACGAGTGCAACTATAAAGCAAAAGTCTGTAATAAGCCCAATCTAATGCCACCAGTAGAACTGGTACTGCCTTCTGTGCCTGCCAAATCGGGTATGCCAGCCTACGCATAACACCGATAGGGGATGGGAGTCTCAAGGACTCGAGGTCTGAAAATCGCACACTCCGGAGTGGCACTCGAGGGGAGCGACCCACACGAGTAAAGTGCCTCAGTAACAAGTATCATAAATCAGCAGGACTGGATCATAACTCGGATCAAAGTGGGAAACTCTGTCCACTAGAGAAATCAGATACCCAATCTGGTGCATAAAGAAATGTTCGGTCAACCGCCCAATATCCGCGGTTGCCGCAAAGCCCCACAACTAATCCAACCTGTCCCAGACACCAAGTCTCGACTACACTACCCAGAACCCCTGCTCGAACCTGAGCAACACAGACCACCTGACTAACAAAGAAGGAGAAAAGGATAACATGGTTTCTCCTAAGTCAAGTTCCAAAAGTAGTGCAGCGGTAAAAGATGGCCTAACTACATGTCCATGCACGCATGCTTTGTTCTCAGAAATAATAAAAGTGGGTGAAGCATATATTAGTAAAGCATGCTAAAACATTCCTACTATGGTATACCAATCTCACCCAAGTGGGCCATTCCTTGCTTACCTCTCGCTCATATCGGTTGTACATCAAATACGCCTGTTCTCAATCATAGAGGGGTGATATCCCAACATGTGCACTTACATTCACCATGATATAAAAACCTTATACAGTTACTAAATTAAGCTTACCCACCTGAAGTGCTCAATCCAAGGCAAACCTGGAGTCGGTGAAGAGCGTGGCCACTTGCACGCACAATCAGCTGAACCCATAACCACGGTACATGTCGCGCAAACCTCGGCTCCTAGCAGTGTTCCAAAAATACTCGCGAACCCTCCTGGGTACAACAAAAGGTCCAAGGTTACACTTTATGCTAAAATATCCAAGTATACACCATCTGCTGGAACCAGCCTTGAAGATGTGCAATTTTCACCTGCAGAACGGACTCTGAAAAATCCACCAAAAATACTGTCGCGTTCCTCGCGTCGATACCTTCGAAACGAGTACCTGCACGCCAAAGTCCGAGCCCCATAGGCCGAGTTACAAATTCCACAATACAGGGCGCTCACAAACACACAACCATACACAACTGTATACCTTCGGGCAATTCCCGGAAAAATCCCAGAAAAATACGGTAATGATCCTCGCGTCGAGTAGATAAAAAAAGTGTATAGGCTCGCCTCGATCCGACGCTCGTACAACAAGTTGCGCGCAAAACGGTGCACACACGAGTCCCCGCGCAAAACGATGCGCGCCACCAAACCTGCACACGAAACGGTGAACGCCATTAAACCCCGCACGGAAAACGATGCGTGCCAACAAGACCTGCACGTGAAACGGTGCACGTACCACGAACTGCACGCAAAACGGAGCACGATGCCGGAGTCCGCACGCAAAATGGGGTCCACACGCAAAACGGTGCACGCCGTCGGAGTCCGCACGCAAAACGGAGCACGGTGTCGTAGTCCGCACGCAAAATGGAGTCCGCATGCAAAACGGAGCACGGTGCCGGTGTGGTGACCCTGATCCCCGTGTGGCTTCTCCCATGAACCGTGGTGTAGAACACCTAGTGTTGGTGTATCTGGTCCATAGTGCATCAAAGGGATGCCACAGATGGACCCTGTGTGATATCCACAGCCGGATTGGCCTTCTTCGGCTGCATTTGCCGAAGTTTCGGTTTTGTTTTGGGCCAATCAGAGGTTGGATTTGGATTCAGCGCGGAAAAACGCTTGAAAACGGCTGTTTGCTTGTTAAATTTGGAGTCCGGATGCCCAAAAACGGACCCCCGGAAGTTTTCGCTAAATTTCGGTGCATGGGAGGGGCCGTGGACCGCCGGCTGCCACGTGGCGGCTTGTGATTGGACCGGTCCGCAGCGCTCGGTCCACAGAGGGGAGCGGCTGGGTGCACGGACCCGGCGCATGGACACGTGGCGCCGCCTGATTGGCGGGCTCGTGAGGCGCGGTCCACAGATTTTGCGCGGCGGTGCATGGACCGGGGCGGGGGGACACGTGGCATCCCCCGGTTGGTCGGTGCACGCGGCGCGGTCCACGGAACCTGATTTGGGTGCGTGGACCGGGTGCACGGGACACGTGTCGTCACGCCATTCGCGGGCTCACGAGGCGCAGCGCACTGGGTCGCGGGAGGGCGCCTCGGGGCACGTGCGTGGCAGGCGGCCAGTGCGGCGCCCTGCCCGCACGTGTGACCGCGACAGTGGCAGGGGACGCGTGTCGCCCTGCCACTGGCGGGCGCCACCTACCCGGTTTGACCGGGTAGGCGCCACGTGGCGGCACGACACGGGCCCCGCACGGCTGGTTGCTGTGCGGGACACGTGTCGGCCACCGGGTGGGCCACGTGGCAGCTCCCGGCGCGCCCCGTACAGCTATTTGCTGTGCGGGTGACGTGGCCGCACCAGGATTTTCCGGGCGGCTACAGTAAATGGGCCTTGCGCCCGGATTCGGGCGCCCGAATCTTGGGACTAAATGGGAATTTCCCCATTTGTTTTTCTGCTGCCTATTTAAAGGCCCGAGCTCCCTTCCCCTTCGACTTTTTGGCACTTCCGAGCTTCAAACCGACTGGAGTTCTTCACCAAAGTTGATCCTCACGCAGTGAAGCTTCCATCTGCAGAGTTTGGGGATTTTTGGGGGCACGCTTTTCGAGATTCTCATTTTCTTGGCTCGGCGCGACGTTCTTTCTTCGGTGCTTCTTCCGTCGCTCTTCGGTGTACGAGCTCCCCCGACCTACTCCGACGATCTTTTCGAGCGATTTCTTCGCTGCTGGATTCGTAACAGGTGAGGCTACGATTTTGGGTTTCTCGCACATTTTCAGATTTTGTGTTTTTCGAGGAGTTTTCTCATGCTCACTGGGACCCTTTTTGCTGTGAGATTTTGGTGAGGGCAGCACCTTCTCTTGAGGAGATCTCCGCGCACGAGTCTCGGATCAGGACGTGCTTTAGACTTTTTTCATCTACTCGACGCGAGGATGATCATGGATTTTTCTTGGAATTTTTGGAGACCTTCCCGAAGGTATACACTTTTCCTTTTATCTGTACAAGAGTTTACAGTTTGATGGTTTTGGGATTTTGCGCACCGATACTGTGGAATTTGTAACTTGGCTTACGGTGCTCGGAATTGGGCGTGCAGGTACTTGTTTCGAAGCTATCGACACGAGGATCGCAGGGATATTTTATTTGGAATTTTTTGAGCAAATTTAGCAGGTGAAATAATAGCATCTTTGCGGCTGTGTTTTCAGTGTAGTAAATCTTGGCAGATTTTGGGATTAAAGTATAACAGTAGCCTTATGTTGTACCCAGGAGGGATTGTGGACTGTGCAGGACCTGTTGGACATAGGGTTATTATTTTCCTGGTTTTCTCAGCTGTACGACTCCGGACAGTTAGCGTTTTCAGGTGGGTGGCTTGCTTTCAAGATCTATGGACTGTGCTCTAATTCTATTGATATAGAATCATGCATGATAGTGATTGGACTTGGGTAGCATGCTAGAGTGTAGGAATTGTTGTTCCTTGTTTTATCTGTCGATCTTGTGATCTCTTGCTTCCTACTATCATGTTAAATATTTGTTATGTTGGAACCTGACCTAGCACCCCCGTCATATGTTGCATGTGTAACCAGACCAGTAGAAAACCCTCACTTGGGCTAGGGTTATTTATGTTTAGACATCCACACTTTATGTTTCATTCCTGGACTTAGTGTTATCCTCGCCCGGGTAGTGGGCCGAGCGGTCGGGACTTCTTTAGTGTGGGATGCATTTGCTCTCGTGCTTGGGAGCAGAGTGGAGTCAGGTTGATGCAGTGGTTCGCTTGTCTGTACCGGGAACCGTTTGGGGTAAACGGTGGACCCGGGAGATCTGGTTTTCCCCTGTTTGGGTTGTCGCCATTGTGTTAGTGGCGGTAGTTTTCTAGTGATAGCCGGACCTAGAACCCAGAACCCTTTCCGACATACACATGATTTTTAGTCTACCAATGTTTTCTTCCAAGCATCGAAGGGCCGCTGGAGTCTGTTCTTGTTTGATTGGACAAAGGCATCAGCCCTTCGGGGCTTGGGTAAAACACTTGTTTTTCTAACTGTTTTTCTAAAGAGAACTAAAATCATTAAATATGGATTTCTTCTAGATCAAATGATTTTCAATAACAAATGTCACCTTTTTCTTGTAAATCTTGTTGGGTTATATGTAATACGGATCTAAATAGAGGAAAAAACACCTAGAGGGGGGTGAATAGGTGTAAACGTATAAACACTCAAAAAATCGTTGCGATAAAACCCAATGCGGAAATAAAAATAATACGCAAGATTTTTACGTGGAAAACTCCATCACCGGAGTAAAAAACCACGGGACCGATAACACGGCAGAAATCCACTAGAATTAAAACACGTACAAGGTGATTTACCGTACACACTTACGACTCAACCTTTTCCATACGCTCCTAGAGGATCTTCTCCGCTCGCTCCGCGACGCTTCTCGAATCCACGATCTGCGCCCAACGCCGAATCCACGGCGTCCAACGTCGAATCCACGACGTCCGACCGAATCCACGGTCTTCACCCAATAGCACCCTTCGAATCCACGAACGTGCCTCGCTCCGAATCCACGAGAGCAGTTGAACCTTGAATCCACAAGGACACGTGAATCCACGCGCCGATTTTTGGGGTAAATCGTTGTTTTGGGTGGTGATGATCCGCCGAATACTTAGATCAAAGATAGATCGGAAATACCATCTAAGTATTCATTAGTTTGATTCAACTCGAGATGTGAGTATGAAAACCCAGAATCAAACTAATCAATATAGATGAAGAAACATAGAGTATTCTCTAATGATTTCCTTTCTTCTCTATATGTGGATCTATAGCCGTATAAAATGGTATATGAAAATGACGGCTAAAGACTATGTGGATTCACCCTAGAAAAGGAGTCATAGGGTGTATTTATAGGTTAGAAACCCTAGGAAGGAGATAAGAATCAAAAACCTAACATTTCTGGAAATTTTACGGACGGCGATCCGGATCGGACTAGCTAGGATCCGGATCGTCGTAACGAGACAGCCAGTTCCAGAAAAACGAAGGTTCGGGATCCGGATCGAAGTGCACGATCCGGATCGTTCATACAGTTTACCAAACATCAACGTTCGGGATCCGGATTGCGAAGCATGATCCGGATCGTTCAAGGAAAATGGTAAACTCACTGTTCGGGATCCGGATCATGAGACTACGATCCGGATTGAACTGGTGTATGAACGAACCACCTTCGGGATCCGGATCGAACAACCTGATCCGGATCCTGAACATGTCCCAAGTCCAGTTTTTGATTTTTATGCAATGAAAGATTCTTCCAAGTGTTTCTACACTACAAGAAGTATTCGGATCACACAAAATATTTAGTTAAACATACCTGATCCTTTTGAATTCTTCTTTCTTGAGATTGAGTTAAATGATCCAACTTTCTTCACCTTCAATCTTCAAGACTTGAGACTTTCATGAAACTACGCCAACTCAAATTCCGTAACAATCTCCCCCTTTGGCGGTTTCGTGACAAAACATAGATCCACTAAAGAAAATTCAAAAAGATATTTTTGTTGCTATCACCATACAACAAAAATTTACAATGGAGATCCAAAAATTTAAAAACATGAGATAAACTCCTAAAACAGACTCTAGACTTAGACATCTGTACTCTCTGCACAAAGGAATCATTCTTGACAAAAAGAGATCGTTAGGTACCTCAAGAATATTTAGCATATAAAACCTAGTACAGAGATAGAGTTTATCTAATCACCATGACATTTGAGAATTCAGATATGTAAGAGAATCAAAGTTAAAAACCAACATATCTTCTATGCATTCAAAAACCAAATGTCAAAATGTTAGTCCAACATCAACTTGTTAGTTATATTACATGCCCAAATAGTTAGTCGAATAGTTAGTCGAGACATGCAAACAATCACAAGATGAAAACCAAAGTTGAAGTTGAGATCATACTTACCTTGATGTATACAAAATCTTCATCATCAAGATTTTCACAATCATTGTTCAAGTTCCCTTACCTTGATGTTCATTCACATCATCATTGTACCTTGATGTTCATTCACATCATCATTGTACCTTGATATTTCATCATTCAATTTCATCATTCATTGTTCAAAGTTCTCTCTAACTCTCTCCCCCTTTTTGTCACAAAACAAAGCCAAAATGTAGTTAAGACTACGAAATGTTAGGAGAGTGAAAAGTTCTAGTAAAACGTAAAGCCTGAGAACTAAGCTAAAGTAAGTATAAAACTAAATCCTAAAATCAAAATCCTGCACAAAAAGAAGAGAATAAAAAAAAAAAAAAAATGAGTCAAAAGTAATCAGTTGTCAGAATCTGAGTCTTCAGAGCTTGTGCAACCCATCTTAGAGAGTATTTTTCGCATCCGCTTGTCCATTGAATTGATCTTCTTCGTTATTGTAATGTGAGCTGCCGTGGTAATCTCAAGCTCATTGGTAATTCTTTGTTGTTCCTTCAAAATTTGTTCTTGCTTAACAGATAGTCGCTGTTGTTCCTTGATAATCGATGTTATTGATGCTTCATCATCTGTGCTGGGTGCTTGTCGAGATGGTGATGCGTTAGTGCTTGTACTGTGCTTCGTTCCAGATGCAGGAACTGGAGTGACATGCGGCAACTTATGGAGGGATTTGACAATGGTAGACTCATCTATCATGCTCAGACATTGATGATAAGTTGTTGAAGTAATGTCAACCTGAAATTTCTTTAAAATCCTCATTATAATTAAGGGAAATGGAATTCTCTCAGTGGGATGAGGATGCTCAACATATCGCGCCATTCTATTCCAGATAATGTACGGAATGTTGATATTCAATGCCGTTGCCTCTGATGGATGTCCTATAAGATACAAAAACAACAACCGGTCCCATCTCACAACCTTTGTCTGCATATTTGGAAGTATATTGTAACATGTGATGAAATTTAAGAAGCGATATTCAAGACGAAGTTCTTTAGACCGAACAGATTTTTCGGTTGATTGTGTTCCCTCGAGACAAATTCCCTCTATAACTTTTCGCCATAATATGTTGTCAAATTTACCCCCTTCAAGTAGTGAACTCCTTTCTTGCTGGCTTCCATTCCCAAAACCTCGCCAATCAATTCTGGAGTAATCTTAAACCTTGTGCCTTGGATATTCGTGTAGAACTCCATAGGACCGTTCTCAAACTCTCGAAGATGCCGTGCATTAGTATAGAAGGTCCTCACATGATGCAAATAGTAGCCAAGAGTTTCTGGGAAACGACACACTTGAATTAGGTTGGCTTGTTCAATCAGAAGACCAAATCCAGGGGAGTGACCTTGCAGAGCCTCAATGTTAACATGCCTTTCACCAATGCATTCGCGATGTGCAAAGGCTCGAAGACGATCAGTGTTAACGAATACTTCTTCCAAGCGATGTGGGGAGTCAGGGGCTATCGGCGTGTCAACATTAATGTCCTGTCGTAGCCCACGGCGTCTAGTTATTCTCTTTCTTTTTATGGAGATGGTTGGTGCTGCCACTGATGCTTTTCCTGGTTCCTTAGTTGCCTTTTCTTTTGATTTAACAGACGCCTTTCTCCTTGAATCATCAGACGGTTCTTGTTCATACATTGAGTCATCATCATCCGTCAATGCCGCCCAGTCAATCTCATGACAATCTACCTCTGTGTCACTGACCTCGACAAATTCACCTTTTTGTTGGAGGTTCTTGGCTCTCTTCAGTTTATTTGTTGGGCGAGTGTGTACCATTGAGACCAGGAGAAGGATTAACCAAGAGAGTGCCATTTATCAAAGTGCTTGAGTTAAGAAGGTGTCCTGTGAAAACCAACTCAAGAACACAAAAATTCTTAGTTTTTCAAAAATTGAAAAAATTGTATCCAAAGAATCATTATCATGTAGAGAGACTAAGAATCAAATTAGTTTTGCAAAAGGACTTTTAAAAATAGATCAATTGCATGATTTTCGAAAATCCCTATTATATGCCCTAAAACTGAAATTTTAGAAATCGAAGCCTAAAAATCCGTTAATCAGGAGAATACCTAGCATATAATCAAAACTAATCTACCCAGAGATCTTATTTCAAAAGAAATTTGATCAAAAACCATCCACAAACAAAGTTGATCCAAGAAATTCATCACGTTTGAGGAGGAAAAGAGAAAAAACGGTGAAAAACCGAGATTTTGATCAATAAAACTTACTTGGAGTTGAAGAACCTGAGTTTGAAAGCTTCCAGGAAGGATGAAATCTAGAGAGAGAGGCTCTGGAAACTTCGGAACAAAAGATTGGAGTAAAGAAATCAAAAACCCCTTTCGTTCCTTATAAAACCTAGCCGCGATCCGGATCAGTTCATAACTGCGATCCGGATCGGCTACCCGCAGTGAGAAACTGCGTTCGGGATCCGGATCGGCAGATACAATCCGGATCGTCAGCCCGCAGAAGAATTCCTGCGTTCGGGATCCGGATCATCTAGCCCGATCCGGATCGGCCCCAACTTTTTCTTTAGAAAATTTCAGAGAAATTCAAGAAAAACCAGAAAAAGATTGTAAGCACAAATGTGTATCAACTTTAAACAAAAATCATCGTTTCATACAACAAGAATTAGATTATGCCAAATCTATCAATAATATCCAAAAATGAAACGAGAATTTACAAGAATTAAATCCCTTAAAGTTGAACACCTTCAATCACATCTAACTTGATCTTATGAGTAATGCCTTTATCAAATCATCAATTCAGTAAAGAAAATGAAATACAAAGATCAATAGATGTTTGAAATCCCAAATATAGTATATAATATATCTAGACAATCTGTTGAAGAGAGTGGCTCTTTGAGCATCTTTCATTAAAAACCCACCTTATACCAACCTTGAAATTTGACAGAGTCAAGTATTTCAACATGCATTTTACTTAATCAAAAATTTGAACAACCATGCTTGGTATACATGTGGTAGCTGCACACAATACTCGGACGACCGAGGTGGTAGCTCTTTCCTCCATGTGGTGGTAGTTTTCACACTCCTCATTGGGATGTAACTCTTTCCACATCTTTTGAGCATTTTACCTTTTCTAAGACTCCCCCTCAATTGGCTATCAATTATTTAAGATATAAAGTATTCAACCAAATATTGATCTCGATTTCATACTCGACTAAGCAGTCAAATAAGATAATGACTATACCAAGAGATCATAGAGAGAGAGAAATTGACTTTGATCACTTTTAGAAGATGATTTAATTAACATAAATGATCATTGCAACAGTGAAATATTATATGGCAAAAGCATAATAAATTTCTAAATGTGCGAAAAGATGCAATTAAAGTCAATTATGATCTATGCTCAATTTATGTCCTATGTACAAACATAGATAATGAACAAAACAAAAACAATACAAAACCTATCCTAAGCAAAGATTTCAAAAAGAGGATTATTTCAAGGAAAGCATCCCAATTGCTTTTCGTAAATGAATAAAACGTTTTTGATCCAAAGGTTTTGTTAGAATGTCAGCTAATTGATCCTCAGTTGAAATATATGAAAGTTGAAGAGTATTTGATTCAACTAGCTCTCTAAGGAAATGATATCTAAGTCAATATGTTTTGTTCTAGAGTGCAACACAGGGTTTTTAGAAATGTTAATAGCACTAGTGTTGTCACAAAGTATTGTTACCGAAGATGCTGAAATGCGGAAGTCGCTCAGTACGCTTTTCATCCAAATGAGTTGAGTTGAGCAACTTCCAGCTGAAATGTATTCCGCTTCGGCAGTCGAGAGTGCTATGCAATTCTGCTTTTTACTGTCCATGCAACAAGGCAATGGCAAGATAGAAGCATGCACCACTCGTGCTTTTCCGATCATCCACTGATCCTGCCCAATCGGCATCTGAGTATCCAACAATATCCAAACTTGTTCCCATAGGATACCAAATTCCGAAATTATTGATCCTTTGATATACCGGATGATCCTTTTCACCGCTTTCAGGTGAACCTCCTTTGGTGCTGATTGATATCTCGCGCAAATCCCAACACCAAAAGATATATCCGGGCGACTAGCCGTGAGGTAAAGTAGACTTCCAATCATACTTCGATACAATTTCTCGTCTACATTCTCACTATGTGATTCACTTCCAAGTCCCTTGTGGCTAGTTCCCATTGGAGTCGGAAAATCTTTACAATTTTCTAGATCAAACTTTTTGACCAACTCCATTGCATACTTGGATTGACTCAAGTGAATACCTTCATCATTTTGTTTAATTTGCAATCCAAGAAATAAGTCAATTCGCCCATCATGGACATCTCAAATTCGCTTTCCATGGTCTCCGCGAATTTAGAAGCATCGTTATCTCTTGTTGCGCCAAATACTATGTCATCGACATATAGTTGTGCTACAATGAAATTGTTTTGATAAGCTTCACAAAGAGAGTCCTATCAGCTCCCCCTCGAGTATAGCCCTTCTCCAAAAGGTGCTTTGTTAACCTTTCGTACCATGCTCGCGGTGCCTTGTTTCAGACCGTAAAGAGCCTTTTTCAAAACGAAAAACATGGTTAGGTTGTTATGATCTACAAAACCTTTCGGTTGAGCCACATAAACTTCCTCATTTAAAAACCCATTTAGAAATGCGCTCTTAACGTCCATTTGAAATAATTGATTTTCAAAATGACAAGCAATAGCAAACAGTATACGAATGGACTCGAGTCTAGCTACAGGGGCGAATGTTTCGTCAAAGTCTATACCTTCTACTTGAGAGTAGCCTTGAGCAACTAGTCGTGCCTTGTTCCTGATGATAGTACCATCCTTATTTTTCTGTTCTTGAAGATCCATTTGGTACCTATCACATTGTGTTGCTTTGGAGGCTTCGTTAATTCCCAGACTTTGTTTCGCTCAAATTGATGGAGCTCTTCTGCATTGCTTTAATCCAGTAGTCATCCTGAAGAGCTTCATCTATGTTCTTTGGTCGATTAAAGATACGTAGCAAGCGAATCCACAAACCAACTGCCTCCGAGTTCTAACTCCTTCTTGTGGATCTCCAATAATATTCGATTCCGGATGATCCTTGGAGATTCGTAACGTTTGTTGAAACGGAGTACTCGGAGATACATGAGATGATTCCTGCACATCAGATAAACTAGAAGAACCATTAGATGCATCATTAATATTGGAAGTATTATTATGAGAAGATGCACTAGCAGGAGAATCATCATCTAGAGAGATATCGAGGGTAGATTTTCCAGATTCAAAGTGAAAAGCTTCATCTACTTTAACATTTATAGATTCTACGATCGTCTTAGATTCAATGTTAAATACTCGATATGCTCTGCTATTCGTAGAATAACCCAAAAAGATCCCTTCATCACTTCGAGAGTCGAACTTTCCAAGATTTTCACGGTCACGTAAAATGTAACATCGACTCCCGAAGATACGAAAGTATTTGATATTGGGTTTTCTACTAAACCACAGCTCATATGGTGTATTTAAAGTTCCTGGGCGCAAGTAAACTCTATTAATGACATAGACAGCGGTGTTCACAGCTTCAGCCCAAAAATGTAGCGGTAAATTCCGGCTATGAAGCATCACACGCGCCATCTCTTGAACAACCCTGTTTTTGCGCTCAACAACACCATTCTGCTGAGGTGTATAGGGTGCCGAGAATTCATGTTTAATGCCATTTGAAGTGCAAAAATCAATGAATTTTGAATTTATGAATTCTCCACCTCTATCACTTCTAACACGAATGATCTTTTCATTCTTTTCAATCATAATACGATGGCAAATCTCATGAAAAGAGTCAAACGTATCAGCTTTCTCTTTTAAAAATGCTACCCAAGAAAACCGAGAGAAATCATCAACCAATAAAAAGATGTACCATTTACCTCCCAAAGATGGTTGACGGGTCGGCCCCATTAAGTCCATGTGCAAAAGTTCCAAGGGCCGTTTTGTACCAACGTGGTTCAAGTTCTTGTGTGCAGTCCTAGACTGTTTTCCCTTTTGGCAACCACCACACACAACGTTTTGTTTAAATAAAAGCTTTGGAATCCCCTTGACCACGTCCTTGTTTGAAATTCTAGTAAGTTCCTTAAAATTTAAGTGACCTAGCCTTTCATGCCAAAGAGTTTCATTATTCAAAGCGGCTAAGTTACAATTTTCAGAAAATTTATTAGGAACAACATAACAATTGTTTTCAGATCTAACCCCTTTTAAAAGAAGACATGGTCCTTATCAGTTACAACGCATTCAACAGATGAAAAGTTAACTGAAAAACCATTGTCGCAAAGTTGACTTATGCTTATGAGGTTAGTCTTAAGGCCATCAACAAATAAGACGTTTTTCAAAATCGGGCCATCTGGAATAGCTACCGTCCCTTTTCCAACAATTTTGGAAGATCGACCGTCTCCGAAAACAACGTGTCCTCCGGAGATTTTCTCAAGATTTTGAAAACTATTTTTGTCACCGGTCATGTGACGGGAACACCCGCTATCCAGATACCAAGACGAACTATCATATGCATGCAAGGAAACATTGGAAACAAGACAAGGGAAAATTTCACCTTTGCGCACCCAAACCCTTTTGGAGTGCGTCGGTAATGGTCGTGAAGTTATATGCCTAGGTGAAGGCGTCTTGTTATAGCGATTGTTGTTCCTTGATGAATCGTCTTGCGCGATGAACTACCAAGTCTCTTTTCATTTGAAAAGTTTTGCTTTGATTTTCGGGGAGGAGCCTTTTTGGTAGTTGTTGCAAGAGGTCTTGAGATGAGCGTTCGACTCCCGTCTTGCAATATCTTCTTATGTGCCCTGAAACACCACAACGAAAACATACCTTAGATCTTGACGATCCCAAAGAGGATGAAGTAGGTTTGTTGTCGTTGTTTGTCTTGAATTCCGGTGTCGGAGGAGGAGATACCGACTGAGGCACAAAAACTGTCTCACTCGAACTTGGACTGTTTCCAGTTTGAGTGTATCCGAGGCCGAACCTATTTGATTGACCAAGACCAAGAAGTCTATCCAACTTACTCCTTCCTGAAGAGAATCGCTGTAAGTCATTCTTGAGTTGGAAAATGGTCTTTGTCATTTCCAGGTTATCCTGTCGAGCCTCGTTGTAGAGCTTTGAGAAGTGATTCGCGTTATCCACCAGATTTGTATGTTCCTTCTCAAGTTGCTCATTGGACTCTTGAAGGGAAGCATTTTCTTTTATCAGGTTTTCCCTTTCCACTTCAAGAGCGTTTGAGAGAGAAGTCGCTCTTTTTGCTTCTTCTTCGAGATCATGCACTCTCCCTCTCAAACTCTTGTTTTGCTTAGCCACTTTCTTTGAGTCCCTCAAAAGTCTGTGGTAGGCTAGAGCAAAATCTTCACCTTCCGAATCATCCGATTCGTTGTCCGTTGCATTCTTTTCAACAGTGGAGTTGGACAACGACTCAGATGTACTTGCCATAAAGCACATGAAGGGTGAAGATACGGACGCGTGGAATGCGGTGGAGCTCTTTTCTTCATCACTCGAAGACGACTCATTTGACGTTGAGTTGTCATCCCAAGTGACGACTTGCATCGCCTTCTTCTTTGCCGGATACTTGTTAGGACACTCCGTTGCAATGTGGCCGTAGCCTCGACATTTGAAGCATTGTAGTTGTCCTTCTGAACTTTTCTTATCCTTTGAGAAGTTCTCTTGCTTTCTTGACTTGTAACTTGAAGTACCCTTGCCTTTGTTCGACTTTCCGAAGGATGGAGATTTGCTTGAATTACCCCTTCGAAAGTTGCGGCGAAACTTCCTTGTCAAGAGAGCGAGCTGCTTCTCAAATTCCTCCATAGAAAGGTTCTCGTCATCGTCTGAGGAGGATGTATCCGCGTCTTCTTCCTTAGTTGTTTTCAACGCATAACCTGAAGACTTAGAAGTGGATGCCTTTCCAGAAGAATTGTTAGTAGTAAATGTCATTTCATAAGTTTGTAATGAACCAACTAATTCTTCTACACGTATTTCGTCCGGGTGTTTAATAGTTTCAATGGCAGTAACCTTTGGGCGAAATCGTTCAGGAAGAGTTCTTAAGATTTTTCTTACAATCTTAAATTCTGGAATCTTCTCTCCCAGATTAGCACATGAGTTTACGATGTCTTGCAATCGTGTATAGTAGTCCGTGAAAGATTCATTTTCTGCCATTAAGATAGAGTCAAACTTGCTCGTAAGCATTTGCAGTTTCTGAATCTTCACGAGGTTAGTTCCCTCATGTGTAACCTGAAGAACATCCCAGATTTCTTTCGCAGTCTCACATGCCGAGACGCGAGAGAATTCAGTTTGAGATAAGGCATTAAAAATAGCATTAATTCCCTTGCCATTGTAAGAAGATGAATCTAACTCTTCCTTGGTCCATTTCGACCTAGGTTTTAAGGTGCGAACATCACCATAAATTCAGTTGGATTAGACCATCCTAATTCAATTGATTGCCACACCCGTTCGTCGATGGAAATTAAAAAGGCTTTCATCCGTACTTTCCAGTACGCATAATTTGTTCCATCGAAGAAAGGGGGTCGGTTGATGTTTCCACCTTCAACCATTGTTTACAACCCTATTCCCGCTCTGATACCACTTGTTGGGTTATATGTAATACGGATCTAAATAGGGGAAAAAACACCTAGAGGGGGGTGAATAGGTGTAAACGTATAAACACTCAAAAATCGTTGCGATAAAAACCCAATGCGGAAATAAAAATAATACGCAAGATTTTTACGTGGAAAACTCCATCACCGGAGTAAAAAACCACGGGACCGATAACACGGCAGAAATCCACTAGAATTAAAACACGTACAAGGTGATTTACCGTACACACTTACGACTCAACCTTTTCCATACGCTCCTAGAGGATCTTCTCCGCTCGCTCCGCGACGCTTCTCGAATCCACGATCTGCGCCCAACGCCGAATCCACGGCGTCCAACGTCGAATCCACGACGTCCGACCGAATCCACGGTCTTCACCCAATAGCACCCTTCGAATCCACGAACGTGCCTCGCTCCGAATCCACGAGAGCGGTTGAACCTTGAATCCACAAGGACACGCGAATCCACGCGCCGATTTTTGGGGTAAATCGTTGTTTTGGGTGGTGATGATCCGCCGAATACTTAGATCAAAGATAGATCGGAAATACCATCTAAGTATTCATTAGTTTGATTCAACTCAAGATGTGAGTATGAAAACCTAGAATCAAACTAATCAATATAGATGAAGAAACATAGAGTATTCTCTAATGATTTCCTTTCTTCTCTATATGTGGATCTATAGCCGTATAAAATGATATATGAAAATGACGGCTATACTATGTGGATTCACCCTAGAAAAAGAGTCATAGGGTCTATTTATAGGTTAGAAACCCTAGGAAGGAGATAAGAATCAAAAACCTAACATTTCTGGAAATTTTACGGACGGCGATCCGGATCGGATAGCTGTGATCCGGATCGTCGTAACGAGTCAGCCAATTCCAGAAAAACGAAGGTTCGGGATCCGGATCGAAGTGCTTGATCCGGATCGTTCATACAGTTCACCAAACATCAACGTTCGGGATCCGGATTGCGAAGCATGATCCGGATCGTTCAAGGAAGATGGTAAACTCAGTGTTCGGGATCCGGATCAAGAGACTACGATCCGGATTGAACTGGTGTATGAACGAACCACCTTCGGGATCCGGATCGAACAACCTGATCCGGATCCTGAACATGTCCCAAGTCCAGTTTTTGATTTTTATGCAATGAAAGATTCTTCCAAGTGTTTCTACACTACAAGAAGTATTCGGATCACACAAAATCTTTAGTTAAACATACCTGATCCTTTTGAATTCTTCTTTCTTGAGATTGAGTTAAATGATCCAACTTTCTTCACCTTCAATCTTCAAGACTTGAGACTTTCACGAAACTACGCCAACTCAAATTCCGTAACAAATCTCCCCACTCGAAAGGATTCGAGTGATCTGGGTTCTAGGGGCCGTTCCTTTGTCGGGACGAAAGCCACGGGGGCCGAGCCTAGAACCTGTTTTGTTTGAAAGGGTTGTAGGTGTAGGTCTACCGGGACTTTCGGGCCCTGTTGGTGTTTTCTGCGTGTCGTGCCGAGGTTTTGCTTTCCCGAACTATAAGGGGATCGGGAACTTCGATAGGCGGTGTAACACCCCCGGAATTTGGATTAGTCCTCTATATAAATGATATAATAGGACTAAATCTCTAACCCGGCTATAGCATTTGGATGGTAGCAAGATCCAAGAGGAACATGAGAGTTAAGCGTGCTAGAGCTAGAGTAGTTCTAGGATGGGTGACCCCCTGGGAAGTGGGGCGTCACAGTTGGTATCAGAGCCATTCACCAGCCGGAAATGTGAGATGAATCTCGGCTGAGCTAGGGTTATATAGCGGGTAGAGCGAGGCTCCCCGGCTAATGACCGTTGTGAGTGGAGTGCAGCTCCTCACAAGGTCGGCTAAGGCTAGCGAGACGAGTCTTACATCGCCTGGTGCTTGTGAGTGTGCTTGAGCCTGACGTGGACGTCATGGCTTAAAGGGGGGAAGAATGTACACCCCCGGAATTTGGATTAGTCCTCTATATAAATGATATAATAGGACTAAATCTCTAACCCGGCTATAGCATTTTGAATGGTAGCAAGATCCAAGAGGAACATGAGAGTTAAGCGTGCTAGAGCTAGAGTAGTTCTAGGATGGGTGACCCCCTGGGAAGTGGGGGTCACAGGCGGAGCCTAGAGTCTGTTCTTGTTTGATAGGGTTCTTAGCACCGGTCTATCGGGTTTCCGAACCCTTATGGTGTTGGTCTTTCCTGTGAGTTTAGTGTTCTGTTGTGGGAGCCGTCTGGTGGACGGTGGCCCAGCTGTGTGGTTTTCCAGCCTGTGGTTGAGAGTGGTGTTGTTGGTCGATCTTGTTGATCGTGGTTTGGACTATAGCCTGCATGAGCCATATTTGAGCTCGACAGAGATACGCGGATACTTTCCTCGGTGGGGGTCGCTCCCCTCGAGAGCCACTCCGGAGTTAGGCCTGTTACTTGCTATCGCGACTTGTCGACGTCGTCCCTCTGACTGGGCCAGTTAGTGGCAGTCACGGACACCCTATGGTAGAACCGTCCTGTTGAGGATGTGCGGCAGTAGGTGGGCGCAGGTTTGACTGGACCCTTTGAGGCAGTCAGTTTGGATTGGTGAGTTTACTGTGTTGTTAGTAGATGCATCATGTTCCATCTGTTTTTTTTCTTGAGCATCTAGATAGAGCATAGTAGCTGTGGAGTTACTTTTCCAGCCCTTTCATTTCAGTATTATATTGTTACTTTATGCCTCTAGTAGACTTAGTGGGCAGACCGTCGGGCTTGTGGCGGCACCCACTGAGAACTACTTGGGACGTAGTTCTCACACCGTCGTGGTGTTTCCCCACAGGGACTTCTACTCCGTTCCTGCTGCTCCTGTTGCTGCTTCTTCTGATCGAGGTAGGGGAGTCGAGATAGTTCCCTACCCGTCATCGTCTAGAGAGTAGATGTACCCTTATTACTTTTGAGAGTTCATGTTGAGAGAACTTGTAGTTAGGTATAGAGTTGTATTTATTTTCTACTGCTCGAGAGACTATTGTATTTTGGGGAGGTCTTGGGTTGGTATATTGTTTTATTTCTAGCAGTTTCTTCAGCTTGATATCTGTATAGAATAGTTGATCTTGTGCAGGTTAGTCGCTTCGTCTATACGGGGCTTCCCGTATGGGCGGACGGATCTGTTGGCGAGCCCGGGTTAGAGTTTCGACGCCGGGGCGTGACAGCCGGAGTCCGCACGCAAAACAGAGTCCGCACGCCAAACGGTGCACGCACGCGGAGTCCGCACGCAAACGGTTGCAATAACAACATGGTCCCTAACACGATAAGAGCAAGGGTCAAATCCAATGTCCAAAAAGGACGCCTCAAAACTGTTGCAAAAAATACCGCAAAAAACACCCGCGGGACCTACCTCGACAGCGTCTGCGCGCCCAACCGGACCAAATGGAACACCTCGCGCGCCCGTGAGGTCCACGGTCGCACCGTCGGCATCCCCCAAAAATCTCTCCCTCAATCCTCTCTCGCTCGGGTGAAGAAGGAAGAAAAGAAGAGGAGAAGGACAAAGGCGCGGGCGAGAAGGAAAGAAGAAGAAGAAAAGAAAGAGGAGAAAGGG
>CM055072.1:21767724-21935137 GCA_029204045.2 Tillandsia leiboldiana
GATAAAAGAAGCTGGAGCCTCTCAACAGCATCATGCCTCTATGCTTGCTTATGCCCTCCATGCCTGCCTATGCCTACCTGCCATGCCTGCTATGCCTGCTATCCTGCCTATGCCTGCCATGCCTACCTATGCCTACTATGCCTGCCATGCCTGCCTGCCTGCCTATGCCTGCTATGCCGGCCTATGCCTGCCATGCCTGCTCTCCTGCCTATGCCTGCCCTGCCTGCCTATGCCTACTATTCCTGCCATGCCTGCCTGCCTGCTATATGCCTGCCCGGCCTGCCTATGCCTACTATGCCTGCCATGCCTGCCTGCCTGCCATGCCTGCTATGCCTGCATGCCTGCCTACTTGCCTATGCCTGCCTATGCCTGCTATGCTGCCACCTTCCTATGCCTGCCTATGCCGCCTATGCCTGCTATGCCATGACTGCCTGCCATGCCTGCCATGCCTGCCTATGCCTACTATGCCTGCCATGCCTGCCTGCCTGCCTATGCCTGCCCTTCCTGCCTATGCCTGCCTACAACGGTCAACAACTCACAATGACCTTGGGACCACCCGTATCCCCAACGGTTCCAACAACACTAGCACTGGTCCAAACACGCCACTAGACTCCACTCGGTCCCCCTGACACGAGTGCACTATAAAGCAAAAGTTGTAATAAGCCCAATCTAAATGCCACCAGTAGAACTGGTACTGCTTCTGTGCCTGCCAAACGGGTATGCCAGCCTACGCATCACCGATAGGGGATGGGAGTCTCAAGGACTCGAGGTCTGAAAATCGCACACTCCGTAGTGGCACTCGAGGGGAGCGACCCCAACACGAGTAAAGTGCTCAGTAACAGTATCATAATTCAGCAGGACTGGATCATAACTCGGATCAAGTGGGAAAACTCTGTCCACTAGAGAAATCATATGCCCCAATTGGTGCATAAAGAAATGTTCGTCAACCGCCCTATCCGCGGTTTGCCGCAAAGCCCCACAACTAATCCAACCTGTCCCAGACACCAAGTCTCGACTACACTACCCAGACCCCTGCTCGAAACTGAGCAACACAGACCACCTGACTAACAAGAGGAGAAAAGGATAACATGGTTTCTCCTAAGTCAAGTTTCCAAAAGAGTGCAGCGGTAAAAGATGGCCTAACTACATGGTCCCTGCACGCATGCTTGTTCTCAGAATATAATAAAGTGGGTGAAGCATATATTAGTAAAGCATGCTAAAACATTCCTACTATGGTATACCAATCTCACCCAAGTGGGCCATTCCTTGCTTACCTCTCGCTCATATCGGTTGTACATCAAATACGCCTTTCTCAATCATAGAGGGGTGATATCCCAACATGGGCACTTACATTCACCATGATATAAACCTTATACAGTTACTAAATTAAGCTTACCCACCTGAAGTGCTCAATCCAAGGCAAACTGGAGTCGGTGAAGAGCGTGGCCACTTGCACGCACAATCAGCTGAACCCATAACCACGGTACATGTCGCGCAAACCTCGGCTCCTAGCAGTGTTCAAAAATACTCGCGAACCCTCTGGGTACAACAAAAGGTCCAAGGTTACACTTTATGCTAAAATATCCAGTATACACCATCTGCTGGAACCAGCCTTGAAGATGTGCAATTTTCACCTGCAGAACGTACTCTGAAAAATCCACCAAATACTGTCGCGTTCCTCGCGTCGATACCTCGAACGAGTACCTGCACGCCAAAGTCCGAGCCCCATAGGCCGAGTTACAAATTCCACAATACAGGGCGCTCACAAACACACAACCATACACAACTGTATACTTCGGGCATTCCCGGAAAAATCCCAGAAAAATACGGTAATGATCCTCGCGTCGAGTAGATAAAAAAAGTGTATAGGCTCGCCTCGATCCGACGCTCGTACAACAAGTTGGCGCAAAACGGTGCAACACAAGTCCCCGCGCAAAACGATGCGCGCGCACCAACCTGCACACGAAACGGTGAACGCCATTAAACCCCGCACGAAAACGATGCGTGCCAACAAGACCTGCACGTGAAACGGTGCACGTACCGAACTGCACGCAAAACGGAGCACGATGCCGGAGTCCGCACGCAAAATGGGGTCCACACGCAAAAAGGTGCACGCGTCGGAGTCCGCACGCAAAACGGAGCACGGTGTCGTAGTCCGCACCGCAAAATGGAGTCCGCATGCAAAACGGAGCACGGTGCCGGTGTGTGACCACCCTGATCCCCGTGTGGCTTCTCCCCATGAACCGTGGTGTGAACACCTAGTGTTGGTGTATCTGGTCCATAGTGCATCAAAGGGATGCCACAGATGCCCTGTGTGATATCCACACCGGATTGGCCTTCTTCGGCTGCATTGCCGAAGTTTCGGTTTTGTTTTTGGGCCATCAGAGGTTGGATTTGGATTCAGCGCGAAAAAAAAAAAACGCTTGAAAACGGCTGTTTGCTTGTTAAATTTGGAGTCCGGATGCCCAAAAACGGACCCCCGGAAGTTTTCGCTAAATTTCGTGCATGGGAGTGGCCGTGGACCGCCGGCTGCCACGTGGCGGCTTGTGATTGGACCGGTCCCGCAGCGCTCGGTCCACAGAGGGGAGCGGCTGGTGCACGGGACCCGGCGCATGGACACGTGGCGCCGCCTGATTGGCGGGCTCGTGAGGCGCGGTCCACAGATTTTTGCGCGGCGGTGGCATGGACCGGGGCGGGGGACACGTGGCATCCCCCGGTTGGTCGGTGCACGCGGCGCGGTCCACGGAACCTGATTTGGGTGCGTGGACGGGTGCACGGACACGTGTCGTCACGCCATTCGCGGGTCTCAGAGGCGCAGCGCACTGGTCCGCGGGAGGGCGCCTCGGGGCCACGTGCGTGGCAGGCGGCCAGTGCGGCGCCCTGCCCGCACGTGTGACCGCGACAGTGGCAGGGGACGCGTGTCGCCTGCCACTGGCGGCGCCACCTACCCCGGTTTGACCGGGTAGGCGCCACGTGGCGGCACCACCGGCCCGCACGGCTGGTTGCTGTGCGGGACACGTGTCGGCCACCGGTGGGCCACGTGGCAGCTCCCGGCGCGCCCCGTACAGCTATTTGCTGTGCGGGTGACGTGGCCGCACCAGGATTTTCCGGGCGGCTACAGTAAATGGGCCTTGCCCCGGATTCGGGCGCCCGAATCTTGGGACTAAATGGAATTTCCCCATTTGTTTTTCTGCTGCTATTTAAAGGCCCGAGCTCCCTTCCCCTTCGACTTTTTGGCACTTCCGAGCTTCAAACCGAGACTGGAGTTCTCACCAAAGTTGATCCTCACGCAGGTGAAGCTTCCATCTGCAGAGTTTGGGGATTTTTGGGGCACGCTTTTCGAGATTCTCATTTCTTGGCTCGGCGCGACGTTCTTTCTCGGTGCTTCTTCCGTCGCTCTTCGGTTACGAGCTCCCCCGACCTACTCCGACGATCTTTTCGAGCGATTTCTTCGCTGCTGGATTCGTAACAGGTGAGCTACGATTTTGGGTTTCTCGCACATTTTCAGATTTTGTGTTTTTCGAGGATTTTTCTCATGCTCCTGGGACCCTTTTTGCTGTGAGATTTGGTGAGGGCAGCACCTTCTCTTGAGGAGATCTCCGCGCACGAGTCTCGTCGATCAGGACGTGCTTTAGACTTTTTCATCTACTCGACGCGAGGATGATCATGGATTTTTCTTGGAATTTTTGGAGACCTTCCCGAAGGTATACACTTTTCCTTTTATCTGTACAAGAGTTTACAGTTTGATGGTTTTGGGATTTTGCGCCCGATACTGTGGAATTTGTAACTTGGCTTACGGTGCTCGGAATTGGGCGTGCAGGTACTTGTTTCGAAGCTATCGACACGAGGATCGCAGGGATATTTTATTTGGAATTTTTGAGCAAATTTAGCAGGTGAAATAATAGCATCTTTGCGGCTGTGTTTCAGTGTAGTAAATCTTGGCAGATTTTGGGATTAAAGTATAACAGTAGCCTTATGTTGTACCCAGGAGGATTGTGGACTGTGCAGGACCTGTTGGACATAGGGTTATTATTTTCCTGGTTTTCTCAGCTGTACGACTCCGACAGTTAGCGTTTTCAGGTGGTGGCTTGCTTTCAAGATCTATGGACTGTGCTCTAATTCTATTGATATAGAATCATGCATGATAGTGATTGGACTTGGGTAGCATGCTAGAGTGTAGGAATTGTTGTTCCTTGTTTTATCTGTACGATCTTGTGATCTCTTGCTTCCTACTATCATGTTAAATATTTGTTATGTTGGAACCTGACCTAGCACACCCGTCATATGTTGCATGTGTAACCAGACCAGTAGAAAACCCTCACTTGGGCTAGGGTTATTTAGTGTTTAGACATCCACACTTTATGTTTCATTCCTGGACTTAGTGTTATCCTCGCCCGGGTAGTGGGCCGAGCGGTCGGGACTTCTTTAGTGTGGGATGCATTTGCTCTCGTGCTTGGGAGCAGAGTGGAGTCAGGTTGATGCAGTGGTTCGCTTGTCTGTACCGGGAACCGTTTGGGGTAAACGGTGGACCCGGGAGATCTGGTTTTCCCCTGTTGGGTTGTCGCCATTGTGTTAGTGGCGGTAGTTTTCTAGTGATAGCCGGACCTAGAACCCAGAACCCTTTCCGACATACACATGATTTTTAGTCTACCAATGTTTTCTTCCAAGCATCGAAGGGCCGCTGGAGTCTGTTCTTGTTGATTGGACAAAGGCATCAGCCCTTCGGGGCTTGGGTAAAACACTTGTTTTTCTAACTGTTTTTCTAAAGAGAACTAAAATCATTAAATATGGATTTCTTCTAGATCAAATGATTTTCAATAACAAATGTCACCTTTTTCTTGTAAATCTTGTTGGGTTATATGTAATACGGATCTAAATAGAGGGAAAAAACACCTAGAGGGGGGTGAATAGGTGTAAACGTATAAACACTCAAAAAATCGTTGCGATAAAACCCAATGCGGAAATAAAAATAATACGCAAGATTTTTACGTGGAAAACTCCATCACCGGAGTAAAAAACCACGGGACCGATAACACGGCAGAAATCCACTAGAATTAAAACACGTACAAGGTGATTTACCGTACACACTTACGACTCAACCTTTTCCATACGCTCCTAGAGGATCTTCTCCGCTCGCTCCGCGACGCTTCTCGAATCCACGATCTGCGCCCAACGCCGAATCCACGGCGTCCAACGTCGAATCCACGACGTCCGACCGAATCCACGGTCTTCACCCTAATAGCACCCTTCGAATCCACGAACGTGCCTCGCTCCGAATCCACGAGAGCAGTTGAACCTTGAATCCACAAGGACACGTGAATCCACGCGCCGATTTTTGGGGTAAATCGTTGTTTTGGGTGGTGATGATCCGCCGAATACTTAGATCAAAGATAGATCGGAAATACCATCTAAGTATTCATTAGTTTGATTCAACTCGAGATGTGAGTATGAAAACCCAGAATCAAACTAATCAATATAGATGAAGAAACCATAGAGTATTCTCTAATGATTTCCTTTCTTCTCTATATGTGGATCTATAGCCGTATAAAATGGTATATGAAAATGACGGCTAAGACTATGTGGATTCACCCTAGAAAAGGAGTCATAGGGTGTATTTATAGGTTAGAAACCTAGGAAGGAGATAAGAATCAAAAACCTAACATTTCTGGAAATTTTACGGACGGCGATCCGGATCGGACTAGCTAGGATCCGGATCGTCGTAACGAGACAGCCAGTTCCAGAAAAACGAAGGTTCGGGATCCGGATCGAAGTGCACGATCCGGATCGTTCATACAGTTTACCAAACATCAACGTTCGGGATCCGGATTGCGAAGCATGATCCGGATCGTTCAAGGAAAATGGTAAACTCACTGTTCGGGATCCGGATCATGAGACTACGATCCGGATTGAACTGGTGTATGAACGAACCACCTTCGGGATCCGGATCGAACAACCTGATCCGGATCCTGAACATGTCCCAAGTCCAGTTTTTGATTTTTATGCAATGAAAGATTCTTCCAAGTGTTTCTACACTACAAGAAGTATTCGGATCACACAAAATATTTAGTTAAACATACCTGATCCTTTTGAATTCTTCTTTCTTGAGATTGAGTTAAATGATCCAACTTTCTTCACCTTCAATCTTCAAGACTTGAGACTTTCATGAAACTACGCCAACTCAAATTCCGTAACAATCTCCCCCTTTGGCGGTTTCGTGACAAAACATAGATCCACTAAAGAAAATTCAAAAAGATATTTTTGTTGCTATCACCATACAACAAAAATTTACAATGGAGATCCAAAATTTAAAACATGAGATAAACTCCTAAAACAGACTCTAGACTTAGACATCTGTACTCTCTGCACAAAGGAATCATTCTTGACAAAAAGAGATCGTTAGGTACCTCAAGAATATTTAGCATATAAAACCTAGTACAGAGATAGAGTTTATCTAATCACCATGACATTTGAGAATTCAGATATGTAAGAGAATCAAGTTAAAAACCCAACATATCTTCTATGCATTCAAAAACCAAATGTCAAAATGTTAGTCCAACATCAACTTGTTAGTTATATTACATGCCCAAATAGTTAGTCGAATAGTTAGTCGAGACATGCAAACAATCACAAGATGAAAACCAAAGTTGAAGTTGAGATCATACTTACCTTGATGTATACAAAATCTTCATCATCAAGATTTTCACAATCATTGTTCAAGTTCCCTTACCTTGATGTTCATTCACATCATCATTGTACCTTGATGTTCATTCACATCATCATTGTACCTTGATATTTCATCATTCAATTTCATCATTCATTGTTCAAAGTTCTCTCTAACTCTCTCCCCCTTTTTGTCACAAAACAAAGCCAAAATGTAGTTAAGACTACGAAATGTTAGGAGAGTGAAAAGTTCTAGTAAAACGTAAAGCCTGAGAACTAAGCTAAAGTAAGTATAAAACTAAATCCTAAAATCAAAATCCTGCACAAAAAGAAGAGAATAAAAAAAAAAAAAAATGAGTCAAAAGTAATCAGTTGTCAGAATCTGAGTCTTCAGAGCTTGTGCAACCCATCTTAGAGAGTATTTTTCGCATCCGCTTGTCCATTGAATTGATCTTCTTCGTTATTGTAATGTGAGCTGCCGTGGTAATCTCAAGCTCATTGGTAATTCTTTGTTGTTCCTTCAAAATTTGTTCTTGCTTAACAGATAGTCGCTGTTGTTCCTTGATAATCGATGTTATTGATGCTTCATCATCTGTGCTGGGTGCTTGTCGAGATGGTGATGCGTTAGTGCTTGTACTGTGCTTCGTTCCAGATGCAGGAACTGGAGTGACATGCGGCAACTTATGGAGGGATTTGACAATGGTAGACTCATCTATCATGCTCAGACATTGATGATAAGTTGTTGAAGTAATGTCAACCTGAAATTTCTTTAAAATCCTCATTATAATTAAGGGAATGGAATTCTCTCAGTGGGATGAGGATGCTCAACATATCGCGCCATTCTATTCCAGATAATGTACGGAATGTTGATATTCAATGCCGTTGCCTCTGATGGATGTCCTATAAGATACAAAAACAACAACCGGTCCCATCTCACAACCTTTGTCTGCATATTTGGAAGTATATTGTAACATGTGATGAAATTTAAGAAGCGATATTCAAGACGAAGTTCTTTAGACCGAACAGATTTTTCGGTTGATTGTGTTCCCTCGAGACAAATTCCCTCTATAACTTTTCGCCATAATATGTTTGTCAAATTTACCCCCTTCAAGTAGTGAACTCCTTTCTTGCTGGCTTCCATTCCCAAAACCTCGCCAATCAATTCTGGAGTAATCTTAAACCTTGTGCCTTGGATATTCGTGTAGAACTCCATAGGACCGTTCTCAAACTCTCGAAGATGCCGTGCATTAGTATAGAAGGTCCTCACATGATGCAAATAGTAGCCAAGAGTTTCTGGGAAACGACACACTTGAATTAGGTTGGCTTGTTCAATCAGAAGACCAAATCCAGGGGAGTGACCTTGCAGAGCCTCAATGTTAACATGCCTTTCACCAATGCATTCGCGATGTGCAAAGGCTCGAAGACGATCAGTGTTAACGAATACTTCTTCCAAGCGATGTGGGGAGTCAGGGGCTATCGGCGTGTCAACATTAATGTCCTGTCGTAGCCCACGGCGTCTAGTTATTCTCTTTCTTTTTATGGAGATGGTTGGTGCTGCCACTGATGCTTTTCCTGGTTCCTTAGTTGCCTTTTCTTTTGATTTAACAGACGCCTTTCTCCTTGAATCATCAGACGGTTCTTGTTCATACATTGAGTCATCATCATCCGTCAATGCCGCCCAGTCAATCTCATGACAATCTACCTCTGTGTCACTGACCTCGACAAATTCACCTTTTTGTTGGAGGTTCTTGGCTCTCTTCAGTTTATTTGTTGGGCGAGTGTGTACCATTGAGACCAGGAGAAGGATTAACCAAGAGAGTGCCATTTATCAAAGTGCTTGAGTTAAGAAGGTGTCCTGTGAAAACCAACTCAAGAACACAAAAATTCTTAGTTTTTCAAAAATTGAAAAAATTGTATCCAAAGAATCATTATCATGTAGAGAGACTAAGAATCAAATTAGTTTTGCAAAAGGACTTTTAAAATAGATCAATTGCATGATTTTCGAAAATCCCTATTATATGCCCTAAAACTGAAATTTTAGAAATCGAAGCCTAAAAAATCCGTTAATCAGGAGAATACCTAGCATATAATCAAAACTAATCTACCCAGAGATCTTATTTCAAAAGAAATTTGATCAAAAACCATCCACAAACAAAGTTGATCCAAGAAATTCATCACGTTTGAGGAGGAAAAGAGAAAAACGGTGAAAAAACCGAGATTTTGATCAATAAAACTTACTTGGAGTTGAAGAACCTGAGTTTGAAAGCTTCCAGGAAGGATGAAATCTAGAGAGAGAGGCTCTGGAAACTTCGGAACAAAAGATTGGAGTAAAGAAATCAAAAACCCCTTTCGTTCCTTATAAAACCTAGCCGCGATCCGGATCAGTTCATAACTGCGATCCGGATCGGCTACCCGCAGTGAGAAACTGCGTTCGGGATCCGGATCGGCAGATACAATCCGGATCGTCAGCCCGCAGAAGAATTCCTGCGTTCGGGATCCGGATCATCTAGCCCGATCCGGATCGGCCCCAACTTTTTCTTTAGAAAATTTCAGAGAAATTCAAGAAAAACCAGAAAAAGATTGTAAGCACAAATGTGTATCAACTTTAAACAAAAATCATCGTTTCATACAACAAGAATTAGATTATGCCAAATCTATCAATAATATCCAAAAATGAAACGAGAATTTACAAGAATTAAATCCCTTAAAGTTGAACACCTTCAATCACATCTAACTTGATCTTATGAGTAATGCCTTTATCAAATCATCAATTCAGTAAAGAAAATGAAATACAAAGATCAATAGATGTTTGAAATCCCAAATATAGTATATAATATATCTAGACAATCTGTTGAAGAGAGTGGCTCTTTGAGCATCTTTCATTAAAAACCCACCTTATACCAACCTTGAAATTTGACAGAGTCAAGTATTTCAACATGCATTTTACTTAATCAAAAATTTGAACAACCATGCTTGGTATACATGTGGTAGCTGCACACAATACTCGGACGACCGAGGTGGTAGCTCTTTCCTCCATGTGGTGGTAGTTTTCACACTCCTCATTGGGATGTAACTCTTTCCACATCTTTTGAGCATTTTACCTTTTCTAAGACTCCCCCTCAATTGGCTATCAATTATTTAAGATATAAAGTATTCAACCAAATATTGATCTCGATTTCATACTCGACTAAGCAGTCAAATAAGATAATGACTATACCAAGAGATCATAGAGAGAGAGAAATTGACTTTGATCACTTTTAGAAGATGATTTAATTAACATAAATGATCATTGCAACAGTGAAATATTATGATGGCAAAAGCATAATAAATTTCTAAATGTGCGAAAAGATGCAATTAAAGTCAATTATGATCTATGCTCAATTTATGTCCTATGTACAAACATAGATAATGAACAAAACAAAAACAAATACAAAACCTATCCTAAGCAAAGATTTCAAAAAGAGGATTATTTCAAGGAAAGCATCCCAATTGCTTTTCGTAAATGAATAAAACGTTTTTGATCCAAAGGTTTTGTTAGAATGTCAGCTAATTGATCCTCAGTTGAAATATATGAAAGTTGAAGAGTATTTGATTCAACTAGCTCTCTAAGGAAATGATATCTAAGTTCAATATGTTTTGTTCTAGAGTGCAACACAGGGTTTTTAGAAATGTTAATAGCACTAGTGTTGTCACAAAGTATTGTTACCGAAGATGCTGAAATGCGGAAGTCGCTCAGTACGCTTTTCATCCAAATGAGTTGAGTTGAGCAACTTCCAGCTGAAATGTATTCCGCTTCGGCAGTCGAGAGTGCTATGCAATTCTGCTTTTTACTGTGCCATGCAACAAGGCAATGGCCAAGATAGAAGCATGCACCACTCGTGCTTTTCCGATCATCCACTGATCCTGCCCAATCGGCATCTGAGTATCCAACAATATCCAAACTTGTTCCCATAGGATACCAAATTCCGAAATTAATTGATCCTTTGATATACCGGATGATCCTTTTCACCGCTTTCAGGTGAACCTCCTTTGGTGCTGATTGATATCTCGCGCAAATCCCAACACCAAAAGATATATCCGGGCGACTAGCCGTGAGGTAAAGTAGACTTCCAATCATACTTCGATACAATTTCTCGTCTACATTCTCACTATGTGATTCACTTCCAAGTCCCTTGTGGCTAGTTCCCATTGGAGTCGGAAAATCTTTACAATTTTCTAGATCAAACTTTTTGACCAACTCCATTGCATACTTGGATTGACTCAAGTGAATACCTTCATCATTTTGTTTAATTTGCAATCCAAGAAAATAAGTCAATTCGCCCATCATGGACATCTCAAATTCGCTTTCCATGGTCTCCGCGAATTTAGAAGCATCGTTATCTCTTGTTGCGCCAAATACTATGTCATCGACATATATTTGTGCTACAATGAAATTGTTTTGATAATGCTTCACAAAGAGAGTCCTATCAGCTCCCCCTCGAGTATAGCCCTTCTCCAAAAGGTGCTTTGTTAACCTTTCGTACCATGCTCGCGGTGCTTGTTTCAGACCGTAAAGAGCCTTTTTCAAACGAAAAACATGGTTAGGTTGTTTATGATCTACAAAACCTTTCGGTTGAGCCACATAAACTTCCTCATTTAAAAACCCATTTAGAAATGCGCTCTTAACGTCCATTTGAAATAATTTGATTTTAAAATGACAAGCAATAGCAAACAGTATACGAATGGACTCGAGTCTAGCTACAGGGGCGAATGTTTCGTCAAAGTCTATACCTTCTACTTGAGAGTAGCCTTGAGCAACTAGTCGTGCCTTGTTCCTGATGATAGTACCATCCTTATTTTTCTTGTTCTTGAAGATCCATTTGGTACCTATCACATTGTGTTGCTTTGGAGGCTTCGTTAATTCCCAGACTTTGTTTCGCTCAAATTGATGGAGCTCTTCCTGCATTGCTTTAATCCAGTAGTCATCCTGAAGAGCTTCATCTATGTTCTTTGGTTCGATTAAAGATACGTAGCAAGCGAATCCACAAACCAACTGCCTCCGAGTTATGACTCCTTCTTGTGGATCTCCAATAATATTCGATTCCGGATGATCCTTGGAGATTCGTAACGTTTGTTGAAGCGGAGTACTCGGAGATATATGAGATGATTCCTGCACATCAGATAAACTAGAAGAACCATTAGATGCATCATAAATATTGAAAGTATTATTATGAGAAGATGCACTAGCAGGAGAATCATCATCTAGAGAGATATCGAGGGTAGATTTTCCAGTTTCAAAGTGAAAAGCTTCATCTACTTTAACATTTATAGATTCTACGATCGTCTTAGATTCAATGTTAAATACTCGATATGCTCTGCTATTCGTAGAATAACCCAGAAAGATCCCTTCATCACTTCGAGAGTCGAACTTTCCAAGATTTTCACGGTCACGTAAAATGTAACATCGACTCCCGAAGACACGAAAGTATTTGATATTGGGTTTTCTACTCAACCACAGCTCATATGGTGTATTTAAAGTTCCTGGGCGCAAGTAAACTCTATTAATGACATAGACAGCGGTGTTCACAGCTTCAGCCCAAAAATGTAGCGGCAAATTCCGGCTATGAAGCATCACACGCGCCATCTCTTGAACAATCCTGTTCTTGCGCTCAACAACACCATTCTGCTGAGGTGTATAGGGTGCCGAGAATTCATGTTTGATTCCATTTGAAGTGCAAAAATCAATAAATTTTGAATTTATGAATTCTCCACCTCTATCACTTCTAACACGAATGATCTTTTCATTCTTTTCAATCATAATACGATGGCAAATCTCATGAAAAGAGTCAAACGTATCAGCTTTCTCTTTTAAAAATGCTACCCAAGAAAACCGAGAGAAATCATCAACCAATAAAAAGATGTACCATTTACCTCCCAAAGATGGTTGACGGGTCGGCCCCATTAAGTCCATGTGCAAAAGTTCCAAGGGCCATTTTGTACCAACGTGGTTCAAGTTCTTGTGTGCAGTCCTAGACTGTTTTCCCTTTTGGCAACCACCACACACAACGTTTTGTTTAAATAAAAGCTTTGGAATCCCCTTGACCACGTCCTTGTTTGAAATTCTACTAAGTTCCTTAAAATTTAAGTGACCTAGCCTTTCATGCCAAAGAGTTTCATTATTCAAAGCGGCTAAGTTACAATTTTCAGAAAATTTATTAGGAACAACATAACAATTGTTTTCAGATCTAACCCCTTTTAGAAAGAAGACATGGTCCTTATCAGTTACAACGCATTCAACCGATGAAAAGTTAACTGAAAAACCATTGTCGCAAAGTTGACTTATGCTTATGAGGTTAGTCTTAAGGCCATCAACAAATAAGACGTTTTTCAAAATCGGGCCATCTGGAATAGCTACCGTCCCTTTTCCAACAATTTTGGAAGATCGACCGTCTCCGAAAACAACGTGTCCTCCGGAGATTTTCTCAAGACTTTGAAAACTATTTTTGTCACCGGTCATGTGACGGGAACACCCGCTATCCAGATACCAAGACGAACTATCATATGCATGCAAGGAAACATTGGAAACAAGACAAGGGAAAATTTCACCTTTGCGCACCCAAACCCTTTTGGAGTGCGTCGGTAATGGTCGAGAAGTTATATGCCTAGGTGAAGGCGTCTTGTTATAGCGATTGTTGTTCCTTGATGTAATCGTCTTGCGCGATGAACTACCAAATCTCTTTTCATTTGAAAAGTTTTGCTTTGATTTTCGGGGAGGAGCCGTTTTGGTAGTTGTTGCAAGAGGTCTTTGAGATGAGCGTTCGACTCCCGTCTTGCAATATCTTCTTATATGCCCTGAAACACCACAACGAAAACATACCTTAGATCTTGACGATCCCAAAGAGGATGAAGTAGGTTTGTTGTCGTTGTTTGTCTTGAACTCCGGTGTCGGAGGAGGAGATACCGACTGAGGCACAAAAACTGTCTCACTCGAACTTGGACTGTTTCCAGTTTGAGTGTATCCGAGGCCGAACCTATTTGATTGACCAAGACCAAGAAGTCTATCCAACTTACTCCTTCCTGAAGAGAATCGCTGTAAGTCATTCTTGAGTTGGAAAATGGTCTTTGTCATTTCCAGGTTATCCTGTCGAGCCTCATTGTAGAGCTTTGAGAAGTGATTCGCGTTATCCACCAGATTTGTATGTTCCTTCTCAAGTTGCTCATTGGACTCTTGAAGGGAAGCATTTTCTTTTATCAGGTTTTCCCTTTCCACTTCAAGAGCGTTTGAGAGAGAAGTCGCTCTTTTTGCTTCTTCTTCGAGATCATGCACTCTCCCTCTCAAACTCTTGTTTTGCTTAGCCACTTTCTTTGAGTCCCTCAAAAGTCTGTGGTAGGCTAGAGCAAAATCTTCACCTTCCGACTCATCCGATTCGTTGTCCGTTGCGTTCTTTTCAATAGTGGAGTTGGACAACGACTCAGATGTACTTGCCATAAAGCACATGAAGGGTGAAGATACGGACGCGTGGAATGCGGTGGAGCTTTTTTCTTCATCACTCGAAGACGACTCATTTGACGTTGAGTTGTCATCCCAAGTGACGACTTGCATCGCCTTCTTCTTTGCCGGATACTTGTTAGGACATTCCGTTGCAATGTGGCCGTAGCCTCGACATTTGAAGCATTGTAGTTGTCCTTCTGAGCTTTTCTTATCCTTTGAGAAGTTCTCTTGCTTTCTTGACTTGTAACCTGAAGTACCCTTGCCTTTGTTCGACTTTCCGAAGGATGGAGATTTGCTTGAATTACCCCTTCGAAAGTTGCGGCGAAACTTCCTTGTCAAGAGAGCGAGCTGCTTCTCAAATTCCTCCATAGAAAGGTTCTCGTCATCGTCTGAGGAGGATGTATCCGCGTCTTCTTCCTTAGTTGTTTTCAACGCATAACCTGAAGACTTAGAAGTGGATGCCTTTCCAGAAGAATTGTTAGTAGTAAATGTCATTTCATAAGTTTGTAATGAACCAACTAATTCTTCTACACGTATTTCGTCCGGGTGTTTAATAGTTTCAATGGCAGTAACCTTTGGGCGAAATCGTTCAGGAAGAGTTCTTAAGATTTTTCTTACAATCTTAAATTCTGGAATCTTCTCTCCCAGATTAGCACATGAGTTTACGATGTCTTGCAATCGTGTATAGTAGTCCGTGAAAGATTCATTTTTTGCCATTAAGATAGAGTCAAACTTGCTCGTAAGCATTTGCAGTTTCTGAATCTTCACGAGGTTAGTTCCCTCATGTGTAACCTGAAGAACATCCCAGATTTCTTTCGCAGTCTCACATGCCGAGACGCGAGAGAATTCAGTTTGAGATAAGGCATTAAAAATAGCATTAATTCCCTTGCCATTGTAAGAAGATGAATCTAACTCTTCCTTGGTCCATTTCGACCTAGGTTTTAAGGTGCGAACATCACCATTAAATTCAGTTGGATTAGACCATCCTAATTCAATTGATTGCCACACCCGTTCGTCGATGGAAATTAAAAAGGCTTTCATCCGTACTTTCCAGTACGCATAATTAGTTCCATCGAAGAATGGGGGTCGGTTGATGTTTCCACCTTCAACCATTGTTTACAACCCTATTCCCGCTCCGATACCACTTGTTGGGTTATATGTAATACGGATCTAAATAGAGGAAAAAACACCTAGAGGGGGGTGAATAGGTGTAAACGTATAAACACTCAAAAAATCGTTGCGATAAAACCCAATGCGGAAATAAAAATAATACGCAAGATTTTTACGTGGAAAACTCCATCACCGGAGTAAAAAACCACGGGACCGATAACACGGCAGAAATCCACTAGAATTAAAACACGTACAAGGTGATTTACCATACACACTTACGACTCAACCTTTTCCATACGCTCCTAGAGGATCTTCTCCGCTCGCTCCGCGACGCTTCTCGAATCCACGATCTGCGCCCAACGCCGAATCCACGGCGTCCAACGTCGAATCCACGACGTCCGACCGAATCCACGGTCTTCACCCAATAGCACCCTTCGAATCCACGAACGTGCCTCGCTCCGAATCCACGAGAGCGGTTGAACCTTGAATCCACAAGGACACGCGAATCCACGCGCCGATTTTTGGGGTAAATCGTTGTTTTGGGTGGTGATGATCCGCCGAATACTTAGATCAAAGATAGATCGGAAATACCATCTAAGTATTCATTAGTTTGATTCAACTCGAGATGTGAGTATGAAAACCCAGAATCAAACTAATCAATATAGATGAAGAAACATAGAGTATTCTCTAATGATTTCCTTTCTTCTCTATATGTGGATCTATAGCCGTATAAAATGGTATATGAAAATGACGGCTAAAGACTATGTGGATTCACCCTAGAAAAGGAGTCATAGGGTGTATTTATAGGTTAGAAACCCTAGGAAGGAGATAAGAATCAAAAACCTAACATTTCTGGAAATTTTACGGACGGCGATCCGGATCGGACTAGCTAGGATCCGGATCGTCGTAACGAGACTGCCAGTTCCAGAAAAACGAAGGTTCGGGATCCGGATCGAAGTGCACGATCCGGATCGTTCATACAGTTTACCAAACATCAACGTTCGGGATCCGGATTGCGAAGCATGATCCGGATCGTTCAAGGAAAATGGTAAACTCACTGTTCGGGATCCGGATCATGAGACTACGATCCGGATTGAACTGGTGTATGAACGAACCACCTTCGGGATCCGGATCGAACAACCTGATCCGGATCCTGAACATGTCCCAAGTCCAGTTTTTGATTTTTATGCAATGAAAGATTCTTCCAAGTGTTTCTACACTACAAGAAGTATTCGGATCACACAAAATATTTAGTTAAACATACCTGATCCTTTTGAATTCTTCTTTCTTGAGATTGAGTTAAATGATCCAACTTTCTTCACCTTCAATCTTCAAGACTTGAGACTTTCATGAAACTACGCCAACTCAAATTCCGTAACAAATCTCCCCACTCGAAAGGATTCGAGTGATCTGGGTTCTAGGGGCCGTTCCTTTGTCGGGACGAAAGCCACGGGGGCCGAGCCTAGAACCTGTTCTTGTTTGAAAGGGTTGTAGGTGTAGGTCTACCGGGACTTTCGGGCCCTGTTGGTGTTTTCTGCGTGTCGTGCCGAGGTTTTGCTTTCCCGAACTATAAGGGGATCGGGAACTTCGATAGGCGGTGTAACACCCCCGGAATTTGGATTAGTCCTCTATATAAATGATATAATAGGACTAAATCTCTAACCCGGCTATAGCATTTTGGATGGTAGCAAGATCCAAGAGGAACATGAGAGTTAAGCGTGCTAGAGCTAGAGTAGTTCTAGGATGGGTGACCCCCTGGGAAGTGGGGCGTCACAGTTGGTATCAGAGCCATTCACCAGCCGGAAATGTGAGATGAATCTCGGCTGAGCTAGGGTTATATAGCGGGTAGAGCGAGGCTCCCCGGCTAATGACCGTTGTGAGTGGAGTGCAGCTCCTCACAAGGTCGGCTAAGGCTAGCGAGACGAGTCTTACATCGCCTGGTGCTTGTGAGTGTGCTTGAGCCTGACGTGGACGTCATGGCTTAAAGGGGGGAAGAATGTAACACCCCCGGAATTTGGATTAGTCCTCTATATAAATGATATAATAGGACTAAATCTCTAACCCGGCTATAGCATTTTGAATGGTAGCAAGATCCAAGAGGAACATGAGAGTTAAGCGTGCTAGAGCTAGAGTAGTTCTAGGATGGGTGACCCCCTGGGAAGTGGGGCGTCACAGGCGGAGCCTAGAGTCTGTTCTTGTTTGATAGGGTTCTTAGCACCGGTCTATCGGGTTTCCGAACCCTTATGGTGTTGGTCTTTCCTGTGAGTTTAGTGTTCTGTTGTGGGAGCCGTCTGGTGGACGGTGGCCCCAGCTGTGTGGTTTTCCAGCCTGTGGTTGAGAGTTGGTGTTGTTGGTCGATCTTGTTGATCGTGGTTTGGACTATAGCCTGCATGAGCCATATTTGAGCTCGACAGAGATACGCGGATACTTTCCTCGGTGGGGTCGCTCCCCTCGAGAGCCACTCCGGAGTTAGGCCTGTTACTTGCTATCGCGACTTGTCGACGTCGTCCCTCTGACTGGGCCAGTTAGTGGCAGTCACGGACACCCTATGGTAGACCCGTCCTGTTGAGGATGTGCGGCAGTAGGTGGGCGCAGGTTTGACTGGACCCTTTGAGGCAGTCAGTTTGGATTTGGTGAGTTTACTGTGTGTGTTAGTAGATGCATCATGTTCCATCTGTTTCTTTTTCTTGAGCATCTAGATAGAGGCATAGTAGCTGTGGAGTTACTTTTCCAGCCCTTTCATTTCAGTATTATATTGTTACTTTATGCCTCTAGTAGACTTAGTGGGCAGACCGTCGGGCTTGTTGGCGGCACCCACTGAGAACTACTTGGGACGTAGTTCTCACACCCGTCGTGGTGTTTTCCCCACAGGGACTTCTACTCCTGTTCCTGCTGCTCCTGTTGCTGCTTCTTCTGATCGAGGTAAGGGAGTCGCGAGATAGTTCCCTACCAGTCATCGTCTAGAGAGTAGATGTACCCTTATTACTTTTGAGAGTTCATGTTGAGAGAACTTTGTAGTTAGGTATAGAGTTGTATTTATTTTCTACTGCTCGAGAGACTATTGTATTTTGGTGAGGTCTTGGGTTGTATATTGTTTTATTTCTAGCAGTTTTCTTTCAGCTCTGATATCTGTATAGCATAGTTGATCTTTTGCAGGTTAGTCGCTTCGTCTATACGGGGCTTCCCGTATGGGCGGCGGATCTGTTGGCGAGCCCGGGTCGCAGTTTCGACGCCGGGGCGTGACAGCCGGAGTCCGCACGCAAAACAGAGTCCGCACGCAAAACGGTGCACGCAGCCGGAGTCCGCACGCAAACGGTGCAATAAAACATGGTCCCTAACACAGATAAGAGCAACGGGTCAAATCCAATGTCCAAAAGGACGCCTCAAAACTGTGCCAAAAATACCGCAAAAACAACACGCGGGACCTACCTCGACAGCGTCGCGTCGCCCAACCGGCCCAAATGGAACACCTCGCGCGCTCCGCGAGGTCCACGGCGCACCGTCGCATCCCCCAAAAATCTCCTCCTCACTCCCTCTCTCGCTCGGGTGAAGAAGGAAGAAAAGAAAGAGGAGAAGAAAAGGCGCGGGGGAGAAGGAAGAAGAAGAAAAGAAAGAGGAGAAAGGGAGTGGTCCACGGCCCCGGGTCCACGGTGGACCACCAATGGGAGCCCGCCAACCGGCCGGTCCACAAGCAGGGGCGCGCGCACCAGGCGCAGCGCGCGCCCCCTGCGCCACGTGGCGCGCGCCCAAGCGTGCCACGCGGGCGCGCAGCACGCGAGCCACACGGGCGCGGGACACCGTGCCCGTGCAGGCGCGGGACACCCCGCGCGCCACACGGGCGCGTGTCACCCTCGCCCGCGCGGGCGCGAGTGGGGGCCCGCCACGGGGCGGCCCCCGCGCGATCCGCGCCGAAGCGCGCCAGTGCGCCCCTGCCGCGCCCGTACGCTCCTCGAGCCGCGCGCCACGCCTCGATTTCCGTGCCGCCAACCTCAGGAACCGGGCCGCGATGCCTCGAAAAACGCGCGTGCCAACCGGGCTCCAAATCAAACAAGTAAATAGTCCATTCTCAACGATTTCGCGCGCTGAATCCAAAAACGATGTCCATTTCTCCAAATTCTCATCCGAAAATTTGCCGAATGCCCCCGGATAGCCCACTTGATCCGATTTCCGCGCCGGGTCCAATTTTAATATCCATTGCGTGTGAAACCACTTCTAAGCATTCAATGGGGCCATCTGACTACTCTCGTGATCCAATTAACACACCGAGTCCATCAAAAGTGTCCAATTGGTGTACAAACGCCACCGACACGCCACAGAGGCCTCCAGAAGCGGCTGGTCAACCAGTAATCACATCGGGGAAAACCAGGTCCTCACATCCTCCCCCACTAAAGAAAGTTTCATCCTCGAAACTAGCTCAATTCCACTAGGAGTCACAAACACCAAGGGTAGGTACTCAACATCATCATCTCCAGCTCCTAAGTCATCACTCACTCCCCGTGATTACTCCCCAACAACAACAACAGCAACATCCAGTACGGCATAGCCTGATTGCGCAACCTCTAATCTCACGAGCCAGAATTCGCAACGGGCGTCCCTCGTACTCCAAACATTCCTAGATCTCAAATGGGGCGAGTCAATCACGGGCGAGGAATCCAAAAACATAAACTTCCGGAGCTGAGACAAGAAACACAACAGGGGTTCCATCCAAAGTTGTGGGAAACAAGATAATCGCCAGTGCAACACGCACCAAACCACAACCTATGTCAACTCAACCAAGGCAATCCGAAACACACCCCCGCACTCATCGAAGAAAAAAAGAAGCCCTCACAAACAAGGGTCCTCACTCGGTCACTCCCGAATCCTGACCATCCGAGTGAACTACTCAGCCACGGTCTACCATCAAAAGGAACCCTCAGGGACACAACCACACGCCATGTCTGCCTCAACAGTCCACACAGCGCCAGCTGTGGAATCATCAAGCTCAACCCCAGCCAGCTCTCCTGGCACTGCCCAGTCCAAGAAGCTCCTTACCTTGACAATAATTGTCGATCTCGGCCAATTCCCAATTAGCATCCAAATTGGCCGGATTTCCACCGCCACTCCTACGGCTCGAACAAAGTGACCCAAGAAGGTATGCTTCTGAAGCTACAACTTGTACCTCAATAACTTGGCATACAACTTCATCCACACAGGCATGGTAGCACATCCACAAGTGCTCCACGTACTCCAAGTCACTCTGGGAGTAAATCATAATATCCTTGGGGGAACACCACTCCCAATCCGTCCAAGTACAACTGGGACGCACAATTTCTCAAATCTTCAAGACAACAGGGCATTACTTATTCCATTTGGCCTTACTATGAGCTCATATTGCCCCTACCGTGTCCTGAACGCCATCTAGGCAAATTCCTCGGCTGTCTGATTTTGAGTAGGTACGCGCATCATACAATAACTGCCGGAGTATAACTCCATCAAAAGGTCCTAGATACCACCCGGACCTGTCTACACTCGAACCATAAAAGGACCCTCACAGTCGGGTATCAACGACGTGGCATCACCACCGTGTACCAACGGCGTGGCACTAGGTCAAACAGACCCCTCGATCCATCAGATCCTGCGACTGTGCCATCAGCTCTCTCAGCTCTACCAGCGATATCCAATAAGGTGTTGTCGAGGGTGGCGCGGTCCCCCGAACCACGCCAAACACAATCTCTTTCTCCCTAACCGGCGGCATCGTCAACTGCTCAGGTGAAATCACACCCGGGATCTCGTGGGCAACAGAGATATCCTTGAATCCCGGTGCCGCCAAAAAGCACCTCTCACACTGTCGCTATAACCTGTGTGCTATACCTATCTCAACCATCAAGCCTTCTCTCGTCTACCTCACAGAATGTCAAAGTCCTCTCTTTCTGCAGTCTAACATCCTGTGGCACTATACCAATCCAAATCCAAGCACTGGGTAGAAACACCAAACCGCCACAATTACCAGTAAGCCTGCCGGTACAACTCGAGGCCTCAGCTGCATTGGACATGATCCACAAGCCTCCTCCACATGCACAGCACTAATAGGAACCTGTACCTCGAGTGCACGTGGTAACAAATCTGCCTCTAGTCCATGCAGGAATACAACATGCTCTAACTCCGACTGCTGTGATGAAATCACACCTGCGACAACTCGATCCACCACCGTGGCGCCCTCAAATCGGGCGGCATAGATTCATCCCCTCGATGCAAGTGGTTGTCGCTCAATCTGCCTGAAAATCAGGACTATCCACAAGGGAGTACGACCTCTGTCTCTGCTCACATTGAGGCGACGAATAGGGTCCTCCGCAGATAGCAAATCCACGCTACCGCTGTGCTACTCTGATACAGACGCTGGTACTGCCATCGTGGTCCACCCGATCCCTGATATCTTAGAAATCCAATACCTTGGAAAAAGAAATCAGAAATGCCTCTGTCGGCCGATCTGTCCTCCATCACCCGGCGCCAAGCACCAATATCCAGAACTCGCCTCTGGCGGCAGATCCCTATCCAAAGGAACTGCAGCGCCACGCTCCATACACAATGCCTACTCAAACGAGGCGTCAAAACCTATAACGGAGGGACTGAATGAACTGAAAGGTATCCTGGCGCAATCCACTCCCAGCCACATATCCGATGCGCCTCGTCCCTCGAACTTGGAGCGCGTAGTTCAACAACTGCATAAACTCTCTAGCACATGGAGGCTCTCATTTAATCACACCACCACCACCAACCACGACTCTGCCTCCAAAGGCTCCAAACTCAATCTCACGAGTCGGGGTGGTTTATCTGCCGAATCTGGCTCAATAGATCGATCATGTCTAACAGCTCCTCTGCTGTCAACTATCCACCCTGCCTCGGTGCCTCGGCACTAAACATTGGCACAGAGGGGGTTACTCAGTGCTCCGACCACTATGTCACCAAGACCAGCTGCTCACTCACTCTGCCGCTGATAAGCCTCTGACAATCCTATCATCTGGGTCCGAAACTCTCTGACCTCAATCCGGGTATCCGGCCCAAAACCAACCGCTCAAGCTCAACTGCTATGACAGGAAGTACACGGGTCAAAACCCAGCGTCGAGGAGACACAGCTCACCACGACGAAACCACAAAACAGCACACAACAGCGCTCGACCCAATCCAGCGAAAGTCTAAAGCATGTCACCCGTTCCACAGCATTATGTTGTCTGCAGCCAACATAATCACTTAGGAGAATAAACATGCCAATCACTCTTCCCGTCCCTTGGGAGAGGTATAAAACTCAATCAGGACTCTCGCTAAAAGTCACGACTCTCACGAAGTCAACCAAGGGTCAAACCACAAGCCTAGAGTTTCTAAGTCCACCACGACCTACAACCTAGGCTCTGATACCACTCTAATCTGTCACGCCCCGGGGTCGAAACTGTGACCTGGGCTCGCCAACAGATCCGCCACCTATGCCAGCCTGCATAGGCAAAGCGTCCTACCTGCAAGAAAAGTACTACAGCTAAACATAATATCAGAGCTATAAATAAAAGAATCTGCTGTATAACTAAAATCAATCACTGTACAACTGGAAATGATGCAACAATGTCCACCTCCCGTAACACTACGACTCAACCTTTTCCATACGCTCCGAGTAGATCTTCTCCGCTCGCTCCGCAATGCGCCTCGATCACACGATTTGCATCCAACGCCGAATCCACGACGTCCAACTGAATCCACGGTCTTCACCAATGTAGCACGTATCGATCATACGAACGCGCCTCGCTCCGAATCCACTAAAGCGGTAGCACATTGAATCCACAAGGCCACGTGAATCCAGGCGCCGATTGTCCTCTCGAAAATCGTTGTTTTGTTGGTGATGACAATCAAATACTTAGATCATATAGATAAATAAGGAAATTCCATCTAAATATTCATCAATTTGATTCTACAAGAAATAGAGAGTTTTGAAAACCCTAGAATCAAATTGATCAATATAGACGAAGAAACATGAAATTATTCGTGTTTTCCTTTCTTCTCTATATGTGGATTTTTCCTTTCGATTCCTTTTTAAAAAAATAGAAATTTTGAAACCTTAGGAACCTTAGGAATTATTGGTCGTACCCTAAAAGATGAAAGGTAGGGTTTATTTATAGGTTAGAAACCGTTTGGAAAGAGATAAGAATCAAAACTGACTTAACAGATTTTTTTCCGCACGGTGGTCCGGACTAGATTTGGCTGATCCGAACTGTCGTCTTTTTCAGAGAATTTTATGAAAAAAAAAACAGTTCGGGGTCCGGACTAGAATGACCTGATCCGAACCGCTATCACCATACAACAAAAATTTACAAAGAATGTCCAAATAAAGGTAAATATGTCACGCCCCGGGAGAGGTCTGAAACAGCAGAAAACACACATATTTTTTTTTCTTTAAAGTCTTTTCTTCCGGCAACGTGCTCAGACTGCCACATATACAATATCTCTCTACACCACCGGACAGAATCTCCCCTATATATGTACGGCGTCGCACAAAAATATACATCAACTACAACCAGTTTTTCATACACAAAGTGCTAAATAAAGAGATACAGTAGTCTTAGGATTCATACGAGAGAATATCGCCCACACGACATAACAAGTTGAAAGGATAAAGCCACAAGGTTTTAAAGCAGTGCCTACCCGACACTCAGTTTTGAAAACAGATTTCGCAATCATTTTATTATTTTGAAACCCTCCACATTCCACATGCAAATACACAATAATAAAACCAAATCCACAAGACTAATATCTATTCGCATAGTCCACATGTCTCACATCCACATCACAAGATATCTACATCATACAATGTCCACATCTCATGCAAATAGTATCAACCAAATGTAATGATAAAAAGAAGGAGTAGAATGTCACCGGAATAACGCAAACCGAATCACTCCCCATCCAAAGCCTTTCCCCCGTCCCCGTCCGAACCTGTCACATAGTGGGACGTTAGTGACCAAAAACATAGGAGGACAAAACGAATATCCATAATCATATGTCAATGTTAGGTACAAGAAAGTAGACAGGACATCAAACCGTAATCCAGAATAACCATTCCACCTTTACCATCCCTTAGTCTGCAGACCTAAGGAATAACCTTGCTCAATCCCTTGGTGCTCTTCTCACCCTCCCCTTACACCTTCGGATGGCCCCTACGCAATCCCCGCGTAAAGTTCACGGGTCCTTAGACCAACTTCTCTGGAAAAGTACACCCTTGCGGTGGCCAAACCGCTGGTGTACGTGATAGCGCCATGAGCTTATGCTTCCTTGGTTGCGTACAACCCCGCGATACCTTTCACGATCCCATACTTATGAAATAAGATGCGGTACTTCTCACGATCCCATACTCGTGGAATAAATCGCGGTTCACCTCACGACCCCATCCTTGTGAAATAACCCGATAAGTCAAGTAACCGTGTCACACCCCGGGGTCGAAACTGCGACCCGGGCTCGCCAACAGATCCGCCATCTGTACGGAAACTGCCGTACAGACGAAGCATCTACCCTGCAAGTCAGATCCAAAGCTACACAAGTATCAGAGCTGAAAATAAAACTAGTAGCTAACAAAAAAAAACTGAACATCTGAACTAATTAAAGCTCTACTAATACATAATCCTCAATACAGGTCTCTCGAATGAAAAATAAAATACAAGCCTCACCCTCAGGGTACAAAAGTGGAAACATAAAACTAACAGGGTACATCTACCTCTGACTCTCAATGCTGGTAAGGAACTAAACGGCCGCGTCCTCACCTCGAACTGCTGTCTCCGCACGAACCAAGCCGGAACAGCTGCCTCAACCTGTCACCGCAGCGGGTGTGAGATCTACTGCAGAAGGCATATCTCAGTGGGTACCGTCCCAATATCCCCGGTATGCCCACTAAGTCTACTGGAGGCAAAACAAATAGGTATGCAGATAGATAGATAGAAGGAAAGCAGGAAAGGAACTACAGCTAATAAGTAACAACATCATGCTGAAGGAACTCAACTCAGACCCTGCTATGCATACACTAACACTGCTAATAATATGCCTCAAGTATCATGCTCAAAGGAAATCTCATCTATGAACATGCAATGAAACTCACTCACACAAATCACCCAAATCTCAATGACTGTCACTCTTTGGACCAGTCCAAGTCAAGCCTGCGCTCCTCTACTGCCACTACGCCCAAACAGGACTTGGTCTTACGTAGGGTGTCCCACACGGACTATCTCAATCTCAAGCGAACTCTAGTGTATCAACTAGTCGCATCATCGCAGCCTCGTCAGGCTCGGTATCATCATCGCACCCGGGGCGTAGCTCGAGGGGAGCGACCCCAACGAACTCAAGTATCACAAGTATCTCATAACTGGCATGAAATGCCAGGCTCAATAGGCTATAATGTCACGCCCCGGGGTCGAAACTGCGACCCGGGCTCGCCAACAGATCCGCCACCTATGCCAGCCTGCATAGGAGAAGCGTCCTACCTGCAAGAAAAGTACTATAGCTAAACATAATATCAGAGCTATAAATAAAAGAATCTGCTGTATAACTAAAATCAATCACTGTACAACTGGAAATGATGCAACAATGTCCACCTCCCAAAAATTGTAATCGTACAAAATCCTCAGATACAGAACTCATAGCTCAACCGGGAGGTATCTCCAATAAATACAACAGTGTACAGGCTCTCAATACATATCATCCTCACTACAACAGTCTCTCAAAAGAGGAAATAAAACAACTAATCTACTGAAGCTCTCCTCTGAAGGGGTACCGCTACTCTCCAAACATGGGTAGGGATCTAGCTCGCGACTCCCTCGCCTCGATCAACAACCGCAGAATCAGCAACACCCGCTAAGACTCTGCAAAACAAAGGAGAGGAAGGAAAAAGAAGGGGGAAAACCCCCAAAGGGTGTGAGAACTACACCAAAAGAGGGAGTTCTCAGTGGGTACCACCGCCAGAACCGACGGTCTGCCCACCAAGTCCTCAAGAGACAAAAACTAACCAAAGCCGTAAAGACTGATAAAAAGAAGCTGGAGCCTCTCAACAGCTATCATGCCTCTATGCTTGCTATGCCTGCCATGCCTGCTATGCCTGCCATGCCTGCTATGCCTGCCTATGCCTGCCATGCCTGCCTATGCCTGCCCTGCCTGCCTATGCCTACTATGCCTGCCATGCCTGCCTGCCTGCCATGCCTGCCTATGCCTGCTATGCCTGCCTATGCCTGCCATTCCTGCTCTGCCTGCCCTGCCTGCCTATGCCTGCCCTGCCTGCCAATGCCTACTATGCCTGCCATGCCTGCCTGCCTGCCTATGCCTGCCCTTCCTGCCTATGCCTACTATGCCTGCCATGCCTGCCTATGCCTGCTATGCCTGCCTACCTGCCATGCCTGCCTATGCCTGCCTATGCCTGCTATGCCTGCCTGCCTGCCATGCCTGCCTATGCTTGCCTATGCCTGCCATGCCTGCCATGCCTGCCATGCCTGCCTATGCCCGCCCTGCCTGCCTATGCCTGCCCTACAACGGTCAACAACTCACAATGACCTTGGGACCACCGTATCCCCAAAAGGTTCCCAACAACACTAGCACTGGTCCAAACACCGCCACTAGACTCCACTCGGTCCCCCTGACACGAGTGCAACTACAAAGCAAAAGTCTGTAATAAGCCCAATCTAATGCCACGAGTAGAACTGGTACTGCCTGCTATGCCTGCCAAATCGGGTATGCCAGCCTACGCATAACACCGATAGGGGATGGGAGTCTCAAGGACTCGAGGTCTGAAAATCGCACACTCCGGAGTGGCACTCGAGGGGAGCTACCCACACGATTAAAGTGCCTCAGTAACAAGTATCATAAATCAGCAGGACTGGATCATAACTCGGATCAAAGTGGGAAACTCTGTCCACTAGAGAAATCAGATACCCAATCTGGTGCAAAAATAAATGTCAGGTCAACCGCCCAATATCCGCGGTTGCCGCAAAGCCCCACAACTAATCCAACCTGACCCAGACACCAAGTCTCGACTACACTACCCAGAACCCCTGCTCGAACCTGAGCAACACAGACCACCTGACTAACAAAGAAGGAGAAAAGGATGACATGGTTTCTCCTAAGTCAAGTTCCAAAAGTAGTGCAGCGGTAAAAGATGGCCTAACTACATGTCCATGCACGCATGCTTTGTTCTCAGAAATAATAAAAGTGGGTGAAGCATATATTAGTAAAGCATGCTAAAACATTCCTACTATGGTATACCAATCTCACCCAAGTGGGCCATTCCTTGCTTACCTCTCGCTCATATCGGTTGTACATCAAATACGCCTGTTCTCAATCATAGAGGGGTGATATCCCCACATGTGCACTTACATTCACCATGATATAAAAACCTTATACAGTTACTAAATTAAGCTTACCCACCTGAAGTGCTCAATCCAAGGCAAACCTGGAGTCGGTGAAGAGCGTGGCCACTTGCACGCACAATCAGCTGAACCCATAACCACGGTACATGTCGCGCAAACCTCGGCTCCTAGCAGTGTTCCAAAAATACTCGCGAACCCTCCTGGGTACAACAAAAGGTCCAAGGTTACACTTTATGCTAAAATATCCAAGTATACACCATCTGCTAGAACCAGCCTTGAAGATGTGCAATTTTCACCTTCAGAACGGACTCTAAAAATTCCACCAAAAATACTGTCGCGTTCCTCGCGTCGATACCTTCGAAATGAGTACCTGCACGCCAAAGTCCGAGCCCCGTAGGCCGAGTTACAAATTCCACAATACAGGGCGCTCACAAACACACAACCATGCACAACTGTATCACATGCACCAGAGAAAGGGAAAAGTATACCTTCGGGCAGCTCCCGGAAAAATCCCAGAAAAATACGGTGATGATCCTCGCGTCGACTAGATAAAAAAAGTGTATAGGCTCGCCTCGATCCGACGCTCGTACAACAAGTTGCGCGCAAAACGGTGCACACACGAGTCCGCGCGCAAAATGATGCGCGCCACCAAACCTGCACACGAAACGGTGAACGCCATTAAACCCCGCATGGAAAACGGTGCGCGCCAACAAGACCTGCACGCGAAACGGTGCACGTACCACGAACTGTAGGCAAAACGGAGCACGATGCCGGAGTCCGCACGTAAAACGGAGTCCGCACCCAAAACGGTGCACGCCGCCGGAGTCCGCACACAAAATAGAGCACGGTGCCGGAGTCCGCACGCAAAACAGAGTTCGCACGCAAAACGGTGCATGCTGCCGGATTCCGCACGCAAAACGGAGCACAGTGCCGGAGTCCGCACGCAAAACGGAGTCCGCACGCAAAATGGTGCACGCAGCCGGAGTCCGCACGCAAAATAGTGCAATAAAACACGGTCCCTAACACAGATAAGAGCAAGGGGTCAAATCCAATGTCCAAAAGGATGCCTCAAAACTGTGCCAAAAATACCGCAAAAACAACACGCGGGACCTACCTCGACAGCGTCGCGTCGCCCAACCGGCCCAAATGGAACACCTCGCGCGCTCCGCGAGGTCCACGGCGCACCGTCGCATCCCCCAAAAATCTCCTCCTCACTCCCTCTCTCGCTCGGGTGAAGAAGGAAGAAAAGGAAGAGGAGAAGAAAAGGCGCGGGGGAGAAGGAAGAAGAAGAAAAGAAAGAGGAGAAAGGGAGTGGTCCACGGCCCCGGGTCCACGGTGGACCACCAATGGGAGCCCGCCAACGGGCCGGTCCACAAGCAGGGGCGCGCGCACCAGGCGCAGCGCGCGCCCCCTGCGCCACGTGGCGCGCGCCCAAGCGCGCCACGCGGGCGCGCAGCACGCGCGCCACACGGGCGCGAGACACCGTGCCCGTGCAGGCGCGGGACACCCCGCGCGCCACACGGGCGCGCGTCACCCTTGCCCGCGCGGGCGCGAGTGGGGGCCCGCCACGTGGCGGCCCCCGCGCGATCCGCGCCGAAGCACGCCAGTGCGCCCCTGCCGCGCCCGTACGCTCCTCGAGCCCGCGCGCCTTGCCTCGATTTCCGTGCCGCCAACCTCGGGAACCGGGCCGCGATGCCTCGAAAAACGTGCGTGCCAACCGGGCTCCAAATCAAATAAGTAAATAGTCCATTCTCAACGATTTCGCGCGCTGAATCCAAAAACGATGTCCATTTCTCCAAATTCTCATCCGAAAATTTGCCGAATGCCCCCGGATAGCCCACTTGATCCGATTTTCGCGCCGGGTCCAATTTTAATATCCATTGCGCGCGAAACCATTTCTAAGCATTCAATAGGGCCATCTGACTACTCTCGTGATCCAATTAACACACCGAGTCCATCAAAAGTGTCCAATTGGTGTACAAACGCCACCGACACGCCACAGAGGCCTCCAGAAGCGGCTGGTCAACCAGTAATCACATCGGGGAAAACCAGGTCCTCACATCCTCCCCCACTAAAGAAAGTTTCGTCCTCGAAACTAGCTCAATTCCACTAGGAGTCACAAACACCAAGGGTAAGTACTCAACATCATCATCTCCAGCTCCTAAGTCGTCACTCACTCCCCGTGATTACTCCCCAACAACAACAACAGCAACATCCAGTACGGCATAGCCCGATTGCGCAACCTCTAATCTCACGAGCCAGAATTCGCAACGGGCGTCCCTCGTACTCCAAACATTCCTAGATCTCAAATGGGGCGAGTCAATCACGGGCGAGAAATCCAAAAACATAAACTCTCGGAGCTGAGACATGAAACACAACAGGGGTTCCATCCAAAGTTGGGGGAAACAAGATAATCGCCAGTGCAACACGCACCAAACCACAACCTATGTCAACTCAACCAAGGCAATCCGAAACACACCCCCGCACTCATCGAAGAAAGAAAGAAGCCCTCACAAACAAGGGTCCTCACTCAGTCACTCCCGAATCCTGACCATCCGAGTGAACTACTCAGCCACGGTCTACCATCAAAAGGAACCCTCAGGGACACAACCACACGCCATTTCTGCCTCAACAGTCCACACAGCGCCAGCTGTGGAATCATCAAGCTCAACCCCAGCCAGCTCTCCTGGCACTGCCCAGTCCAAGAAGCTCCTTACCTTGACAATAATTGTCGATCTCGGCCAATTCCCAATTAGCATCCAAATTGGCCGGATTTCCACCGCCACTCCTACGGCTCGAACAAAGTGACCCAAGAAGTTATGCTTCTGAAGCTACAACTTGTACCTCAATAACTTGGCATACAGCTTCATCCACACAGGCATGGTAGCACATCCACAAGTGCTCCACGTACTCCAAGTCACTCTGGGAGTAAATCATAATATCCTTGGGGGAACACCACTCCCAATCCGTCCAAGTACAACTGGGACGCACAATTTCTCAAATCTTCAAGACAACAGGGCATTACTTATTCCATTTGGCCTTACTATGAGCTCATAATGCCCCTACCGTGTCCTAAACGCCATCTAGGCAAATTCCTCGGCTGTCTGATTCTGAGTAGGTACGCGCATCATACAATAACTGCCGGAGTATAACTCCATCAAAAGGTCCTAGATACCACCCGGACCTGTCTACACTCGAACCATAAAAGGACCCTCACAGTCGGGTATCAACGACGTGGCATCACCACAGTGTACCAACGGCATGGCACTAGGTCAAACAGACCCCTCGATCCATCAGATCCTGCGACTGTGCCATCAGCTCTCTCAGCTCTACCAGCGATATCCAATAAGGTGCTGTCGAGGGTGGCGCGGTCCCCCGAACCACGCCAAACACAATCTCTTTCTCCCTAACCGGCAGCATCGTCAACCGCTCAGGTGAAATCACACCCGGGATCTCGTGGGCAACAGAGATATCCTTGAATCCCGGTGCCGCCAAAAAGCACCTCTCACACCGTCGCTATAACCTGTGTGCTATACCTATCTCAACCATCAAGCCTCCTCTCGTCTACCTCACAGAAGGTCAAAGTCCTCTCTTTCTGCAGTCTAACATCCTGTGGCACTATATCAATCCAAATCCAAGCACTGGGTCGAAACACCGAACCGCTACAATTACCAGTAAGCCTGCCGGTACAACTCGCGGCCTCAGCTGCATTGGACATGATCCACAAGCCTCCTCCACATGCACAGCACTAACAGGAACCTGTACCTCGAGTGCACGTGGTAACAAATCTGCCTCTAGTCCATGCAGGAATACAACATGCTCTAACTCCGACTGCTGTGATGAAATCACACCTACGACAACTCGATCCACCACCGTGGCGCCCTCCAATCGGGCGGCACAGATTCATCCCCTCGATGCAAGTGGTTGTCGCTCAATCTGCCTGAAAATCAGGACTATCCACAAGGGAGTACGACCTCTGTCTCTGCTCACATTGAGGCGACGAATAGGGTCCTCCGCAGATAGCAAATCCATGCTACCGCTGTGCTACTCTGATACAGACGCTGGTACTGCCATCGGGGTCCACCTGATCCCTGATATCTTAGAAATCCAATACCTTGGAAAAAGAAATCAGAAATGCCTCTGCCGGCCGATCTGTCCTCCATCACCCGGCGCCAAGCACCAATATCCAGAACTCGCCTCTGGCGGCAGATCCCTATCCAAAGGAACTGCAGCGCCACGCTCCATACACAATGCCTACTCAAACGAGGCGTCAAAACCTATAACGGAGGGACTGAATGAACTGAAAGGTATCCTGGCGCAATCCACTCCCAGCCACATATCCGATGCGCCTCGTCCCTCGAACTTGGAGCGCGCAGTTCAACAACTACATAAACTCTCTAGCACATGGGGGCTCTCATTTAATCACACCACCACCACCAACCACGACTCTGCCTCCAAAGGCTTCAAACTCAATCTCACGAGCCGGGGTGGTTTATCTGCCGAATCTGGCTCAATAGATCGATCATGTCTCACAGCTCCTCTGCTGTCAACTATCCACCCTGCCTCGGTGCCTCGGCACTAAACATTGGCACAGAGGGGGTTACTCAGTGCTCCGACCACTGTGTCACCAAGACCAGCTGCTCACTCACTCTGCCGCTGATAAGCCTCTGACAATCCTGTCATCTGGGTCCGAAACTCTCTGACCTCAATCCGGGTATCCGGCCCAAAACCAACCGCTCAAGCTCAACTGCTATGACAGGAAGTACACGGGTCAAAACCCAGTATCGGGGAGACACAGCTCACCACGACGAAACCACAAAACAACACACAACAGCGCTCGACCCAATCCAGCGAAAGTCTAAAGCATGTCACCCGTTCCACAGCATTATGTTGTCTGCAGCCAACATAATCACTTAGGAGAATAAACATGCCAATCAGGACTCTCGCTAAAAGTCACGACTCTCACGAAGTCAACCAACCATCAAACCACAAGCCTAGGGTTTCTAAGTCCACCACGACCTACAACCAGGCTCTGATACCACTCTAATCTGTCACGCCCCGGGGTCGAAACTGCGACCCGGGCTCGCCAACAGATCCGCCACCTATGCCAGCCTACATAGGCGAAGCGTCCTACCTGCAAGAAAAGTACTACAGCTAAACATAATATCAGAGCTATAAATAAAAGAATCTGCTGTATAACTAAAATCAATCACTGTACAACTGGAAATGATGCAACAATGTCCACCTCCCGTAACACTACGACTCAACCTTTTCCATACGCTCCGAGTAGATCTTCTCCGCTCGCTCCGCAATGCGCCTCGATCACATGATTTGCATCCAACGCCGAATCCACGACGTCCAACCGAATCCACGGTCTTCACCAATGTAGCACGTATCGATCATACGAACGCGCCTCGCTCCGAATCCACTAAAGCGGTAGCACCTTGAATCCACAAGGCCACGCGAATCCACGCGCCGATTGTCCTCTCAGAAATCGTTGTTTTGTTGGTGATGACAATCAAATACTTAGATCATATAGATAAATAAGGAAATTCCATCTAAGTATTCATCAATTTGATTCTACAAGAAATAGAGAGTTTTGAAAACCCTAGAATCAAATTGATCAATATAGACGAAGAAACATGAAATTATTCGTGTTTTCCTTTCTTCTCTATATGTGGATTTTTCCTTTCGATTCCTTTTTAAAATAATAGAAATTTTGAAACCTTAGGAATCTTAGGAATTATTGGTCGTACCCTAAAAGATGAAGGGTAGGGTTTATTTATAGGTTAGAAACCGTTTGGAAAGAGATAAAAATCAAAAACTGACTTAACAGATTTTTTTCCGCACGGTGGTCCGGACTAGATTTGGCTGATCCGGACTGTCGTCTTTTTCAGAGAATTTTCTGAAAAAAAAAACAGTTCGGGGTCCGGACTAGAATGACCTGATCCGAACCGCTATCACCATACAACAAAAATTTACAAAGAATGTCCAAATAAAGGTAAATATGTCACGCCCCGGGAGAGGTCTGAAACAGCGGAAAACGCACATATTTTTTTTTTCTTTAAAGTCTTTTCTTCCGGCAACGTGCTCAGACTGCCACATATACAATATCTCTCTACACCACTGGACAGAATCTCCCCTATATATGTACGGCGTCGCACAAAAATATACATCAACCACAACCAGTTTTTCATACACAAAGTGCTAAATAAAGAGATACATTAGTCTTAGGATTCATACAAGAGAATATCGCCCACACGACATAACAAGTTGAAAGGATAAAGCCACAAGGTTTTAAAACAGTGCCTACCCGACACTCAGTTTTGAAAACAGATTTTGCAATCATTTTATTATTTTGAAACCCTCCACATTCCACATGCAAATACACAATAATAAAACCAAATCCACAGGACTAATATCTATTCGCATAGTCCACATGTCTCACATCCACATCACAAGATATCTACATCATACAATGTCCACATCTCATGCAAATAGTATCAACCAAATGTAATGATAAAAAGGAGTAGAATGTCACCGGAATAACGCAAACCGAATCACTCCCCATCCAAAGCCTTTCCCCCGTCCCCGTCCGAACCTGTCACATAGTGGGACGTTAGTGACCAAAAACATAGGAGGACAAAACGAATATCCATAATCATATGTCAATGTTAGGTACAAGAAAGTAGACAGGACATCAAACCGTAATCCAGAATAACCATTCCACCTTTACCATCCCTTAGTGTGCAGACCTAAGGAATAACCTTGCTCAATCCCTTGGTGCTCTTCTCACCCTCCCCTTACACCTTCGGATGGCCCCTACGCAATCCCCGCGTAAAGTTCACGGGTCCTTAGACCAACTTCTCTGGAAAAGTACACCCTTGCGGTGACCAAACCGCTGGTGTACGTGATAGCGCCATGAGCTTATGCTTCCTTGGTTGCGTACAACCCCGCGATACCTTTCACGATCCCATACTTATGAAATAAGATGCGGTACTTCTCACAATCCCATACTCGTGGAATAAATTGCGGTTCACCTCACGACCCCATCCTCGTGAAATAACCCGATAAGTCAAGTAACCGTGTCACGCCCCAGGGTCGAAACTGCGACCCGGGCTCGCCAACAGATCCGCCATCTGTACGGAAACTGCCGTACAGACGAAGCGTCTACCCTGCAAGTCAGATCCAAAGCTACACAAGTATCAGAGCTGAAAATAAAACTAGTAGCTAACAGAAAAAAACTGAACATCTGAACTAATTAAAGCTCCACTAATACATAATCCTCAATACAGGTCTCTCGAATGAAAAATAAAATACAAGCCTCACCCTCAGGGTACAAAAGTGGAAACAGAAAACTAACAGGGTACATCTACCTCTGACTCTCAATGCTGGTAAGGAACTAAACGGCCGCGTCCTCACCTCGAATTGCTGTCTCCGCACGAACCAAGCCGGAACAGCTGCCTCAACCTGTCACCGTAGCGGGTGTGAGATCTACTGCAGAAGGCATATCTCAGTGGGTACCGTCCCAATATCCCCGGTATGCCCACTAAGTCTACTGGAGGCAAAACAGATAGGTATGCAGATAGATAGATAGAAGGAAAGCAGGAAAGGAACTACAGCTAATAAGTAACAACATCATGCTGAAGGAACTCAACTCAGACCCTGCTATGCATACACTAACACTGCTAATAATATGCCTCAAGTATCATGCTCAAAGGAAATCTCATCTATGAACATGCAATGAAACTCACTCACACAAATCACCCAAATCTCAATGACTGTCCCTCTTTGGACCAGTCCAAGTCAAGCCTGCGCTCCTCTACTGCCACTACGCCCAAACAGGACTTGGTCTTACGTAGGGTGTCCCACACGGACTATCTCAATCTCAAGCGAACTCTAGTGTATCAACTAGTCGCATCATCGCAGCCTCGTCAGGCTCGGTATCATCATCGCATTCGGGGCGTAGCTCGAGGGGAGCGACCCCAACGAACTCAAGTGTCACAAGTATCTCATAACTGGCATGAAATGCCAGGCTCAGCAGGCTATAATCCACAATCAAACAGATCGGTATCTCAAAGCTCGAAAACACAACTCGGTCGGAAAAGAACCTCGACTCAAACAAGAATAACCCAAACGCTCTCACAGCTATGTCGGAGAACCCTCAACGACTCAATCTGATAATGCACGACCATGGCTGAGTCGGAAACCTCCGCGACTCGATCTGCCAGAACCCCAAATATCCTCAAAACTAAGTGGGAGAACTACCTCCACCACTAAATCAGAACACGACCCAAGATCTAGAGTAAACCAAACAGGAAAAATAAGTTCCCAATCTCTCACACGGGAGGCCTGGAAATTCTGAACGACTACCACCTACAACCCTATCAAACAAGAACAGGCTACAGGCGTAGTCGCCCATAGCTTCCGCCCCCGTACTGGAAAAATGCTAAAACTCTCTCATGACACTAGAAAGTCATCTCACAATGCTCTAAAAATGTACTCGGCCCTCGGCACGAGTATACAATCAATTCGAACAATCTGGACCATTCATAGTGTTCTCAATAGTTAAAAACCCTTTTTAAAAATGGAGTTTTACTTAAAACGGGGCACTAAAAATATATGAAGGTCCAGATGCAGCCTGAATCTCAAATGAACATGCAGTCTAGTGTCAAATAACCTCTAGGTTATACTAAAAAATGTCTGGGGCTCAAGAATGTCATTCTACAATTTTCTAGGCAACTATCAGATTTATCAATATAATAAATCAGCTAATCATGATCAATACATGATAAATAAGCTAAACATGATCAATATGCTTACAGAAGCATTAGAGGGCATTCCATAAATTTTGGAGAAATTCCAACCCACCTGGAACGCTTTCCGCAGGCAAAGCTGAAGTCGGTGAAGCGCCGGATCCTCAAACTGATGAAACCTCGAAAAATCGTGCCTCGCGCGCGCACACTGCCGCGAACTCGGAAAAAAAAAACCCCGGAAGAAACAAATAAATTTTCCAAGTTCCCACAAAAATCCGTGTACCCTCCGGCTCACTCCACGGCCAAAACTCGGGGCATACAAAAGCTTAAGAACACCCAAAATCACCACCAAAATCTCACAGCTCAAGAACAACACATAAACCATGTCCTTCAGTTTGAATAATCCACAGCACACTATCTTAGCACCCACAAGGAAGCTCCAGCCTACTACAAGTTCCCCTTTTTCAATAACTGCTCAGTAATTAAGTAAATGCTCACAACAACCTTATTACACTTACTCAAAAAACCACAGCACTATCACTTCACACAACAGCACAAAAAGCTCCATTGCACAATAGTAATAACACTCAAATAAATCCAATATTACAACCATCTCCAAGCGTACACACACACACAACCAACACCTCTCAATTGCTCAGGTGAAAGGATAATCACGCGTCGCGCACATGAACCGGCTCCGCACGGCAACTCGGCGAAAAAACTGCACAACTCGGCGTCGTCCTGTGAAAGCAAAAGAGACAAAAGCTGCGTCAAAACGGTCCATAAAACATCCACGCGACCCCCCCCCCCCGCTAGCCCCGTGGCTGCACGCAGCAGCCGCTGCAACCGCGCGCGGTGCTGCCGCACGCAGCAGCCGCGGCAACCGCGCGCGGTGCTGCCGCACGCGCAGTACTCGCGCGCTGCACGCTGCCCAGGCGCATGCCGCGCAGCGCCTGGCCTGCCGTGCGCTCAACAGAGCCTGCCGAGCACTCAACTGCGCTGCCGCACGCCCGCATGGGCTGCCGCGCGCGCCCGCATGGGCTGCCGCATGGGCCACGCGCGCCTGCATGGGCAGCGCGCGCGCCCGCATGGGCAACGCGCGCGCCCGCATGAGCAACGCGCGCGCCCGCATGGGCAGCGCGCGCTGCTGCAGCGCCCCAAGCTGCGCTCCACTGCTCTGCTTGAAGCTCCTCCAATGGACAACAAGTCCAAGCAAAACCAAAAACACCCCAAACCAACTAAAATCAAACCTCCAAAAATCCAAGCTCATCCTCCAATGCCAAAAAGAGCATCTCAAATTACAAAACAAAACTGCGCTTACCTCTCTCACAATTCCGTCGCGCGCTGCTCGTCGCGAACTCCGCTCGGCTTCCGACCGTAAGTCCACCATTGCATCTCCCTTGCAAACCCTCTCCTTTACAATTTTTCTCTTCATTTTTCATCACCCTAAACCTTCATTCTCCATTTTTTTTCCCTTCCTCTGTTTCAAACCAAAAGCTCTGCTTGCTTTTAAGAAGAAGAAGATGACGTGGAGGGCTACTTAATTATGGGAGGTGGGTGAGGGGCAGTTGGCAAGCAATAAATGCACAAGAAAAACACACTCCTCTAATTAAATGCATTCTAATCCACACTCTTAATCCAATTAATTAAATTCCCATTCTCTTTCTTTTACTTGCTGCCACACAGACTTGACTCAAAATTTAATTAAATTAATTAATCCGAAAAAGGCCAACTCCAAGTCACTTTTTGCCTTCGGGGCCTCCGCACCGGCCCGAAACCTCCCGAACCCAGCTGTAATCTGAAAATACACATGTGCACAGCTTTTTTTTTCTCCTCAAAAAGCTCAGCCGTGGAGTCGGTGTGCTCAAACCAAAAACCGGCTCCAAAACTGCCAGTTCCAACTCACTTTTCGCCCTCGGGTCCTCCACGTCAGTCCAGAACCTCCCGAACTCCGCTGTAATCTTAAAATACACCTATTCCAAGTGTTTCCAAATTTGTCTGCACTCCACGGTGAAGTCAAGGTTTCCCCGAAACCAGTCCTCTAACGGCGGACAATGCCCGGAAAACCCCGAATCAACCTGGGGCTTCCGCGAAGATCCGAGTCGACCCGAACTCATCTGTAAACACATATGGGACAGGCTCGAGGCAATTTCTCCGCACCACGCCATCTTGCGAGGTTGGTGCGCTATCCGAAATCCCGGTATTCTACACTCTCCCCTCCTTAAAAGGGTTTCGTCCTCGAAACCAAAATAAAACCATAACTCAGGAGGGGGTCTCAATCAAATAGGAAAAGTAGGAGATCCACAACTCATCCTCAGGCTCTTTGGTGGTCGCTCTCACTCATCACGATGACTCCACCGAACTTTCACCAAAGGTATATCTCGACTGCACAATTCCTTAACTTTACGAGTAAGAATTTGCATCGGTTGCTTCTGATAACTCAAAACATGCGGGGGATCAAATCCATACATTTCTCAGAATATTGATAACTCTTTCGCTACCCAAACAGCCACCCACGGCTTAAACTCGCAATACACTCTCGTATCTATTAATAAGAAAGAACCCAACATTAGGAACATTCCCCAATCCCCTAACTCTCGATTTTGAAAACCAGCCGGCAACGGCGAAAAGTTCGAAAATCCCGAATGGCGAGTGTCTTCACCCCAATCAAACAAGAACAGGTTCCGGCACTCTTTTCCATTTTTGGAGTAGCCCCCCGAAATCGTCGATCAGTTCGTCAAGCCTCGGCATAAAGAGAAAATGAGAGAGGGCATTGGAGTTGTTCCTATCTTCACTAACACTCCACATTCCACAATTCCAACGGTGGCATCCACATCAATGCTGGCATCATCCTCAGCTGGAACACACAATCCCACAAATCCTAAAAGCGGTAGGGCCTTAGTCAATCCATTTGACCGCACTGCAAGTTCATAATGCCCCTACCGGTTCTGATCACTCACTGGGCATAGCCCTCGGCTGTATGGTTCCACAAAGGTACCTGTCTCACAAATGAGCATCTACTGCAACACATTCCGAGTCTGTCTATACTCGAACCATCAAAGAACTCTCCCCGTTGTGTACCCACAACGTGGCGTCACTGCCGTGCACCAACGGCGTGGCATCACCACCGTGTATCCACGGTGTGGCATCAAACTCAAGTATCCCTCTCTCGGATCCTCACTGTCGTATTCCCACGACGTGGTACTGGGTCACACAGACCTCCCGATCCATCAAATCCTGCAGCTGCACTATCAGCTCTCACTCTCTGTCTCGCAGGTGATACTCCAAGAGGTGCCATCGAGGTTGGCGCAGTTCCAAAACTATGTCAATCGCTATCTCGATCTCAATCTCACTAAGCGGCGGCTTCAATATCAGATCAGGTAGACTTTCACCCGGGATCACATGGGCGATAAAGATATTCCTTAGTCCCGGTGCCGCCGTAAGCACTTCCTCTATAGTCGCTAGCAACGTGATACGACCACGACTCAACTCTGCCGTGGTCTAACTCCCTCTACAACACACTCCTCCTGACCAGGTCCACGGAGGGTCAAAGTCCTCTCTCGGCCATCCATGGTAGCATGGCATTGGGATAACCAAACTCTATCCAAACCCATAACAACACCTCAAAACTGATGTAGGACTAAAACTCAAGGAATCAAATCGAATGTCCTACTTACTCTGGCGGGACTGGCAACACTCATCCATGTGCTAAACGTGATCTGGAACCTGATCCTCACGTGTACAGACCAACAGTCCATCTCTGGCTCACATAAAGCTACCCCTGCTCTACTGAACACACACAAGCGGTATCGGCATCAACATGCTCTAACTCCGACGACTATAAGAAAGTCCACGCTTGGTAGAACACGCTCCGTTATCCTGGCGCCCTCCAGCCGGCAGTACAAACTCATTCACTAGATGCTGGTGGCCATCGCTCTATCTGTCTCGGCGTCGCTGCTCGGTCAGCCTATCGGTAAGTCGGATGAACCTCTTCATCCAGAAGGGGTAGGGGGAGTGTCGTCGCAAGCGGCAAATCCAAGCGCACTACTTAGGGACACTCTGCCTGAAAAGTCCTGACACTGCTACTGGTGCTTCAACTGCCGAGAACCTCCAGGTCTCTGTCTCCTCTGAGACACATGATCCCGAGACTGGAATCATGACAACCTGATCCACTCAACTAACCCAAAATCTGACAATGCTGGACGTCTCTCACTCGAGCTAGTCCCTCGCTCTTCGTCCCTCGGGGACGTGATCACTGATCCTCGGTCAATCCATCGAGAATGCACACTCGCTGCATCCAAAGTCGGCACTCGTCGCGAATGCACAAAGAGATAGGTATCTCGATGCAGTCCCCTCTCAAACATGATCAACCTTCTAGGCCTCATCCTGGGCAACATGGGGTACTCCGCTCCATAATCGCAGAAACTCGCTCCCAGTGGTCCAGCAGGACAAACTCGACGCCACTAACTCTCGGCATCCCTATCCAAAGTGCATAACCAAGTGCACATGATGCTTCTCCTGGATGAACAATCTTTAAATAACTTTTCCCATAGCAGCAATCCAGTCCTCGGCCTTCCAAGGCGTAAAAACTCGGTCCCGAAATCTGCAGGGGATGGAACTGGATGAAATAAAACAACCGGTCAGCAACCTCTCGCTGCTTCTGCGCCATCAGTGGCGCGATCAGGATCGAAGTCGACGACGTCGTAGCTGGAAGTACTACTAGCGATACCCCGGAAGATGCTCTCGGCTCAAGCATGTGCATCAAGCGCTCCATGTTCTCTTCCTGGCGCTGCATCGCCTCAAAGTCTGGCTACTGGGGCCTGGAACTCTCAGACCTCACTCTGCTCTATCCATTTAGCCTCCCGCTGTTCGACTCCTCATCCAAGGTCAAACACGCCCTCGCCGCTGCACGGCGTCTCGGAGGCATCGAAAACCACTGCAACAAAATAAACATTAGGACCAAAAACTCTCTCGACCCAATCAAGCGAAAGTCTATAACATGTTACCCCTTCTAAAGCATTATGTTGTCTGCAGCCAACATAATCATCTTTAGAGAAATAACATGTAAGATCACTCGCCCCAATCCTCTGAGGGAGGTACAAACTCAATCGGGACTCTCGCTAAAGTTACGTCTCTCACGACAGTCACCTACTGTCCAACCAATAGCCTAGGGTCTCTAAGTCCTCAACGACCTATATTCTTAGGCTCTGATACCACCCTAATCTGTCACGCCCCGGGGTCGAAACTGCGACCCGGGCTCGCCAACAGATCCGCCATCTGTACGGAAACTGCAGTACAGACAAAGCGTCTACCCTGCAAGTCAGATCCAAAGCTACACAAGTATCAGAGCTGAAAATAAAACTAGTAGCTAACAAAAAAAAACCGAACATATGAACTAATTAAAGCTCCACTAATACAAAATCCTCAATACAGGTCTCTCGAATGAAAAATAAAATACAAGCCTCACCCTCAGGGTACAAAAGTGGAAACATAAAACTAACAGGGTACATCTACCTCTGACTCTCAATGCTGGTAAGGAACTAAACGGCCGCGTCCTCACCTCGAACTGCTGTCTCCGCACGAACCAAGCCGGAACAGCTGCCTCAACCTGTCACCGCAGCGGGTGTGAGATCTACTGCAGAAGGCATATCTCAGTGGGTACCGTCCCAATATCCCCGGTATGCCCACTAAGTCTACTGGAGGCAAAACAGATAGGTATGCAGATAGATAGATAGAAGGAAAGCAGGAAAGGAACTACAGCTAATAAGTAACAACATCATGCTGAAGGAACTCAACTCAGACCCTGTTATGCATACACTAACACTGCTAATAATATGCCTCAAGTATCATGCTCAAAGGAAATCTCATCTATGAACATGCAATGAAACTCACTCACACAAATCACCCAAATCTCAATGACTGTCCCTCTTTTGACCAGTCCAAGTCAAGCCTGCGCTCCTCTACTGCCACTACGCCCAAACAGGACTTGGTCTTACGTAGGGTGTCCCACACGGACTATCTCAATCTCAAGCGAACTCTAGTGTATCAACTAGTCGCATCATCGCAGCCTCGTCAGGCTCGGTATCATCATCGCACCCGGGGCGTCGCTCGAGGGGAGCAACCCCAACGAACTCAAGTATCACAAGTATCTCATAACTGGTATGAAATGCCAGGCTCAGCAGGCTATAATCCACAATCAAACAGATCGGTATCTCAAAGCTCGAAAACACAACTCGATCGGAAAAGAACCTCGACTCAAACAAGAATAGCCCAAACGCTCTCACAGCAATGTCGGAGAACCCTCAACGACTCAATCTGATAATGCACGACCATGGCTGAGTCGGAAACCTCCGCGACTCGATCTGCCAGAACCCCAAATATCATCAAAACTAAGTGGGAGAACTACCTCCACCACTAAATCAGAACACGACCCAAGATCTAGAGTAAACCAAACAGGAAAAATAAGTTCCCAATCTCTCACACGTGAGGCCTGGAAATTCTGAACGACTACCACCTACAACCCTATCAAACAAGAACAGGCTACAGGCGTAGCCACCCATAGCTTCCGCCCCCGTACTGGAAAAATGCTAAAACTCTCTCATGACACTAGAAAGTCATCTCACAATGCTCTAAAAATGTACTCGGCCCTCGGCACGTGTAGTGATCCGGCCTTTCGGGGTATTTTTGACTTACGTGTAGTCATTTAAGCCCTTAAGTGAAATAAAATTATTCAATTCTTAAAAGTTGGCCATTGTGGGGTGCTAGTATTTTTCTGCGATAGAGCGCGGAAAAAGAAAGCCGACGGTGCGATCGGATCTGAAATCCGATATCGGGATCCCCCGGAACGGGATTCAAAGTGATACGGTGATTAGTCGTGCATCGGAATCCGTGCAAAATATCTTGCACCCATTAGAGATAAGGTGGGTTATCTCGTAGGGGATAATTAATTAGTTAATTAATTATCCCAGACGGAAAATAATAATTCTCTTACGTACGAATTAAAGAGAAATTAATTAGAGATAAAGTGCGACTATATAAGGGATCCCGATTAAAGAAAAGAAAAGAAAAGAAATAAATAAAAACCCTAATCGGTGAGAAGAGAAAAAGAAAAGAAAAGACGGAACCCTAACCGGAGGAAGCGGAGGAACCCGATCGCCCTGATTCACGTGCCGGAGATCGGAGAACGAGACGCCATCATCTACGGGGAGCGGATCCGGGTCTCCAACGCCGAAAGGAAACAAGATCGGTTCTTTAATTCCGATAGATTGAGGTTAGTGGTCGTTAATCTTTTTGTAGAATTAATCGGGGGTTTTTCGTGTTCTCGTAAGGTCGTATTAATTAGTACATCAATCGCGAATTTTCGTCGGGTTTTGATCCATGTTTTATTCTCGTTCTTGATCGAGGGTGATCGATGGTTTTTATCGAGTTTAATCGATGATTTTTAGTCGGTTTCTTTTTATCGGACTTGGTCGAAAATTCGATCGGGGTTCCGATTTATGTTTTGGTTGTTCGTGGATCAACGGTTTAGCCGTTAGATTTACTGCGGATTTATTCGGAGATTTTTGGGGATGTTTCGTTGGAACATAGTGGGTTAACGGAACGCCGTCGTTACCATGGTCGCGGGGTCTTCGCCGGAGTCGCACGGGAGCGAAAACGGAGAAGAAATCGCGAAACGGGAGCGAAAACGGCAAAGAAAACCGCGAAATTAGGGTTTACTGTGCTCGTCCGTACAGCACGGTCCACGGGTCCAGGCGAGCACCCGGTGCATGCCCGCAGCGTCGGAAGCACCAGACCCGGTGCACGGTTTCATGCACCGGCCCGGCCCAAGGCGCGCGGTGCACGCCTCATGCGTGCACCCGGCGCACGCGCTTGCGGCCGAAGGGCAAGGACCCGGTGCACTCTCGGGAGGTGCACCGGCCCGGCCCGAGATGCGCGGTGCACGCCTCCTGCGTGCACCCGGCGCATGCCGCCGCCGCCTGACGCCGTGAACCCGGTGCACGGTTGCCCCCGTGCACCAACCGACAGCCCGAAGTTCATTTGCTCCGTTTGAGTCCGTTTTTCCACCATTTTGAGCGTCGTCTTCGCCGTTGGGATCACAATCTCCGTGGTTTTCTTGGCATGGCAACTTGGGATCTTTTTGGTCACTATTTTATTTTGTTGGGTGCCAATTTCGCCGACGCTCTGCGCCTCGACGAAATTGTCGGGGGCGCGCCGTCGGGTCTCTTCTCTCATCATTTTCGCCGCCGGGGCCTTCTTGGTCTAACCATTGACGTCCCGAGTGGGCTACCGGTTGAGGATTGAGTTTTGTTGGACTTTTTCATCGAAAAGAGTAAATTGGGTCTTGTGTTTTCGGATGTTAGTACACGCTTTTGACTATAGTTATCCGTGCGGACTTTCTTTAGGTCCAGACGCGCAGCGGGGGTGCGCGAAGGATTTTGGTGTCCCGATCTCTCTTCAAATAGGTGGGTACGGTTGCTGTAAATACAACCAGTGCAGTAAGTGCATCTATCGTCATTAAAATGCTCTTAATTTATCTAACAAAGTAGATGGACAGTTTAACCTTTTGCATAATTGTGTTTTTATCTAACAATTGAAGCGGCTACGGTCGCGGTGCTCATGACACGCCGATCTCGGCAAATCCATTTTCGGATGCTGCACGTACACAGGCGGATTGGCCTCCGCATGGGTGTACTTTTCCGAAAGAGTGGTCTCTTATGACCCGTGTTCCTCACAAAAGTGTGGGTGCCGTGAGGACCTCTTCGCGCCCGCTGAAAATAGCACACCAGCATCGCGAAGAGGTTAAAAGCATCAAAGTAGGTGTTTGCGCACGAGGGGAGACTTTAGTCTCTCCGACAAATTATCACGCCCCGGGGGTTCGAATCGCGCGGAAGAGGGGCCGCCGATGCCCCTGATTCAGCCATATATTTTTTTTTGTAAAACAATACTCCCCGGCGCGTGCCCAGACCCGCCGCATACACAAATTTACTCTGCCAACGGGCAGAGTCTCCTTTGTATATGCACGGCGTCTCAACCACAAAGTGTCTCACAAGGCGTAGCACATACAATCTCTAACCAAATCAGTTGGGGTCTCGTACACATACAACCAAACAATTCTCATGATATTCTAGCATTCACTTAGAGCAGAGAGGCCGGTGTTTTGAAAGGATAAATAATCACAGGGTTTTGAAAGCGGCATCCACACGATGCCATCGTTTGTGAAAACAGTTCGCAAACACATAAATCCCGCAAGGTTTGTAAAGCTCGGTGCCCACACGACACCCATGTTTTAAAAGTAGTTTTTCGCAAACGGTTTTCTTTGCTTTTCATCGTTCAAAACGGCCAAGTAAGAGAGAACGTAGTATTCATTCAATTATTCAAAAAGGGAAAAGGGCAACATCCACTTCGACCCCACGGGGGTGTCGCAATCCACAACTAGCTAGCATGAATAATAATCGAAAAGGGAAAAGGAAGTCACTGTATCTGAAGTCACAAAATGCCAGAACAGCACTCTCGCGGCCTCACCGGTGCCCTAGCACTCGCCCCTGGACGAACCTGTCACGGAGTGGGAAGTCAGTGACTGGAAAAACATAATGAGCAAGAAAACTATAATAAAGCAAACCACTGTAACCAGAGCAACCATCGCCCCTCATACACCGTCAACCTGAATATGACCTGCACCAAGTATAGACCGGGCACCCTCCCCGGACACCGCACCGGGCCCCTACCCCGGTGCCCCCTCTCCGCCGAGCACCTGCCTCGGCCGCCGAGCACCAACCTCGGCGTCACCGCTCACACCCTTCACCCATGAGGGCCCCCATTCCTAACGCCACCGTCGCGTGGGGTACACGGGTCAACGTACCACTTTTCCGAAAAAGCACACCCTTGCGGTGGCCAAACCGCTGGTGTGCGTGTAGCAAAACTTGAGCCTCAGATGATAAAGCGAATAAAGGAAGAATCGGGGTCAGCGTTGCTCATAAGGACAACCAGAGGGGAAAACACCTTTGCTCATGAGAATATCTTAAAGAGAAGAACACCTTTGCTCACGAAGAGCAACTTAGAGAGAAACCCACCTTTGCTCACGAAGAGCAACTTAGAGAGAAACCCACCTTTGCTCACGAAGAGCAACTTAGAGAGAAACCCACCTTTGCTCACGAAGAGCAACTTAGAGAGAAACACCTTTGCTCATGTCCGCCCTTACGCAATTAACCTCGGCGAAAATACCCACCTTTTGTGTGCGTCGTCCGGCGTTCGGTACGTCCGTGATCGTGCGTCCGTCGCCAACAATGTCCTGCACTCCTGAAGGAATAAGGGCAAGTCAAGACTAAGGATCCGAAACTCACACCGACTCCCACCCATGTGCGGCGGAGTTCCCCGCCCGGCACCGGCCCGTGCGGCGCACACTCCGCCCGGGCACAGCAACGCGTGGCCCCAGCCCGCGCGGGCGCCCCTCCTGCGGACGGCCTCGCGCGGCCGGGCGCCGCGCGGCCGCGTTGCCCGCGATGCGGGGCGACCCCGCGCGGCACCAGCCCGCGCGGGCGCCCCTCCTGCGGGCGGCCCCGCGCGGCCGGGCGCCTCGAGGGCGCGCTGCCCGCGGTGCGGGGCGACCCCGCGCGGCACCAGCCCGCGCGGGCGCCCCTCCTGCGGGCGGCCCCGTGCGGCCAAGCGCCGCGCGGGCGCGCTGCCCGCCATGCGGGGGCGACCCCGCGCGGCCTTAGCCCGCGCGGGCGCCCCACCTGCGGGCGGCCCCGCACGGCCAAGCGCCGCGCGGGCGCGCTGCCCGCGGTGCGGGGGCGACCCCGCGCGGCACCAGCCCGCGCGGGCGCCCCACCTGCGGGCGGCCCCGCGCGGCCAAGCGCCGCGCGGGCGCGCTGCCCGCGGTGCGGGGACGACCCCGCGTGGCACCAGCCCGCGCGGGCGCCCCACCTGCGGGCGGCCCCGCGCGGCCAAGCGCCGCGCGGGCGCGCTGCCCGCGGTGCGGGGGCGACCCCGCGCGGCACCAGCCCGCGCTGGCGCCCCACCTGCGGGCGGCCCCGCGCGGCCAAGCGCCGCGCGGGCGCGCTGCCCGCGGTGCGGGGGCGACCCCGCGCGGCACCAGCCCGCGCGGGCGCCCCACCTACGGGCGGCCCCGCGCGGCCAAGCTCCGCGCGGGTGCGTTGCCCGCGGTGCGGGGGCGACCCCGCGCGGCCTTAGCCCGCGCGGGCGCCCCACCTGCGGGCGGCCCCGCGCAGCCAAGCGCCGCGCGGGCGCGCTGCCCGCGGTGCCGGGGCGACCCCGCGCGGCACCAGCCCGCGCGGGCGCCCCACCTGCGGGCGGCCCCGCGCGGCCAAGCGCCGCGCGGGCGCGCTGCCCGCGGTGCGGGGACGACCCCGCGTGGCACCAGCCCGCGCGGGCGCCCCACCTGCGGGCGGCCCCGCGCGGCCAAGCGCCGCGCGGGCGCGCTGCCCGCGTTGCGGGGGCGACCCCGCGCGGCACCAGCCCGCGCGGGCGCCCCACCTGCGGGCGGCCCCACGCGGCCAAGCGCCGCGCGGGCGCGCTGCCCGCGGTGCGGGGGCGACCCCGCGCGGCACCAGCCCGCGCGGGCGCCCCACCTACGGGCGGCCCCGCGCGCCAAGCGCCGCGCGGGTGCGTTGCCCGCGGTGCGGGGGCGACCCCGCGCGGCCTTAGCCCGCGCGGGCGCCCCACCTGTGGGCGGCCCCGCGCGGCCAAGCGCCGCGCGGGCGCGCTGCCCGCGGTGCGGGGGCGACCCCGCGCGGCCTTGGCCCGCGCGGCGCACCACCTGCGGGCGGCCCCGCGCGGCCAAGCGCCGCGCGGGCGCGCTGCCCGCGGTGCGGGGGCGACCCCGCGCGGCCTTAGCCCGCGCGGGCGCCCCACCGGCGGGCGGCCCCGCGCGGCCAAGCGCCGCGCGGGCGCGCTGCCCGCGGTGCGGGGGCGACCCCGCGCGGCCTTAGCCTGCGCGGGCGCCCCACCCGCGGGCGGCCCCGCGCAGCCAAGCGCCGCGCGGTGCTCGCCTGCGGGTGGTGCCCGCGCGACACTCCTGCCGCGCGGCGCCCCGACCGCGGCCGGCCCGGCGGCGGCGGCGGCGGCGCTCTCCGCGAAGACTCCACCCCCCGAAACGCCTACTCAAAAAAAACTAATAAAAACTCACCTTCGATCCGCCGGAAAAGAGAGGAAGGGGATCGTCCTAACGTTGCCCGGTTGATCCCGCGAGCAAGAAACCTCCGTCCTTTCCCCGAAAGCCCCGCCGTCGGTCGCACAAGAGCGAAAAAGGGTTGGGTCCCCGTTTTATTCTTCTCTTTTTTTTTCCTCTCGTGGTGTCTCTTAAAGAGAAACCCTAGCCGTCTTTTACTCTCTCTTTTTCCCTCTCGTGATGACTCTTAAAGGGAAAACCCCAGCCGCCGAACGAAGGGACCTAGGAGGGAAAACCTAAAACCCTAGGTTCCTCAAAGGGCAAAAGAATAATTAATTAATAGGGACAGATCCGGCGGCTAGAATTACCTCGAGAAACGTGCCGATCGTCCGCACGGATCCCGGGGCGCCTAAGTGGGGTCCGAACTTCGGAAAATTATTCCGGGTGAACCGGGAGTCGGAATCTTAAACCGATCGCGCCCCCGTTCTCCATTTCGCGAGCCCTTCGGCCTAAAAATGTCCGCGAGCCCCGACGGATTCTCCGGAAAAACACCAAAAATTGTCCCTTAGTCGGGCAGTCGAAGAAAAGGGGTAACGGGGAGGGTCACGGAAAAGTCAGGTCTTACATCACTCACTAATAAAAACAAGTTTCGTCCCCGAAACTTAACTCCCGCCTGCGGCGAAGGGGGTCCGGGTAGCACTCCTTTCTTCCTTGATTCGGGTTCCCAAGTTGTCTCACGTTCTTCCAGATTGCTCCAAAACGCCTTCACGTAGGGAAATGTCCGACTTCGTAGCTTTTCAGTCCTCCCGCGCTAGGGTCCGCACCTGGCTCTTCCTCGTAGTTCAAGTTTCCTTTGAACTTGATTTGCAGAGTCGTCAAGCACTCGCGACGGATTGGGGCATACTTCCGAAGCATGAATGCGCGGACACGACCAGAACTCGGTCGTGATTCGGTGGTAGGGCGAGGCGATGGGCCACGGGGCCGTCGCACTCCGGGATCCCAAAAAGTCCCATGTACTATGGCGCAACTAGCCTCTCAACCCGACCCGCTTCGCCCCTGAACGTTCCAACAAATCGGGGGGGGTTTGCAGCGCCTACCGTATGATGCTTTGTACGGTGTCATCCGGGTGCTTGTCTGGTAACTGACGTCGTAGGCGAACTCGACGAGGGGTAGGTAGCGTGACCCTCCGCCCATTCAAAACCAGAATGCACGCTCGGAGTTTGTCCTCGAGGATCTGGATCGCCCGTTCGGATTGCCCATCCATCTGAGGTGATAGGCCGGGCTGAAGTGTAGCTTGGCCCGAAGTAGTAGGTGTCGGCGTTCTGTGTAGCCCCGTAACTCATCGATGTACACTTGGTCAGTCGGTCTCGTGTCCAGGTCGAAATCCTTCAATAGTCCTAACCACCGTCTTCGCTGTAGGTTCGGCCCCTTCTGGGTGGAGAGGCGCTTAAGGCTTTGGTGGTCCGTGGGTGCGTTACCGTGGGCCTCGAAGAGATAGTACCTCAACAGTCTCAGGACGAGGACGACTGCGGCACACCCCAGGTCGTGTGTCGGTTAGTTCTACATGTAGTCCTTGAGTTGCCCTGTCGCATAGGCTACGACTCTTCCTTGCTGCCTTAGTACTCCCTCCAGTCCAATTCGCGATGCAGTGCAGCATACCTCGAAGTCTTCCCCGGGCGTTGGTACGGCGAGCACGGGCGCCCTTGTTACTCGCTTTTTAGGCTCTTCACAGCTTTCCTTAGCATTGGGCCGTCCAAAAGAACTTGGCTCCCTTCCGGGTCGAGCGGTTCAAGGAAGTGCATGCTCTTTACAGGGCTTCGTCTAATTCCGGGCAGTCAACGCGCAGCTGCAAGCTCCTCCCCTGTTCCCGCGCCAGTAGAACGGCCATGCACCCAGCCGGTGCCTTCCGCCCTTTACTTTTTGCTACTAAGTGCATGGTCCCCAGGTAGGAAGAAACATAAGAGCGCGCGCCTAAGTAGATCAAGGCCTAATCCGGTTGGTTTTGGACGAAAGAAAAGAAAGGAACTTAGAAAAGAAAAAGGGGGTATCTGAAGACTACGCCAACGGCGGATTCCCGCAATCCCTTTTAAAGGCGTTCGCCCCTCCCCAAAAGATCCGGGGAAAAGCAACCAGAAAAACAACGAAGCTATTACTAAGGACAAGACATAACCGAAACACACAACAGAAAAGAAAGGATGGTATAACTCACAAGACCTGGGGGGGGGGGGGGGGGGGGGGGGGTTTAGACGGGGTCAGTCAGGGATGGTTTACTCTGGTTCGACAGATGTCCCCAGCCAAAATAAAGTAGTTCAAGTATTACCTGTCGTCACTCAGTTCGGGACGTCGCATCGTCTGCTGGGGCGGCTGGGGCAGCCCTCCCGCAACCCCTGGGCCAGCGCCGCACTGCGTGGTTGGGCAGGGTCCTGGTGTCGTACGAGTCCGTCGACGGCGAGCCGTCGGGTTGGTCCTTCTGTGGGTTGGGAGCCGCGGTATCCTCTCGTCCTTTCGGTTGTGGCGTTGCGGCTGTGGCGGCCTGTTCTCGCGGACATGAAGCGCGGGTGTGATCTGGTTTGCCGCAACCATTGCAGTGGGAGTACCTCCAAAGGCAGTTCGTCACTCGATGCGCCTTTCCGCAGATGACGCAGGGCCCTTGCAGCGACTCCGGGGTTCCTGTTGGTACCTGCCCACCCTTCCTTGCTTTTTCCAGGTGCTGGTTCACCCGGTACTTTGGTTTGGGGCTCCCCTGCAAGGCGGGGGTGGCGGCTTTCTCTGCTTCGACAGGTCCCGGCGCCGGGGGCCTAGTGATGCCTGGCTTCTGGGGGCACGTGTAACGCGTGTGACCTGGTTTTCCACAGCGGAAGCAGTGATCATCCCGCCAGGGGCAGCCCATCATTCGATGTGCACCGCCACAAATGACGCACGGCTTCAATGGGTCGGGCCCCTCCTTCTTCACTGGTCCAGACTCCGGTCCTACCTTCGGACGTTTGGTCGCGCGGCTCGTCAGATAGGGGTCCTCCGCCGGGTAAGGGTAGGGGCACCCCTGCCGGGCGTACTCTTGTTCCGCACGCATGGCCAAATTGACCGCATCGTGATAGGTGGGAAAACCCGCTGGTGGCATCCCGTGAGGGGTACCGTCCCATGGGCCGTGCTGGAAGTGGTCGACGCTCTCAAGCTCCCGCGTCAGCATGCACAGACGCTCCGTGAGAGTCAGCAGCTGCCCTGCCACATCACGCAGCTGGTTGCGCAGCAAGCGGTTCGCTCCGGCTGCGGCGTCCATTTCCGTCGGTCGTCGCTCACTGAGTCGGACTGCTATTGTATCTGCGCACAAAATGAAAGTATACCTACCGTCACAAAACATAGAGACATAACTGCCAAGGTAACCTGGCTCCCAAGGGTTCTACCTAATCTCTACCCTCCCCCGCGCACACTCGTGTTCTATTTATTTATCCCTTGTTCACTTTATTACTCAGTAGCCAGAGTATTGCGCCCGTGGATGTTAGGCCCCGACTGTTGTGGTTAGAGTTTAAAGTCTCTGATACCATCTTAATCTGTCACGCCCCGGGGGTTCGAATCGCGCGGAAGAGGGGCCGCCGATGCCCCTGATTCAGCCATATATTTTTTTTTTGTAAAACAATACTCCCCGGCGCGTGCCCAGACCCGCCGCATACACAAATTTACTCTGCCAACGGGCAGAGTCTCCTTTGTATATGCACGGCGTCTCAACCACAAAGTGTCTCACAAGGCGTAGCACATACAATCTCTAACCAAATCAGTTGGGGTCTCGTACACATACAACCAAACAATTCTCATGATATTCTAGCATTCACTTAGAGCAGAGAGGCCGGTGTTTTGAAAGGATAAATAATCACAGGGTTTTGAAAGCGGCATCCACACGATGCCATCGTTTGTGAAAATAGTTCGCAAACACATAAATCCCGCAAGGTTTGTAAAGCTCGGTGCCCACACGACACCCATGTTTTAAAAGTAGTTTTTCGCAAACGGTTTTCTTTGCTTTTCATCGTTCAAAACGGCCAAGTAAGAGAGAACATAGTATTCATTCAATTATTCAAAAAGGGAAAAGGGCAACATCCACTTCGACCCCACGGGGGTGTCGCAATCCACAACTAGCTAGCATGAATAATAATCGAAAAGGGAAAAGGAAGTCACTGTATCTGAAGTCACAAAATGCCAGAACAGCACTCTCGCGGCCTCACCGGTGCCCTAGCACTCGCCCCTGGACGAACCTGTCACGGAGTGGGAAGTCAGTGACTGGAAAAACATAATGAGCAAGAAAACTATAATAAAGCAAACCACTGTAACCAGAGCAACCGTCGCCCCTCATACACCGTCAACCTGAATATGACCTGCACCAAGTATAAACCGGGCACCCTCCCCGGACACCGCACCGGGCCCCTACCCCGGTGCCCCCTCTCCGCCGAGCACCTGCCTCGGCCGTCGAGCACCAACCTCGCCGTCACCGCTCACACCCTCCACCCATGAGGGCCCCCATTCCTAACGCCACCGTCGCGTGGGGTACACGGGTCAACGTACCACTTTTCCGGAAAAGCACACCCTTGTGGTGGCCAAACCGCTGGTGTGCGTGTAGCAAAACTTGAGCCTCAGATGATAAAGCGAATAAAGTAAGTATCGGGGTCAGCGTTGCTCATAAGGACAACCAGAGGGGAAAACACCTTTGCTCATGAGAATATCTTAAAGAGAAGAACACCTTTGCTCACGAAGAGCAACTTAGAGAGAAACCCACCTTTGCTCACGAAGAGCAACTTAGAGAGAAACCCACCTTTGCTCACGAAGAGCAACTTAGAGAGAAACACCTTTGCTCATGTCCGCCCTTACCCAATTAACCTCGGCGAAAATACCCACCTTTTGTGTGCGTCGTCCGGCGTTCGGTACGTCCGTGATCGTGCGTCCGTCGCCAACAATGTCCTGCACTCCGGAAGGAATAAGGGCAAGTCAAGACTAAGGATCCGAAACTCACACCGACTCCCACCCATGTGCGGCGGAGTTCCTTGCCCGGCACCGGCCCGTGCGGCGCACACTCCGCCCGGGCACAGCACCGCGTGGCCCCAGCCCGCGCGGGCGCCCCTCCTGCGGACGGCCTCGCGCGGCCGGGCGCCGCGCGGCCGCGTTGCCCGCGATGCGGGGCGACCCCGCGCGGCACCAGCCCGCGCGGGCGCCCCTCCTGCGGGCGGCCCCGCGCGGCCGGGCGCCGCGCGGGCGCGCTGCCCGCGGTGCGGGGCGACCCCGCGCGGCACCAGCCCGCGCGGGCGCCCCTCCTGCGGGCGGCCCCGCGGGGCCAAGCGCCGCGCGGGCGCGCTGCCCGCGATGCGGGGGCGACCCCGCGCGGGCTTAGCCCGCGCGGGCGCCCCACCTGCGGGCGGCCCCGCGCGGCCAAGCGCCGCGCGGGCGCGCTGCCCGCGGTGCGGGGGCGACCCCGCGCTGCACCAGCCCGCGCGGGCGCCCCACCTGCGGGCGGCCCCGCGCGGCACCAGCCCGCGCGGGCGCCCCACCTGCGGGCGGCCCCGCACGGCCAAGCGCCGCGCGGGCGCGCTGCCCGCGGTGCGGGGGCGACCCCGCGCGGCACCAGCCCGCGCGGGCGCCCCACCTGCGAACGGCCCCGCGCGGCCAAGCGCAGCGCGGGCGCGCTGCCCGCGGTGCGGGGGCGACCCCGCGCGGCACCAGCCCGCGCGGGCGCCCCACCTGCGGGCGGCCCCGCGCGGCCAAGCGCCGCGCGGGTGCGTTGCCCGCGGTGCGGGGGCGACCCCGCGCGGGCGCCCCACCTGTGGGCGGCCCCGCGCGGCCAAGCGCCGCGCGGGCGCGCTGCCCGCGGTGCGGGGGCGACCCCGCGCGGCCTTAGCCCGCGCGGCGCCCCACCTGCGGGCGGCCCCGCGCGGCCAAGCGCCGCGCGGGCGCGCTGCCCGCGGTGCGGGGGCGACCCCGCGCGGCCTTAGCCCGCGCGGGCGCCCCACCTGCGGGCGGCCCCGCGCGGCCAAGCGCCGCGCGGGCGCGCTGCCCGCGGTGCGGGGGCGACCCCGCGCGGCCTTAGCCTGCGCGGGCGCCCCACCCGCGGGCGGCCCCGCGCAGCCAAGCGCCGCGCAGTGCTCGCCTGCGGGTGGTGCCCGCGCGACACTCCTGCCGCGCGGCGCCCCGCCCGCGGCCGGCCCGGCGGCGGCGGAGGCGGCTGCGACGGCGCTCTCCGCGAAGACTCCACCCCCCGAAACGCCTACTCAAAAAAAACTAATAAAAACTCACCTTCGATCCGCCGGAAAAGAGAGGAAGGGGATCGTCCTAACGTTGCCCGGTTGATCCCGCGAGCAAGAAACCTCCGTCCTTTCCCCGAAAGCCCCGCCGTCGGTCGCACAAGAGCGAAAAAGGGTTGGGTCCCCGTTTTATTCTTCTCTTTTTTTTTCCTCTCGTGGTGTCTCTTAAAGAGAAACCCTAGCCGTCTTTTACTCTCTCTTTTTCCCTCTCGTGATGACTCTTAAAGGGAAAACCCTAGCCGCCGAACGAAGGGACCTAGGAGGGAACAGCTAAAACCCTAGGTTCCTCAAAGGGCAAAAGAATAATTAATTAATAGGGACAGATCCGGCGGCTAGAATTACCTCGAGAAACGTGCCGATCATCCGCACGGATCCCGGGGCGCCTAAGTGGGGTCCGAACTTCGGAAAATTATTCCGGGTGAACCGGGAGTCAGAATCTGAAACCGATCGCGCCCCCGTTCTCCATTTCGCGAGCCCTTCGGCCTAAAAATGTCCGCGAGCCCCAACGGATTCTCCGGAAAAACACCAAAAATTGTCCCTCAGTCGGGCAGTCGAAGAAAAGGGGTAACGGGGAGGGTCACGGAAAAGTCAGGTCTTACACAAATATTCTGGGGTTGGTGCCCAATTTAATTGATAATTCTGGGGTTGGTGCCCAATTTAATTGATAATTCTCGGGTTGGTGCCCAATTTAATTGATAAATCTGGGGTTGGGGCCCAGCTTAATATGTGCAGGGTTTTAGCGAAATGGTTCCGGTGTATTCGGTTTGCTCCTTATTTCCTTATTGATATTAGACATCTACTTTGTTTGTCACTGACATTACCCACTCCGTGATAGGTGTTACGAGGTGCGTTAGCCGGGAGGGCGGTGAGACTGCGTCGCGAGAACCGTAGTCAGAACACTTGATTTTTATTATCTCATTTCTCTTACGCTTAATTTAGTTGATTTGCTTGTGGGTCGTAATATTCGTGGACATGTATTACTTAGCGCTGTGGATGAGGTGTACTTTGTAGAGTTATTATAGGATCCACAAGGATCTAAATAGGTACTATCAAACAACTAGAGGGGGGGTGAATAGGTGTAATACTTAAAAACTCAATCTCAGTGCAAAATAAAAACCAATGCGGAAAATAAAAACAGCACACCGAGATTTACGTGGAAACTCCAATCCAGGAGAAAAACCACGGGACCAACACGCAATAACAATCCAATAAGAATAGAAGAATAACAAGGTGATTACCGACTCCACGGACTCAAACCCCTCCTTCAGCTTCTTCGGACCTTGCGCTGACCGGTTGGATATCCACGCAATAACAATCCCTAAGAAAAGAAGAATAACAAGGTGATTACCGTCTCCATGGATTTAACCCCTCCTTCAATTTCTTGGACCTCGCGCTCCACCGATTTTGCACGCCCACTGCACACGTTCGAATCCACGAACGCCACTCGAATCCACGAGCACACGTTTCGAATCCACGAAACGCCTTTAGCACACCGAATCCACGATGCCACGTCGAATCCACGACGCAAACTCAGTCGATAAGAATATTGACTTCGATGGTGATCCTTTGCTTAGATTCTCATTGAGGAACCGTAGAAGAAATCTCTAAGCAAAGATTAGATCAATTCGACAAAAGATATGTTCTTGAAAGAACCATCGAATTGACCTAAAAGAGGCTATAAAGAAGATCGATAAAAACCTAGCCTCTAGGGTTGCTCTCAAGAGTTTTATGAAAAGATCGGCCGTAGCTCCCACGTTTTTGAGAAACCCTAAACGTCTATTTATAGTTTAGAAACCTTTGGAAAGAGATAAGAATAAAAAACATACCTTATCTGGAAATTTTCAGGACGGCGATCCGGATCGGATTTACTGCGATCCGGATCGTCGTAACGAGATTGACGATTCTAGAAATACCATGGTTCGGGATCCGGATCGCATTGCCCGATCCGGATCGTTCATACAAATTAGAAAACTTAACATTCGGGATCCGGATCGGAAATTGCATGGATCCGGATCGAAGTCTTGTATGAAGCAACAACCTTCGGGATCCGGATCGTTGGCTCTGATCCGGATCCTGAACATGTCCGAACACCAGTTTTTGATTATTATGCAATTAAAAGTTCATCCAAGTGTTTCTACACTATAAGAAAGTATTCGGATCACCACAATTATTTAGTTAAACATACCTGATCCTCTTGAATACTTTCTTCTTGAGATTGATGTAACTGATCCACAATTCTTCAACTTCAATCTTCAAGACTCAAGACACTGAGTGTCAACTTGAGCTCTTGTTGAATCTTCCCTAAGTCAATTTGATCCCTTTAAGACTCCGACTCAACTCACTGACTTGACTCACGAAATATGCCAACACCAAAATGCCGTAACAATTTCCCCCTTTGGCAATTTCGTGACAAAACCCAAAAATACATAAAAACGCTCAAGTCACTCATCTTAAACCAAAAAATCGAAATTCAATGTTATCACCAAAACATTGATTTTCTTTGCGTGAAAGATCCAATAAATACAAAATTACATTTGAACCAGACAGTCCTAGAACATACTCTATGACTTAGGACTTGGAGTCTTAAAGTGATGTAATTCCTGCAAAACAAAACTCCAAACAAAATCAAACGTTAGTTGTTAGAAATTAAAATCCTACATTTGATCCGTCTTCCTTTTGGTTCTTTTGTTTTTCTGCTCTTTCAATTTTTTCTTTGTCTCCCCCTATCTTGAGCATCTCTAACATGTTTTCCATGTTCTCCATGTTCTTGAGCATCTATGTTCTCCCCCTTTGTGATACGATCATCATTTTCCGTTCTCCCCCATTTTTCCATTTTCGTTTGTACTCTCTTGATGATCTCATCTCCGATCATTTCTCTTCTCCCCCTTTTTGTCACAAATTGTCAAACAGTGAACATACTAGACAAAACAACATTAGTTCATAGAGAAAGTGAGATAAAAGCTCAGTTCTGGTATATAACAAAAATGCAGATTGCGTACCTGTACCAGCAAGCAAAAATCAAATAATTTATTGAACCAAATCCAGATTTTAGAATCTTTTCAAATACCGATTTGTATTCCATCAAGAAAACAATTTAACTGCTTGAAATTAATATGAGATCACATAGATGTCATTCAATCCAATTAATTTTACAAAAATTAAAAAGATTTACTCCGAAATCATGAAAAATAAAGGTAAAACATTATAAACCGTTTTTCATGTTATATTCATCAAACACAAGTCATCAAAAATAATCTTGAGATCCAAAGTCTATCAAGATGTAACGGATTTACAAAGATGACTTACAGAGATTTCCAAATGACATTAATTTTGAATTTTACCCTTTCAAATTTGAGATAAGTACTAAAATACCTGAGGGTGGCTCTTTGAGCATCTTTCAACTATCCCACCTTATACCAACCAGGAGATTGTTCAAAATAAGGGCTTTAAATTTAAATCTCCGAATGCTTCAACTAAACAAAATTTCATAAATAATTTTCAAGCATCAAAACATGTGGTAGCTTCACACACAGACCGGACGACCGGGGTGGCAGCTCTTTTCAACATGTGGTGGTAGTTTTCACACTCCTTTCGGATGTAACTCTTTCCACATCTTTTGCAAATCATTTCAATACCCTTGTAAGAATGCAATCTCTTACGTGAAAGAATTAAATCCCAAATTTTAGTCTATCGGTTGTCTCATGTTTATCACAATGAATTCACACAACCGAGATAGATTAAGCATCTAAAGATCACACATGATTTCTAAAATTTGATGCTTATAATATCAAAAACTCCTATAATGAAGTATCTTCAAGATTATGATTACGGAGTAAAGTTGATAATTCATATAAAATTAAATTGGAGTGAATGAACGTGAAAACCCTTTTCATTCAATGCACTTGTTCGTTAAAAACCTTTTGTTCAAGAACAAAACATAAAACCAAGAGCATTGAAAAAACATGTAATGCAAAGATTAAGAAAAATATGAAAGGAAAACCAATCAAAGCATTACATACAGTCATAAGCTATTTAGAATTTAAGACAAGGAAAGATATCACCTTTCCGAATCCAAAATCGCTGGATTTTGGGTTGTCTTGATTCGTTGTGGCCGGGGGTTGTCCGCTTTGACTGTTGGTCCACCTTAGGTCTTTGCCTCGTAGTGATCCACTTGTATGATTGATATTGTGGCTCGGACCTTTGGTGGGTTGAGTGAACTCCTTTGACTTGATGTGTCTTTTGATTCCGTTGAGTTCGCTCCGTAGATGAAGTTGCCGAAGGACTCTTCTTTCTCTTTTTCGGGCAATTCTTCACCAAATGTCCTTCAAGTCCACATAAGTGACACGTTCTTCCTTTCAATTTGAATGTGGAACTTGAAGCATTCACAGTTTGGTTCTTTTTAAATCCCAAACCAACCTTGCTTGATTGACCTAATCCGGACATACAATCAAGTTTCTTGGAACCAGTTGAAAGCCTTTGTATGTCGGATTTAAGTTCATGAACTTGCTTGGTCAAAGCTTGGTTGGTGACATGAATCTCCTCAAACTGTTTTTCTAGAAAACCAATCTTGTCCGTATATGATTTAGCGTTTGTCTCCGATTGGTTTAGCTTTTCTTGGAGGATTTTATTGTTATTCAATAAACGTCCTTGTTCCTCCTCGAGATCATGAAGTTTTATCTTTAAAGCATGATTCTCGTCTTGATTCTCAAGTCGTTGCTTCCTCAACTTCTTGATATGCTTGGCCATCTTCTTAGATTCCGCAAGAAGTTGTTGATATGCCTCAACGAGTTCTTCCTCGTCCGACTCCCCCTCACTTGATGACTCTCCGCCGGTTGTTGATGTTTCATACAAAATCAAAGGAGTAGAGTCAGTGACTAATGATGATAAACAATTATTAGAAGAGGGAAAATGAGAGGCATGAGAAGCAACGATTTTTTTCTCTTTACTTGAGGTCGATTCATTAGAAGTAGAATCGTCCCAAGTTTTCGCTTGCAAAGCCTTCTTTTTATATGATTTCGGAGAAGGACAATCCGTTGAAAAATGGCCGTAGCCTTTGCATCGATAGCATTGGATTTCCCCTTCGAAATCATCTTTTTCTTTTTCTTTAGAAGGTTTTGCAAAGCTTTTGAGGTTAGAGGATTTAGAACCCGATGATCCTTTAGAAGGATTCGTGGATGAAGATCCATCGGTTCGATTCTTCCAAAATTTCCGACGAAATTTCTTTACGATCCACGCCAATTGTTCTTCAAAATCGGCAAAAGAGATTTCATCGTCGGAACTTGATTCGCTATCTTCTTCCTTTGTTGATTTGAATGCAATACCTGTAAGCTTAGAAGAAGACTTGGAAGAAACTTGATTAGTAGGAAAAGTCATTTCATAAGTTTGCAAAGCACCTACTAATTCCTCTACACTCATCTCATCCGGATGACTAACGGTTTCAATGGCGGTAACCTTTGCCCTAAACCGTTCCGGAAGAGTCCGAAGTATCTTTCTTACAATTTTCGACTCCGGGATCTTTTCTCCTAAATTAGCACATGTATTTATTACATCTTGAAGTCTAGTGTAATAATCTGTAAACAATTCATGCTCTTCCATATGAATAGAGTCAAATTGACTTGTAAGCATCTGGAGCTTTTGAATTTTTACAAGATTAGTACCCTCATGTGTAATTTTGAGAATATCCCAAATTTCCTTCGCGGTTTCACACGCGGAAATTCGTGTGAACTCAGTCGAGGAAAGAGAATTAAATAAAGCGTTCATACCTTTCCCATTGTAAGAAGATCTTTCAAATTCCTCTTTGGACCATCTAGAGCGAGGTTTTGGGGTAGTAGAATTTCCTACTTCCTCAACAGGATGCACCCAACCGTATTCCACGGATTGCCATACCCGCTCATCAAATGCGATGAGAAAGCTCTCATCCGCACTTTCCAATAAGCATAATTAGTCCCATCAAAAAGATGAGGTCTATAAATATTACCACTTTCACCCATCATGATAGATAAACCTAAAACCCGCTCTGATACCAATTGTAGAGTTATTATAGGATCCACAAGGATCTAACTAGGTACTATCAAACAACTAGAGGGGGGGTGAATAGGTGTAATACTTAAAAACTCAATCTCAGTGCAAAATAAAAACCAATGCGGAAAATAAAAATAGCACACCGAGATTTACGTGGAAACTCCAATCCAGGAGAAAAACCACGGGACCAACACGCAATAACAATCCAATAAGAATAGAAGAATAACAAGGTGATTACCGACTCCACGGACTCAAACCCCTCCTTCAGCTTCTTCGGACCTTGCGCTGACCGGTTGGATATCCACGCAATAACAATCCCTAAGAAAAGAAGAATAACAAGGTGATTACCGTCTCCACGGATTTAACCCCTCCTTCAATTTCTTGGACCTCGCGCTCCACCGATTTTGCACGCCCACTGCACACGTTCGAATCCATGAACGCCACTCGAATCCACGAGCACACGTTTCGAATCCACGAAACGCCTTTAGCACACCGAATCCACGATGCCACGTCGAATCCACGACGCAAACTCAGTCGATAAGAATATTGACTTCGATGGTGATCCTTTGCTTAGATTCTCATTGAGGAACCGTAGAAGAAATCTCTAAGCAAAGATTAGATCAATTCGACAAAAGATATGTTCTTGAAAGAACCATCGAATTGACCTAAAAGAGGCTATAAAGAAGATAGATAAAAACCTAGCCTCTAGGGTTGCTCTCAAGAGTTTTATGAAAAGATCGGCCGTAGCTCCCACGTTTTTGAGAAACCCTAAACGTCTATTTATAGTTTAGAAACCTTTGGAAAGAGATAAGAATAAAAAACATACCTTATCTGGAAATTTTCAGGACGGCGATCCGGATCGGATTTACTGCGATCCGGATCATCGTAACGAGATTGACGATTCCAGAAATACCATGGTTCGGGATCCGGATCGCATTGCCCGATCCGGATCGTTCATACAAATCAGAAAACTTAACATTCAGGATCCGGATCGGAAATTGCATGGATCCGGATCGAAGTCTTGTATGAAGCAACAACCTTCGGGATCCGGATCGTTGGCTCTGATCCGGATCCTGAACATGTCCGAACACCAGTTTTTGATTATTATGCAATTAAAAGTTCATCCAAGTGTTTCTACACTATAAGAAAGTATTCGGATCACCACAATTATTTAGTTAAACATACCTGATCCTCTTGAATACTTTCTTCTTGAGATTGATGTAACTGATCCACAATTCTTCAACTTCAATCTTCAAGACTCAAGACACTGAGTGTCAACTTGAGCTCTTGTTGAATCTTCTCTAAGTCAATTTGATCCCTTTAAGACTCCGACTCAACTCACTGACTTGACTCACGAAATATGCCAACACCAAAATGCCGTAACATACTTTTATATTTCGGTTCTTTTGGTGATGTTTTCTTATGCGGCACGTTTTCATGATAAACCAAATGACTTCGAAAAGGTTTTCTCAAAACGAAGTGCCGTGTGGGCACGGGTTTTGTAACCGCTGGCTTTATCCTTTCCAAACACTGATGCCGCTTTAATATTCCGCTTGATGATGTATGTCTATTGTATGGTTGATGGTTGGTGTTTGATGTATGCTGTTGTAAATGAGACGCCGTGCATATACAAAGGAGACTCTGTCCGCGGGCAGGGAGAATTTGTGTATGTGGCGGTCTGGCACGCACCGGGGATGAGGTTTAAAATACCTTGTTAAGGAAGAAAAAAAAAAGATACACGCAATTTTCCGCTTTGATAGACTCAAAAACCCCCGGGGGCGTGACAGATTAAATGGTATCAGAGAAAAACAACCATAACCATAGTAGACGTGATCCACATCCACAGTGTAGGGTACCACAAGCAAATTAGACATGAGATAACCAAGGTATAGGTGCGTAGTATGTGAGAGTACGGGGAAAAGGGGAACGTAATGTAGGTGTAATCGTAAGACATGGTGTTAGGGTTATAACCTTAGGGTTAACGTGGTTTCTTTGTCTATAGCGGACGATGGCCCGGACTAGATCGTCCACCGAGAATGCGGACGCGGACAGAGTGACCCCGACCACCGCAGAAAACCAGCTCCTCCGACAACAACTGCGGGAAATGGCCGGGCAATTAGCGACGCTGACGGAGCAGGTTCGTCACCTGACGCAGCAACAGGCAACCGCGCCAGCCGAGCGCGACCCGACCCTTCCGCCCGAAGCCACCGCACCCACTACGGGACCGCAAGGGACGGGTGTCACGACGACGGAACAGCCCCCATCCCCAAGGGATGTACCTACTCCGACGACCACGGGGCCCGCGATGGGAGCGACAGCAGGGGAGGCGGGAACGACCCCTACTCTCGGGGGGGTCCGCCGCTGTAGGAGGGATCACGGAGCAATGAACGACGTGAGAAAGAGTCAGGACGAATTTGACTAGGTTCAAGAAGCATGACCCTCCCACTTTTGAGGGAGAGACGACCGATCCATGGGTCGTCGAGAAATGGGTAGATACCATGGAAAAACTCTTCGAGGACCTACTGATGGAGGAACACGAACGGGTTCCACTAGCCGTCCACTTTCTCGAAGGGAATGCACGCATCTGGTGGAAGACGGTACGCCCGGACCCATCTACAAACGACCCGCTACCAACATGGACGGCCTTTAGAGAGGAACTTTTTGACGCTTTCTTCTCCGATAGCGTCAAGCGGCAATTGGAAGACGACCTGAAGAACATTAGACAAGGGAACCGCTCGGTCATGGAATATCAAAGGGAGTTCGTAAGATTGGTTAACTGCGTCCCGTTTGTTATACGAGATGAACCCCACAAGGCCCGTCTTTTTGTGGACGGGTTACGGAGCGACATCTTCGAGATGGTTCAGGCAGCGGACCTGCGCACGTTCAGGGAAGTGGTGGATAGGGCCACCATAGTGGAGCGGGGGTTCGCTATCACCCGAGCTCGACGTGAGGGATCGGAAAATAACCGGGAGAGGAAGCGGACACAGACTTACCCGGGAAGGGGTCCGTCTGGTGGGAGCCGACCCCCAAAGTACCCCAAGACGCAACAAGGAAGCAAGAGTGCACCTATTGGAAAGCCGCGACCAGCAAACAAGCCATGTGTTATTTGCGGAGCATCGCATCCAGTGACGGAATACCCTAAGAGACAGGACCACTGTTACCGCTGCGGCAAACCAGGGCATCTCCGATTCAACTGTCCCCTGAACACTGGAGCGGCATCTTCCGCAGCCTCCACCCCAACGGCACAGCCACCAGGACGGGGTAGAGCATCAACGGGAATGCCCCCACACCCTCCGGCGCCAAGAGCAGAAGGAGAATCGCGACCACAACCAGGAGGCAGGCTCTACTCCATGGGCCAACATGGAGCGACACTGCAAGAGGAGGCGGTCGCAGGTATTACCTCCGTTTCTAATTTCCGAGCACGAACCCTGTTGGACACCGGGGCGACACGCCCCTTTATTTCCCGCACCTTTGCACAAACACATCTGCTAGAAAGTAGTCCCCTTGATGTCTTACTGACCGTCCAGACCCCTGGGGGGCCAATCGCGGCAACTGGCCTAGTACCCTCGTGTCCAATAAGACTGGGAAGGTTGACGTGCCCCTGGGATCTGGTGGTCATACCGCTAAAGGAATACGACGTGGTTTTGGGCATGGACTGGCTTACCGAGTATCAGGCGGTCATCGACTGCGAGAAGCGCCAGGTGCAACTACAGAAGCCGGGATTTCCAGAAAACGTGTACTTGTTATGTAAAAGCACTTCCTTTTTGGCTATCATCTCCGCGTCGCGAGCTAGGAAGTTGATGGAGGGCGGGTGCGTGGCCTATCTAGCCTCGGTAGATTTAGCCACCCGACCCGTTCCCTCGCCTTCCAAAATTCCCGTGGTAAGGGAATTTCCGGACGTGTTTCCGGCAGAGCTCCCCGGAGCGCCGCCGGAACGAGAAGTCGACTTCCCTATTGAACTACTTCCCGGCACCAAACCCATCACCAAGGCACCGTACAGGATGGCCTTCGCGGAGTTGAAGGAACTCAAGGCACAGTTGGAGGACCTTTTGGATAAGGGCTTCATCAGACCTAGCGCGTCACCCTGGGGCGCGCCCGTCCTGTTTGTGAGGAAGAATGACGGAAGTCTCCGGTTGTGCATCGACTACCGGGAGATAAATAAGGTCACCGTTAAGAACAAGTACCCCCTGCCAAGGATCGACGACCTCTTCGACCAACTACAGGGGGCGACGGTGTTTTCAAAGATTGACCTGCAGTCGGGCTATCATCAGGTCCAGGTCAAGGGGGAGGACATCCCCAAAACGGCTTTTCGGACTCGCTACGGTCATTACGAATTTACAGTAATGCCGTTCGGGCTCACGAATGCCCCGGCGGTGTTCATGGACATGATGAACAGGGTATTCAAACCCTTCCTGGATTTATTCGTGGTGGTCTTCATCGACGATATCCTCATCTACTCCCGTACAGACGAGGAACATGAAGAACATCTGCGCACAGTCCTCCAGACCCTACGGGAACAGAAACTCTATGCCAAACTCAAAAAGTGTGAGTTTTGGCTCCGAGAGGTTGGCTTCTTAGGGCACGTAATCTCAGCGGCTGGAGTCGCAGTCGATCCGAAGAAGATAGATTCGGTGACGGACTGGTCCCAACCAACGACGGTGACGGAGGTTTGAAGCTTTCTAGGATTAGCCGGGTACTACCGGCGCTTCGTGGAGGGTTTCTCCAAGATAGCCACCCCCTTAAACCGCTTGACTAAAAAGGGGGAAAGGTTCATCTGGACGGACAAATGTCAGAGGAGCTTCGAGGAGCTCAAGGATAGATTGACGCGAGCCCCGATTCTCGCCCTGCCAGAACCAGGGGAGGATTATGAAGTGTACTGCGATGCGTCGCGAAATGGACTGTGTGGAGTACTCATGCAACGGGGAAAGGTTATAGCCTATGCGTCAAGGCAGCTCAAGGAATACGAGCGAAAGTACCCCGTGCACGATTTGGAACTCGCAGCGGTTGTGTTCGTCCTCAAGCTTTGGAGACACTACCTGTATGGGGCACACTGCAATGTGTACTCAGATCATAAAAGTCTTAAGTACCTTTTCACCCAAAAGGAGTTAAATTTGCGACAAAGACGGTGGCTCGAGCTACTGAAGGATTACGATTTAACGATCCACTACCACCCGGGAAAGGCAAATGTGGTGGCCGACGCCCTGAGCCGTAAGGGGCAGGCCGAGAAGGCAGGGGTAAGTGCCATCACCCAGCAAGATAGTCTGATTGCGGAATTTTCGCGATTAAGACTAGAAGTAGTACCAGCGGGTACAGTCGAACAACTTCTGACACTGGTGGTCAGACCTACCCTGCTTGACAGAATTCTCGAGGGGCAGTCGACTGATGACCAACTCCAGCTGGTGCGAAGTAGAGTAACTGCCGACCAAGAAGGTGATTTCACAGTAAACTCCGACGGCACAATACGATTTCGGGGACGAATCTGCGCGCCGGATCTACCGGAACTCAAAGAGGAAATCCTGCGGGAGGCGCATACCGCTCCATATACAGCGCATCCCGGGGGAACGAAGATGTACAAGGACGTCAAACAGACCTTCTGGTGGCCCAAAATGAAGGGAGACGTGACTCGGTTTGTGGCACACTGCCTGATGTGCCAACGAGTGAAGGCCGAGCACCAGCGTCCATTAGAAAAATTGCAACCCTTACCGGTGCCCGAGTGGAAATGGGACATGATTACCATGGATTTTGTGACCGGGTTCCCGAGATCGTCACAGGGACACGATGAATATGGGTAATCGTGGACCGTTTGACGAAATCAGCCCACTTTCTGCCCATACACACGACGTGGGCGCGGGAACGACTGGCGCAAACCTACATCAACGAGATAGTAAGGTTGCATGGGGTGCCGACGTCCATCACGTCGGACAGGGACACGCGATTTGTGTCAAACTTTTGGCAGAGCCTGCAGCGAGCAATGGGAACCAAGTTGCACTTCAGTACGGCTTTTCACCCGCAGACCGATGGACAATCAGAGCGGGTGATACAAATTGTGGAGGACACGCTTCGGGCATGCGTTTTGGACCTGGGCGAAGGGTGGGCACGGTGTCTGCCCCTAGTGGAATTTGCCTACAATAACAGTTACCAGGCCAGCATTCAGATGGCACCATACGAGGCCCTGTACGGGCGCCGCTGTCGGTCTCCAATATGCTGGGACGACTTGGGTGAGCGTAGGTTTCTGGGCCCAGATCTCATGGAGGAGACCGAAGCAAAGGTGCGATTGATTAGACAAAGACTACTGACCGCCCAGAGCAGACAGAAAAGCTACGCGGACAACAGACGCCGAGACTTAGAGTTCATGGTGGGTGAACATGCGTTGCTCCGAGTTTCGCCCTCCAAGGGGAACCGACGCTTCGGCATAAAGGGAAAGTTAAGCCCGAGGTACGTAGGACCTTTCGAGATCCTAGAATGCATAGGACCGGTGGCGTACCGATTAGCCCTGCCGCCAAATCTCGAACGAGTCCATAACGTGTTCCACGTCTCAATGCTCCGGAAGTACCTAGCCGATCCCTCTCATGCCTTGGATGCCTCCACCATCGAGTTGCGAGAGGATTTAAGCGTCGAGGAGACGCCGGTGCGGATTTTGGCGAGAGAGGATAAGAAGTTGCGCAAACGAACAATCCCCTATGTAAAGGTCCAGTGGAGCAACCATGAAGAGCGCGAGGCGACTTGGGAACTGGAATCGAAGATGAGGGAATGTTTTCCCGAATTGATTAGTGGGGTTTGTATTTAAGTTTCGGGATGAAACTTTTTATAAAGTGTGAGTGGTGTAGTGATCCGGCCTTTCGGGGTATTTTTGACTTACGTGTAGTCATTTAAGCCTTTAAGTGAAATAAAATTATTCAATTCTTAAAAGTTGGCCATTGTGGGGTGCTAGTATTTTTCTGCGATAGAGCGCGGAAAAAGAAAGCCGACGGTGCGATCGGATCTGAAATCCGATATCGGGATCCCCCGGAACGGGATTCAAAGTGATACGGTGATTAGTCGTGCATCGGAATCCGTGCAAAATATCTTGCACCCGTTAGAGATAAGGTGGGTTATCTCGTAGGGGATAATTAATTAGTTAATTAATTATCCCAGACGGAAAATAATAATTCTCTTACGTACGAATTAAAGAGAAATTAATTAGAGATAAAGTGCGACTATATAAGGGATCCCGATTAAAGAAAAGAAAAGAAAAGAAAGAAATAAAAACCCTAATCGGTGAGAAGAGAAAAAGAAAAGAAAAGACGGAACCCTAACCGGAGGAAGCGGAGGAACCCGATCGCCCTGATTCACGTGCCGGAGATCGGAGAACGAGACGCCATCGTCTACGGGGAGCGGATCCGAGTCTCCAACGCCGAAAGGAAACAAGATCGGTTCTTTAATTCCGATAGATTGAGGTTAGTGGTCGTTAATCTTTTTGTAGAATTAATCGGGGGTTTTCCGTGTTCTCGTAAGGTCGTATTAATTAGTACATCGATCGCGGATTTTCGTCGGGTTTTGATCCATGTTTTATTCTCGTTCTTGATCGAGGGTGATCGATGGTTTTTATCGAGTTTAATCGATGATTTTTAGTTGGTTTCTTTTTATCGGACTTGGTCGAAAATTCGATCGGGGTTCCGATTTATGTTTTGGTTGTTCGTGGATCAACGGTTTAGCCGTTAGATTTACCGCGGATTTATTCGGAGATTTTTGGGGATGTTTCGTTGGAACATAGTGGGTTAACGGGAGGCCGCCACCGCCGTTGTTAAACGGGAGGCCGCCGCCGTCGTTACCATGGTCGCGGGGTCTTCGCCGGAGTCGCACGGGAGCGAAAACGGAGAAGAAATCGCGAAACGGGAGCGAAAACGGCGAAGAAAACAGCGAAATTAGGGTTTACTGTGCTCGTCCGTACAGCACGGTCCACGGGTCCAGGCGAGCACCCGGTGCATGCCCGCAGCGTCGGAAGCACCAGACCCGGTGCACGGTTTCGTGCACCGGCCTGACCCAAGGCGCGCGGTGCACGCCTCATGCGTGCACCCGGCGCACGCGCTTGCGGCCGAAGGGCAAGGACCCGGTGCACTCTCGGGTGGTGCACCGGCCCGGCCCGAGATGCGCGGTGCACGCCTCCTGCGTGCACCCGGCGCATGCCGCTGCCGCCTGACGCCGTGAACCCGGTGCACGGTTGCCCCCGTGCACCAACCGACAGCCCGAAGTTCATTTGCTCCGTTTGAGTCCGTTTTTCCACCGTTTTGAGCGCCGTCTTCGCCGTTGGGATCACAATCTCCGCAGTTTTCTTGGCATGGCAACTTGGGATCTTTTTGGTCACTGTTTTATTTTGTTGGGTGCCGATTTCGCCGACGCTCCGCGCCTCGACGAAATTGTCGGAGGCGCGCCGTCGGGTCTCTTCTCTCATCATTTTCGCCGCCGGGGCCTTCTTGGTCTAACCATTGACGTCCCGAGTGGGCTACCTGTTGAGGATTGAGTTTTGTTGGACTTTTCCGTCGAAAAGAGTAAATTGGGTGTTGTGTTTTCGGATGTTAGTACACGCTTTTGACTATAGTTATCCGTGCGGACTTTCTTTAGGTCCAGACGCGCAGCGGGGGTGCGCGAAGGATTTTGGTGTCCCGATCTCTCTTCAAATAGGTGGGTACGGTTGCTGTAAATACAACCAGTGCAGTAAGTGCATCTATCGTCATTAAAATGCTCTTAATTTATCTAACAAAGTAGATGGACAGTTTAACCTTTCGCATAATTGTGTTTTTATCTAACAATTGAAGCGGCTACGGTCGCGGTGCTCATGACACGCCGATCTCGGCAAATCCGTTTTCGGATGCTGCACGTACACAGGCGGATTGGCCTCCGCATGGGTGTACTTTTCCGGAAGAGTGGTCTCTTATGACCCGTGTTCCTCACAAAATTGTGGGTGCCGTGAGGACCTCTTCGCGCCCGCTGAAAATAGCACACCAGCACTGTTGGGTTATAGGTAATAAGGATCTAAATAGGGGAAAAAACACCTAGAGGGGGGTGAATAGGTGTAAACGTATAAACACTCAAAAATCGTTGCGATAAAAACCCAATGCGGAAATAAAAAATAACTCGCAAGATTTTTACGTGGAAAACTCCATCACTGGAGTAAAAAACCACGGGACCGATAACACGGCAGAAATCCACTAGAATTAAAACACGTACAAGGTGATTTACCGTACACACTTACGACTCAACCTTTTCCATACGCTCCTAGAGGATCTTCTCCGCTCGCTCCGCGACGCTTCTCGAATCCACGATCTGCGCCCAACGCCGAATCCACGGCGTCCAACGTCGAATCCACGACGTCCGACCGAGTCCACGGTCTTCACCCAATAGCACCCTTCGAATCCACGAACGTGCCTCGCTCCGAATCCACGAGAGCGGTTGAACCTTGAATCCACAAGGACACGCGAATCCACGCGCCGATTTTTGGGGTAAATCGTTGTTTTTGGTGGTGATGATCCGCCGAATACTTAGATCAAAGATAGATCGGAAATACCATCTAAGTATTCAATAGTTTGATTCAACTCAAGATGTGAGTATGAAAACCTAGAATCAAACTAATCAATATAGATGAAGAAACATAGAGTATTCTCTAATGATTTCCTTTCTTCTCTATATGTGGATCTAGAGCCGTATAAAATAATATATGAAAATGACGGCTATCTGGATTATCGGCTCCCCTTGAAAAAGAGTCAAAGGGTCTATTTATAGGTTAGAAACCCTAGGAAGGAGATAAGAATCAAAAACCTACCATTTCTGGAAATTTTACGGACGGCGATCCGGATCGGATTAGCTGTGATCCGGATCGTCGTAACGAGTCAGGCAATTCCAGAAAAACGAAGGTTCGGGATCCGGATCGAAGTGCTTGATCCGGATCGTTCATACAGTTCACCAAACATCAACGTTCGGGATCCGGATTGCGAAGCCTGATCCGGATCGTTCAAGGAAGATGGTAAACTCAGTGTTCGGGATCCGGATCAAGAGAGGCTACGATCCGGATTGAACTGGTGTATGAACGAACCACCTTCGGGATCCGGATCGAACAACCTGATCCGGATCCTGAACATGTCCCAAGTCCAGTTTTTGATTTTTATGCAATGAAAGATTCTTCCAAGTGTTTCTACACTACAAGAAGTATTCGGATCACATAAAATCTTTAGTTAAACATACCTGATCCTTTTGAATTCTTCTTTCTTGAGATTGAGTTAAATGATCCAACTTTCTTCACCTTCAATCTTCAAGACTTGAGACTTTCACGAAACTACGCCAACTCAAATTCCGTAACAAGCACCGCGAAGAGGTTAAAAGCATCAAAGTAGGTGTTTGCGCACGAGGGGAGACTTTAGTCTCTCCGACAAATATTCTGGGGTTGGTGCCCAATTTAATTGATAATTCTGGGGTTGGTGCCCAATTTAATTGATAATTCTGGGGTTGGTGCCCAATTTAATTGATAAATCTGGGGTTGGGGCCCAGCTTAATATGTGCAGGGTTTTAGCGAAATGGTTCCGGTGTATTCGGTTTGCTCCTTATTTCCTTATTGATATTAGACATCTACTTTGTTTGTCACTGACATTACCCACTCCATGACAGGTGTTACGAGGTGCGTTAGCCGGGAGGGCGGTGAGACTGCGTCGCGAGAACCGTAGTCAGAACACTTCGTTTTTATTATCTTATTTCTCTTACGCTTAATTTAGTTGATTTGCTTGTGGGTCGTAATATTCGTGGACATGTATTACTTAGCGCTGTGGATAAGGTGTACTTTTATATTTCGGTTCTTTTGGTGATGTTTTCTTATGCGGCACGTTTTCATGATAAACCAAATGACTTCGAAAAGGTTTTCTCAAAACGAAGTGCCGTGTGGGCACGGGTTTTGCAACCGCTGGCTTTATCCTTTCCAAACACTGATGCCGCTTTAATATTCCGCTTGATGATGTATGTCTATTGTATGGTTGATGGTTGGTGTTTGATGTATGTTGTTGTAAATGAGACGTCGTGCATATACAAAGGAGACTCTGTCCGCGGGCAGGGAGAATTTGTGTATGTGGCGGTCTGGCACGCACCGGGGATGAGGTTTAAAATACCTTGTTAAGGAAGAAAAAAAAAAGATACACGCAATTTTCCGCTTTGATAGACTCAAAAACCCCCGGGGGCGTGACAGCACGAGTATACAATCAATTCGAACAATCTGGACCATTCATAGTGTTCTCAATAGTTAAAAACCCTTTTTAAAAATGGAGTTTTACTTAAAACGGGGCACTAAAAATATATGAAGGTCCAGATGCAGCCTGAATCTCAAATGAACATGCAGTCTAGTGTCAAATAACCTCTAGGTTATACTAAAAAATGTCTGGGGCTCAAGAATGTCATTCTACAATTTTCTAGGCAACTATCAGATTTATCAATATAATAAATCAGCTAATCATGATCAATACATGATAAATAAGCTAAACATGATCAATATGCTTACAGAAGCATTAGAGGGCATTCCATAAATTTTGGAGAAATTCCAACGCACCTGGAACGCTTTCCGCAGGCAAAGCTGAAGTCGGTGAAGCGCCGGATCCTCAAACTGATGAAACCTCGAAAAATCGTGCCTCGCGCGCGCACACTGCCGCGAACTCGGAAAAAAAAATCCCCGGAAGAAACAAATAAATTTTCCAAGTTCCCACAAAAATCCGTGTACCCTCCGGCTCACTCCACGGCCAAAACTCGGGGCATACAAAAGCTTAAGAACACCCAAAATCACCACCAAAATCTCACAGCTCAAGAACAACACATAAACCATGTCCTTCAGCTTGAATAATCCACAGCACACTATCTTAGCACCCACAAGGAAGCTCCAGCCTACTACAAGTTCCCCTTTTTTAATAACTGCTCACTAATTAAGTAAATGCTCACAACAACCTTATTACACTTACTCAAAAAACCACAGCACTATCACTTCACACAACAGCACAAAAAGCTCCATTGCACAATAGTAATAACACTCAAATAAATCCAATATTACAACCATCTCCAAGCGTACACACACACACAACCAACACCTCTCAATTGCTCAGGTGAAAGGATAATCACGCGCCGCGCACATGAACCGGCTCCGCACGGCAACTCGGCGAAACAACTGCACAACTCGGCGTCGTCCTGTGAAAGCAAAAGAGACAAAAGCCGCGTCAAAACGGTCCATAAAACATCCACGCGACCCCCCCCCCCCCCCCCCCCCCCCCCCCCCCGCTAGCCCGGTGGCCGCACGCAGCAGCCACGGCAACTGCGCGCGGTGCTGCCGCACGCGCAGTACTCGCGCGCTGCGCACTGCCCAGGCGCATGCCGCGCGGCGCCTGGGCCTGCCGCGCGCTCAACAGAGCCTGCCGCGCGCTCAACTGCGCTGCCGCGCGCCCGCATGGGCAGCCGCATGGGCCGCGCGCGCCCGCATGGGCTGCGCGCGCCCGCATGGGCAACGCGCGCGCCCGCCTGGGCGGCGCGCGCTGCTGCAGCGCCCCAAGCTGCGCTCCACTGCTCTGCTTGAAGCTCCTCCAATGGACAACAAGTCCAAGCAAAACCAAAAACACCCCAAACCAACTAAAATCAAACCTCCAAAAATTCAAGCTCATCCTCCAATGCCAAAAAGAGCATCTCAAATTACAAAACAAAACTGCGCTTACCTCTCTCACAATTCCGTCGCGCGCCGCTCGTCGCGAACTCCGCTCGGCTTCCGACCGTAAGTCCACCATTGCATCTCCCTTGCAAACCCTCTCCTTTACAATTTTTCTCTTCATTTTTCATCACCCTAAACCTTCATTCTCCATTTTTTTTTTCCCTTCCTCTGTTTCAAACCAAAAGCTCTGCTTGCTTTTAAGAAGAAGAAGATGACGTGGAGGGCTACTTAATTAAGGGAGGTGGGTAAGGGGTAGTTGGCAAGCAATAAATGCACAAGAAAAACACACTCCTCTAATTAAATGCATTCTAATCCACACTCTTAATCTAATAAATTAAATTCCCATTCTCTTTCTTTTACTTGCTGCCACACAGACTTAACTCAAAATTTAATTAAATTAATTAATCCGAAAAAGGCCAACTCCAAGTCACTTTTTGCCTTCGGGGCCTCCGCACCGGTCCGAAACCTCCCGAACCCAGCTGTAATCTGAAAATACACCTGTGCACAGCTTTTTTTTCTCCTCAAAAAGCTCATCCGTGGAGTCGGTGTGCTCAAACCAAAAACCGACTCCAAAACTGCCAGTTCCAACTCACTTTTCGCCCTCGGGTCCTCCGCGTCAGTCCGGAACCTCCCGAACTCCGCTGTAATCTTAAAATACACCTGTTCCAAGTGTTTCCAAATTTGTCTGCACTCCACGGTGAAGTCAAGGTTTCCCCGAAACCAGTCCTCTAACGGCGGACAATGCCCGGAAAGCCCCGAATCTACCTGGGGCTTCCGCGAAGATCCGAGTCGACCCGAACTCATCTGTAAACACATTTGGGACACGCTCGAGGCAATTTCTCCGCACCACGCCATCTTGCGAGGTTGGTGCGCTATCCGAAATCTCGGTATTCTACACTCTCCCCTCCTTAAAAGGGTTTCGTCCTCGAAACCAAAATAAAACCATAACTCAGGAGGGGGTCTCAATCAAATAGGAAAAGTAGGAGATCCACAACTCATCCTCAGGCTCTTTGGTGGTCGCTCTCACTCATCACGATGACTCCACCGAACTTTCACCAAAGGTATATCTCGACTGCACAATTCCTTAACTTTACGAGTAAGAATTTGCATCGGTTGCTTCTGATAACTCAAAACATGCGGGGGATCAAATCCATACATTTCTCAGAATACTGATAACTCTTTCGCTACCCAAACAGCCACCCACGGCTTAAACTCGGAATACACTCTCGTATCTATTAATAAGAAAGAACCCAACGTTAGGAACATTCCCCAATCCCCTAACTCTCGATTTTGAAAACCAGCCGGCAACGGCGAAAAGTTCGAAAATCCCGAATGGCGAGTGTCTTCACCCCAATCAAACAAGAACAGGTTCCGGCACTCTTTTCCATTTCTGGAGTAGCCCGCCGAAATCGTCGATCAGTTCGTCAAGCCTCGGCATAAAGAGAAAATGAGATAGGGCATTGGAGTTGTTCCTATCTTCACTAACACTCCACATTCCACAATTCCAACGGTGGCATCCACATCAATGCTGGCATCATCCTCAGCTGGAACACACAATCCCACAAATCCTAAAAGCGGTAGGGCCTTAGTCAATCCATTTGACCGCACTGCAAGTTCATAATGCCCCTACCGGTTCTGATCACTCATTGGGCACAGCCCTCGGCTGTATGGTTCCACAAAGGTACCTGTCTCACAAATGAGCATCTACTACAACACATTCCGAGTCTATCTATACTCGAACCATCAAAGAACTCTCCCCGTTGTGTACCCACAACGTGGCGTCACTGCCGTGCACCAACGGCGTGGCATCACCACCGTGTATCCACGATGTGGCATCAAACTCAAGTATCCCTCTCTCGGATCCTCACTGTCGTATTCCCACGACGTGGTACTGGGTCACACAGACCTCCCGATCCATCAAATCCCGCAGCTGCAATATCAGCTCTCACTCTCTGTCTCGCAGGTGATACTCCAAGCGGTGCCATCGAGGTTGGCGCAGTTCCAAAACTATGTCAATCGCTATCTCGATCTCAATCTCACTAAGCGGCGGCTTCAATATCAGATCAGGTAGACTTTCACCCGGGATCACACGGGCGATAAAGATATTCCTTAGCCCCGGTGCCGCCTTAAGCACTTCCTCTATAGTCGCTAGCAACGTGATACGACCACGACTCAACTCTGCCGTGGTCTAACTCCCTCTACAACACACTCCTCCTGACCAGGTCCACGGAGGGTCAAAGTCCTCTCTCGGCCATCCATGGTAGCATTCCATTGGGATAACCAAACTCTATCCAAACCCATAACAACACCTCAAAACTGATGTAGGACTAAAACTCAAGGAATCAAATCGAATGTCCTACTTACTCTGGCGGGACTGGCAACACTCATCCATGTGCTAAACGTGATCTGGAACCTGATCCTCACGTGTACAGACCAACAGTCCATCTCTGGCTCACATGAAGCTACCCCTGCTCTACTGAACACACACAAGCGGTATCGGCATCAACATGCTCTAACTCCGACGACTATAAGAAAGTCCACGCTTGGTAGAACACGATCCGTTATCCTGGCGCCCTCCAGCCGGCAGTACAAACTCATTCACTAGATGCTGGTGGCCATCGCTCTATCTGTCTCGGCGTCGCTGCTCGGTCAGCCTATCGGTAAGTCGGATGAACCTCTTCATCCAGAAGGGGTAGGGGGAGTGCCGTCGCAAGCGGCAAATCCAAGCGCACTACTTAGGGACACTCTGCCTGAAAAGTCCTGACACTGCTACTGGTGCTTCAACTGCCGAGAACCTCCAGGTCTCTGTCTCCTCTGAGACACATGATCCCGAGACTGGAATCATGACAACCTAATCCACTCAACTAACCCAAAATCCGACAATGCTGGACGTCTCTCACTCGAGCTAGTCCCTCGCTCTTCGTCCCTCGGGGACGTGATCACTGATCCTCGGTCAATCCATCGAGAATGCACACTCGCTGCATCCAAAGTCGGCACTCGCCGCGAATGCACAAAGAGATAGGTATCTCGATGCAGTCCCCTCTCAAACATGATCAACCTTCTAGGCCTCATCCTGGGCAACATGGGGTACTCCGCTCCATAATCGCAGAAACTCGCTCCCGGTGGTCCAGCAGGACAAACTCGACGCCACTAACTCTCGGCATCCCTATCCAAAGTGCATAACCAAGTGCACATGATGCTTCTCCTGGATGAACAATCTTCAAATAACTTTTCCCATAGCAGCAATCCAGTCCTCGGCCTTCCAAGGCGTAAAAACTCGGTCCCGAAATCTGCAGGGGATGGAACTGGATGAAATAAAACAACCGGTCAGCAACCTCTCGCTGCTTCTGCACCATCAGTGGCGCGATCAGGATCGAAGTCGACGACGTCGTGGCTGGAAGTTGTTACGGAATTTGAGTTGGCGTAGTTTCATGAAAGTCTCAAGTCTTGAATATTGAAGGTGAAGAAAGTTGGATCATTTAACTCAATCTCAAGAAAGAAGAATTCAAAAGGATCAGGTATGTTTAACTAAATATTTTGTGTGATCCGAATACTTCTTGTAGTGTAGAAACACTTGGAAGAATCTTTCATTGCATAAAAATCAAAAACTGGACTTGGGACATGTTCAGGATCCGGATCAGGTTGTTCGATCCGGATCCCGAAGGTGGTTCGTTCATACACCAGTTCAATCCGGATCGTAGTCTCATGATCCGGATCCCGAACAGTGAGTTTACCATTTTCCTTGAACGATCCGGATCATGCTTCGCAATCCGGATCCCGAACGTTGATGTTTGGTAAACTGTATGAACGATCCGGATCGTGCACTTCGATCCGGATCCCGAACCTTCGTTTTTCTGGAACTGGCTGTCTCGTTACGACGATCCGGATCCTAGCTAGTCCGATCCGGATCGCCGTCCGTAAAATTTCCAGAAATGTTAGGTTTTTGATTCTTATCTCCTTCCTAGGGTTTCTAACCTATAAACACACCCTATGACTCCTTTTCTAGGGTTAATCCACATAGTCTTTAGCCGTCATTTTCATATACCATTTTATACGGCTATAGATCCACATATAGAGAAGAAAGGAAATCATTAGAGAATACTCTATGTTTCTTCATCTATATTGATTAGTTTGATTCTAGGTTTTCATACTCACATCTCGAGTTGAATCAAACTAATGAATACTTAGATGGTATTTCCAATCTATCTTTGATCTAAGTATTCGGCGGATCATCACCACCCAAAACAACGATTTACCCCAAAAATCGGCGCGTGGATTCGCGTGTCCTTGTGGATTCAAGGTTCAACCGCTCTCGTGGATTCGGAGCGAGGCACGTTCGTGGATTCGAAGGGTGCTATTGGGTGAAGACCGTGGATTCGGTCGGACGTCGTGGATTCGACGTTGGACGCCGTGGATTCGGCGTTGGGCGCAGATCGTGGATTCGAGAAGCGTCGCGGAGCGAGCGGAGAAGATCCTCTAGGAGCGTATGGAAAAGGTTGAGTCGTAAGTGTGTACGGTAAATCACCTTGTACGTGTTTTAATTCTAGTGGATTTCTGCCGTGTTATCGGTCCCGTGGTTTTTTACTCCGGTGATGGAGTTTTCCACGTAAAAATCTTGCGTATTATTTTTATTTCCGCATTGGGTTTTATCGCAACGATTTTTTGAGTGTTTATACGTTTACACCTATTCACCCCCCTCTAGGTGTTTTTTCCCCTATTTAGATCCGTATTACATATAACCCAACAAGTGGTATCAGAGCGGGAATAGGGTTGTAAACAATGGTTGAAGGTGGAAACATCAACCGACCCCCATTCTTCGATGGAACTAATTATGCGTACTGGAAAGTACGGATGAAAGCCTTTTTAATTTCCATCGACGAACGGGTGTGGCAATCAATTGAATTAGGATGGTCTAATCCAACTGAATTTAATGGTGATGTTCGCACCTTAAAACCTAGGTCGAAATGGACCAAGGAAGAGTTAGATTCATCTTCTTACAATGGCAAGGGAATTAATGCTATTTTTAATGCCTTATCTCAAACTGAATTCTCTCGCGTCTCGGCATGTGAGACTGCGAAAGAAATCTGGGATGTTCTTCAGGTTACACATGAGGGAACTAACCTCGTGAAGATTCAGAAACTGCAAATGCTTACGAGCAAGTTTGACTCTATCTTAATGGCAGAAAATGAATCTTTCACGGACTACTATACACGATTGCAAGACATCGTAAACTCATGTGCTAATCTGGGAGAGAAGATTCCAGAATTTAAGATTGTAAGAAAAATCTTAAGAACTCTTCCTGAACGATTTCGCCCAAAGGTTACTGCCATTGAAACTATTAAACACCCGGACGAAATACGTGTAGAAGAATTAGTTGGTTCATTACAAACTTATGAAATGACATTTACTACTAACAATTCTTCTGGAAAGGCATCCACTTCTAAGTCTTCAGGTTATGCGTTGAAAACAACTAAGGAAGAAGACGCGGATACATCCTCCTCAGACGATGACGAGAACCTTTCTATGGAGGAATTTGAGAAGCAGCTCGCTCTCTTGACAAGGAAGTTTCGCCGCAACTTTCGAAGGGGTAATTCAAGCAAATCTCCAACCTTCGGAAAGTCGAACAAAGGCAAGGGTACTTCAGGCTACAAGTCAAGAAAGCAAGAGAACTTCTCAAAGGATAAGAAAAGCTCAGAAGGACAACTACAATGCTTCAAATGTCGAGGCTACGGCCACATTGCAACGGAATGTCCTAACAAGTATCCGGCAAAGAAGAAGGCGATGCAAGTCGTCACTTGGGATGACAACTCAACGTCAAATGAGTCGTCTTCGAGTGATGAAGAAAAAAGCTCCACCGCATTCCACGCGTCCGTATCTTCACCCTTCATGTGCTTTATGGCAAGTACATCTGAGTCGTTGTCCAACTCCACTGTTGAAAAGAACGCAATGGACAACGAATCGGATGATTCGGAAGGTGAAGATTTTGCTCTAGCCTACCACAGACTTTTGAGGGACTCAAAGAAAGTGGCTAAGCAAAACAAGAGTTTGAGAGGGAGAGTGCATGATCTCGAAGAAGAAGCAAAAAGAGTGACTTCTCTCTCAAACGCTCTTGAAGTGGAAAGGGAAAACCTGATAAAAGAAAATGCTTCCCTTCAAGAGTCCAATGAGCAACTTGAGAAGGAACATACAAATCTGGTGGATAACGCGAATCACTTCTCAAAGCTCTACAACGAGGCTCGACAGGATAACCTGGAAATGACAAAGACCATTTTCCAACTCAAGAATGACTTACAGCGATTCTCTTCAGGAAGGAGTAAGTTGGATAGACTTCTTGGTCTTGGTCAATCAAATAGGTTCGGCCTCGGATACACTCAAACTGGAAACTGTCCAAGTTCGAGTGAGACAGTTTTTGTGCCTCAGTCGGTATCTCCTCCTCCGACACCGGAATTCAAGACAAACAACGACAACAAACCTACTTCATCCTCTTTGGGATCGTCAAGATCTAAGGTATATTTTCGTTGTGGTGTTTCAGGGCACATAAGAAGATATTGCAAGACGGGAGTCGAACGCTCATCTCAAAGACCTCTTGCAACAACTACCAAAACGGCTCCTCCCCGAAAATCAAAGCAAAACTTTTCAAATGAAAAGAGATTTGGTAGTTCATCGCGCAAGACGATTACATCAAGGAACAACAATCGCTATAACAAGACGCCTTCACCTAGGCATATAACTTCTCGACCATTACCGACGCACTCCAAAAGGGTTTGGGTGCGCAAAGGTGAAATTTTCCCTTGTCTTGTTTCCAATGTTTCCTTGCATGCATATGATAGTTCGTCTTGGTATCTGGATAGCGGGTGTTCCCGTCACATGACCGGTGACAAAAATAGTTTTCAAAGTCTTGAGAAAATCTCCGGAGGACACGTTGTTTTCGGAGACGGTCGATCTTCCAAAATTGTTGGAAAAGGGACGGTAGCTATTCCAGATGGCCCGATTTTGAAAAACGTCTTATTTGTTGATGGCCTTAAGACTAACCTCATAAGCATAAGTCAACTTTGCGACAATGGTTTTTCAGTTAACTTTTCATCGGTTGAATGCGTTGTAACTGATAAGGACCATGTCTTCTTTCTAAAAGGGGTTAGATCTGAAAACAATTGTTATGTTGTTCCTAATAAATTTTCTGAAAATTGTAACTTAGCCGCTTTGAATAATGAAACTCTTTGGCATGAAAGGCTAGGTCACTTAAATTTTAAGGAACTTACTAGAATTTCAAACAAGGACGTGGTCAAGGGGATTCCAAAGCTTTTATTTAAACAAAACGTTGTGTGTGGTGGTTGCCAAAAGGGAAAACAGTCTAGGACTGCACACAAGAACTTGAACCACGTTGGTACAAAACGGCCCTTGGAACTTTTGCACATGGACTTAATGGGGCCGACCCGTCAACCATCTTTGGGAGGTAAATGGTACATCTTTTTATTGGTTGATGATTTCTCTCGGTTTTCTTGGGTAGCATTTTTAAAAGAGAAAGCTGATACGTTTGACTCTTTTCATGAGATTTGCCATCGTATTATGATTGAAAAGAATGAAAAGATCATTCGTGTTAGAAGTGATAGAGGTGGAGAATTCATAAATTCAAAATTTATTGATTTTTGCACTTCAAATGGAATCAAACATGAATTCTCGACACCCTATACACCTCAGCAGAATGGTGTTGTTGAGCGCAAGAACAGGGTTGTTCAAGAGATGGCGCGTGTGATGCTTCATAGCCAGAATTTGCCGCTACATTTTTGGGCTGAAGCTGTGAACACCGCTGTCTATGTCATTAATAGAGTTTACTTGCGCCCAGGAACTTTAAATACACCATATGAGCTGTGGTTTAGTAGAAAACCCAATATCAAATATTTTCGTGTCTTCGGGAGTCGATGTTACATTTTACGTGACCGTGAAAATCTTGGAAAGTTCGACTCTCGAAGTGATGAAGGGATCTTTCTGGGTTATTCTACGAATAGCAGAGCATATCGAGTATTTAACATTGAATCTAAGACGATCGTAGAATCTATAAATGTTAAAGTAGATGAAGCTTTTCACTTTGAAACTGGAAAATCTACCCTCGATATCTCTCTAGATGATGATTCTCCTGCTAGTGCATCTTCTCATAATAATACTTCCAATATTAATGATGCATCTAATGGTTCTTCTAGTTTATCTGATGTGCAGGAATCATCTCATATATCTCCGAGTACTCCGCTTCAACAAACGTTACGAATCTCCAAGGATCATCCGGAATCGAATATTATTGGAGATCCACAAGAAGGAGTCAGAACTCGGAGGCAGTTGGTTTGTGGATTCGCTTGCTACGTATCTTTAATCGAACCAAAGAACATAGATGAAGCTCTTCAGGATGACTACTGGATTAAAGCAATGCAGGAAGAGCTCCATCAATTTGAGCGAAACAAAGTCTGGGAATTAACGAAGCCTCCAAAGCAACACAATGTGATAGGTACCAAATGGATCTTCAAGAACAAGAAAAATGAGGATGGTACTATCATCAGGAACAAGGCACGACTAGTTGCTCAAGGCTACTCTCAAGTAGAAGGTATAGACTTTGACGAAACATTCGCCCCTGTAGCTAGACTCGAGTCCATTCGTATACTGTTTGCTATTGCTTGTCATTTTAAAATCAAACTATTTCAAATGGACGTTAAGAGCGCATTTCTAAATGGGTTTTTAAATGAGGAAGTTTATGTGGCTCAACCGAAAGGTTTTGTAGATCATAAACAACCTAACCATGTTTTTCGTTTGAAAAAGGCTCTTTACGGTCTGAAACAAGCACCGCGAGCATGGTACGAAAGGTTAACAAAGCACCTTTTGGAGAAGGGCTATACTCGAGGGGGAGCTGATAGGACTCTCTTTGTGAAGCATTATCAAAACAATTTCATTGTAGCACAAATATATGTCGATGACATAGTATTTGGCGCAACAAGAGATAACGATGCTTCTAAATTCGCGGAGACCATGGAAAGCGAATTTGAGATGTCCATGATGGGCGAATTGACTTATTTTCTTGGATTGCAAATTAAACAAAATGATGAAGGTATTCACTTGAGTCAATCCAAGTATGCAATGGAGTTGGTCAAAAAGTTTGATCTAGAAAATTGTAAAGATTTTCCGACTCCAATGGGAACTAGCCACAAGGGACTTGGAAGTGAATCACATAGTGAGAATGTAGACGAGAAATTGTATCGAAGTATGATTGGAAGTCTACTTTACCTCACGGCTAGTCGCCCGGATATATCTTTTGGTGTTGGGATTTGCGCGAGATATCAATCAGCACCAAAGGAGGTTCACCTAAAAGCGGTGAAAAGGATCATCCGGTATATCAAAGGATCAATTAATTTCGGAATTTGGTATCCTATGGGAACAAGTTTGGATATTGTTGGATACTCAGATGCCGATTGGGCAGGATCAGTGGATGATCGGAAAAGCACGAGTGGTGCATGCTTCTATCTTGGCCATTGCCTTGTTGCATGGCACAGTAAAAAGCAGAATTGCATAGCACTCTCGACTGCCGAAGCGGAATACATTTCAGCTGGAAGTTGCTCAACTCAACTCATTTGGATGAAAAGCATACTGAGCGACTTCTGCATTTCAGCATCTTCGGTAACAATACTTTGTGACAACACTAGTGCTATTAACATTTCTAAAAACCCTGTGTTGCACTCTAGAACAAAACATATTGAACTTAGATATCATTTCCTTAGAGAGCTAGTTGAATCAAATACTCTTCAACTTTCATATATTTAAACTGAGGATCAATTAGCTGACATTCTAACAAAACCTTTGGATCAAAAACGTTTTATTCATTTACGAAAAGCAATTGGGATGCTTTCCTTGAAATAATCCTCTTTTTGAAATCTTTGCTTAGGATAGGTTTTGTATTTGTTTTTGTTTTGTTCATTATCTATGTTTGTACATAGGACATAAATTGAGCATAGATCATAATTGACTTTAATTGCATCTTTTCGCACATTTAGAAATTTATTATGCTTTTGCCATCATAATATTTCACTGTTGCAATGATCATTTATGTTAATTAAATCATCTTCTAAAAGTGATCAAAGTCAATTTCTCTCTCTCTATGATCTCTTGGTATAGTCATTATCTTATTTGACTGATTAGTCGAGTATGAAATCGAGATCAATATTTGGTTGAATACTTTATATCTTAAATAATTGATAGCCAATTGAGGGGGAGTCTTAGAAAAGGTAAAATGCTCAAAAGATGTGGAAAGAGTTACATCCCAATGAGGAGTGTGAAAACTACCACCACATGGAGGAAAGAGCTACCACCTCGGTCGTCCGAGTATTGTGTGCAGCTACCACATGTATACCAAGCATGGTTGTTCAAATTTTGGATTAAGTAAAATGCATGTTGAAATACTTGACTCTGTCAAATTTCAAGGTTGGTATAAGGTGGGTTTTTAATGAAAGATGCTCAAAGAGCCACTCTCTTCAACAGATTGTCTAGATATATTATCTACTATATTTGGGATTTCAAACATCTATTGATCTTTGTATTTCATTTTCTTTACTGAATTGATGATTTGATAAAGGCATTACTCATAAGATCAAGTTAGATGTGATTGAAGGTGTTCAACTTTAAGGGATTTAATTCTTGTAAATTCTCGTTTCATTTTTGGATATTATTGATAGATTTGGCATAATCTAATTCTTGTTGTATGAAACGATGATTTTTGTTTAAAGTTGATACACATTTGTGCTTACAATCTTTTTCTGGTTTTTCTTGAATTTCTCTGAAATTTTCTAAAGAAAAAGTTGGGGCCGATCCGGATCGGGCTAGATGATCCGGATCCCGAACGCAGGAATTCTTCTGCGGGCTGACGATCCGGATTGTATCTGCCGATCCGAATCCCGAACGCAGTTTCTCACTGCGGGTAGCCGATCCGGATCGCAGTTATGAACTGATCCGGATCGCGGCTAGGTTTTATAAGGAACGAAAGGGGTTTTTGATTTCTTTACTCCAATCTTTTGTTCCGAAGTTTCCAGAGCCTCTCTCTCTAGATTTCATCCTTCCTGGAAGCTTTCAAACTCAGGTTCTTCAACTCCAAGTAAGTTTTATTGATCAAAATCTCGGTTTTTCACCGTTTTTCTCTTTTCCTCCTCAAACGTGATGAATTTCTTGGATCAACTTTGTTTGTGGATGGTTTTTGATCAAATTTCTTTTGAAATAAGATCTCTGGGTAGATTAGTTTTGATTATATGCTAGGTATTCTCCTGATTAACAGATTTTTAGGCTTCGATTTCTAAAATTTTGGTTTTAGGGCATATAATAGGGATTTTCGAAAATCATGCAATTGATCTATTTTTAAAAGTCCTTTTGCAAAACTAATTTGATTCTTAGTCTCTCTACATGATAATGATTCTTTGGATACAATTTTTTCAATTTTTTTTGAAAACTAAGAATTTTTGTGTTCTTGAGTTGGTTTTCACAGGACACCTTCTTAACTCAAGCACTTTGATAAATGGCACTCTCTTGGTTAATCCTTCTCCTGGTCTCAATGGTACACACTCGCCCAACAAATAAACTGAAGAGAGCCAAGAACCTCCAACAAAAAGGTGAATTTGTCGAGGTCAGTGACACAGAGGTAGATTGTCATGAGATTGACTGGGCGGCATTGACGGATGATGATGACTCAATGTATGAACAAGAACCGTCTGATTATTCAAGGAGAAAGGCGTCTGTTAAATCAAAAGAAAAGGCAACTAAGGAACCAGGAAAAGCATCAGTGGCAGCACCAACCATCTCCATAAAAAGAAAGAGAATAACTAGACGCCGTGGGCTACGACAGGACATTAATGTTGACACGCCGATAGCCCCTGACTCCCCACATCGCTTGGAAGAAGTATTCGTTAACACTGATCGTCTTCGAGCCTTTGCACATCGCGAATGCATTGGTGAAAGGCATGTTAACATTGAGGCTCTGCAAGGTCACTCCCCTGGATTTGGTCTTCTGATTGAACAAGCCAACCTAATTCAAGTGTGTCGTTTCCCAGAAACTCTTGGCTACTGTTTGCATCATGTGAGGACCTTCTATACTAATGCACGGCATCTTCGAGAGTTTGAGAACGGTCCTATGGAGTTCTACACGAATATCCAAGGCACAAGGTTTAAGATTACTCCAGAATTGATTGGCGAGGTTTTGGGAATGGAAGCCAGCAAGAAAGGAGTTCACTACTTGAAGGGGGTAAATTTGACAAACACATTATGGCGAAAAGTTATAGAGGGAATTTGTCTCGAGGGAACACAATCAACCGAAAAATCTGTTCGGTCTAAAGAACTTCGTCTTGAATATCGCTTCTTAAATTTCATCACATGTTACAATATACTTCCAAATATGCAGACAAAGGTTGTGAGATGGGACCGGTTGTTGTTTTTGTATCTTATAGGACATCCATCAGAGGCAACGGCATTGAATATCAACATTCCGTACATTATCTGGAATAGAATGGCGCGATATGTTGAGCATCCTCATCCCACTGAGAGAATTCCATTTCCCTTAATTATAATGAGGATTTTAAAGAAATTTCAGGTTGACATTACTTCAACAACTTATCATCAATGTCTGAGCATGATAGATGAGTCTACCATTGTCAAATCCCTCCATAAGTTGCCGCATGTCACTCCAGTTCCTGCATCTGGAACGAAGCACAGTACAAGCACTAACGCATCACCATCTCGACAAGCACCCAGCACAGATGATGAAGCATCAATAACATCGATTATCAAGGAACAACAGCGACTATCTGTTAAGCAAGAACAAATTTTGAAGGAACAACAAAGAATTACCAATGAGCTTGAGATTACCACGGCAGCTCACATTACAATAACGAAGAAGATCAATTCAATGGACAAGCGGATGCGAAAAATACTCTCTAAGATGGGTTGCACAAGCTCTGAAGACTCAGATTCTGACAACTGATTACTTTTGACTCATTTTTTTTTTATTCTCTTCTTTTTGTGCAGGATTTTGATTTTAGGATTTAGTTTTATACTTACTTTAGCTTAGTTCTCAGGCTTTACGTTTTACTAGAACTTTTCACTCTCCTAACATTTCGTAGTCTTAACTACATTTTGGCTTTGTTTTGTGACAAAAAGGGGGAGAGAGTTAGAGAGAACTTTGAACAATGAATGATGAAATTGAATGATGAAATATCAAGGTACAATGATGATATGAATGAACATCAAGGTACAATGATGATGTGAATGAACATCAAGGTAAGGGAACTTGAACAATGATTGTGAAAATCTTGATGATGAAGATTTTGTATACATCAAGGTAAGTATGATCTCAACTTCAACTTTGGTTTTCATCTTGTGATTGTTTGCATGTCTCGACTAACTATTCGACTAACTATTTGGGCATGTAATATAACTAACAAGTTGATGTTGGACTAACATTTTGACATTTGGTTTTTGAATGCATAGAAGATATGTTGGTTTTTAACTTTGATTCTCTTACATATCTGAATTCTCAAATGTCATGGTGATTAGATAAACTCTATCTCTGTACTAGGTTTTATATGCTAAATATTCTTGAGGTACCTAACGATCTCTTTTTGTCAAGAATGATTTCTTTGTGCAGAGAGTACAGATGTCTAAGTCTAGAGTCTGTTTTAGGAGTTTATCTCATGTTTTTAAATTTTTGGATCTCCATTGTAAATTTTTGTTGTATGGTGATAGCAACAAAAATATCTTTTTGAATTTTCTTTAGTGGATCTATGTTTTGTCACGAAACCGCCAAAGGGGGAGATTGTTACGGAATTTGAGTTGGCGTAGTTTCATGAAAGTCTCAAGTCTTGAAGATTGAAGGTGAAGAAAGTTGGATCATTTAACTCAATCTCAAGAAAGAAGAATTCAAAAGGATCAGGTATGTTTAACTAAATATTTTGTGTGATCCGATTACTTCTTGTAGTGTAGAAACACTTGGAAGAATCTTTCATTGCATAAAAATCAAAAACTGGACTTGGGACATGTTCAGGATCCGGATCAGGTTGTTCGATCCGGATCCCGAAGGTGGTTCGTTCATACACCAGTTCAATCCGGATCGTAGTCTCATGATCCGGATCCCGAACAGTGAGTTTACCATTTTCCTTGAACGATCCGGATCATGCTTCGCAATCCGGATCCCGAACGTTGATGTTTGGTAAACTGTATGAACGATCCGGATCGTGCACTTCGATCCGGATCCCGAACCTTCGTTTTTCTGGAACTGGCTGTCTCGTTACGACGATCCGGATCCTAGCTAGTCCGATCCGGATCGCCGTCCGTAAAATTTCCAGAAATGTTAGGTTTTTGATTCTTATCTCCTTCCTAGGGTTTCTAACCTATAAATACACCCTATGACTCCTTTTCTAGGGTTAATCCACATAGTCTTTAGCCGTCATTTTCATATACCATTTTATACGGCTATAGATCCACATATAGAGAAGAAAGGAAATCATTAGAGAATACTCTATGTTTCTTCATCTATATTGATTAGTTTGATTCTAGGTTTTCATACTCACATCTCGAGTTGAATCAAACTAATGAATACTTAGATGGTATTTCCGATCTATCTTTGATCTAAGTATTCGGCGGATCATCACCACCCAAAACAACGATTTACCCCAAAAATCGGCGCGTGGATTCGCGTGTCCTTGTGGATTCAAGGTTCAACCGCTCTCGTGGATTCGGAGCGAGGCACGTTCGTGGATTCGAAGGGTGCTATTGGGTGAAGACCGTGGATTCGGTCGGACGTCGTGGATTCGACGTTGGACGCCGTGGATTCGGCGTTGGGCGCAGATCGTGGATTCGAGAAGCGTCGCGGAGCGAGCGGAGAAGATCCTCTAGGAGCGTATGGAAAAGGTTGAGTCGTAAGTGTGTACGGTAAATCACCTTGTACGTGTTTTAATTCTAGTGGATTTCTGCCGTGTTATCGGTCCCGTGGTTTTTTACTCCGGTGATGGAGTTTTCCACGTAAAAATCTTGCGTATTATTTTTATTTCCGCATTGGGTTTTATCGCAACGATTTTTTGAGTGTTTATACGTTTACACCTATTCACCCCCCTCTAGGTGTTTTTTCCCCTATTTAGATCCGTATTACATATAACCCAACAGAAGTACTACTAGCGATACCCCGGAAGATGCCCTCGGCTCAAGCATGTGCCTCAAGCGCTCCATGTTCTCTTCCTGGCGCTGCATCGCCTCAAAGTCTGGCTACTGGGGCCTGGAACTCTCAGACATCACTCTGCTCTATCCATTTAGCCTCCCGCTGTTCGACTCCTCATCCAAGGTTAAACACGCCCTCGCCGCTGCACGGCGTCTCGGAGGCATCGAAAACCACTGCAACAAAATAAACATTAGGACCAAAAACTCTCTCGACCCAATCAAGCGAAAGTCTATAACATGTTACCCCTTCTAAAGCATTACGTTGTCTGCAGCCAACATAATCATCTTTAGAGAAATAACATGTAAGATCACTCGCCCCAATCCTCTGGGGGAGGTACAAACTCAATCGGGACTCTCGCTAAAGTTACGTCTCTCACGACAGTCATCCTACTGTCCAACCAATAGCCTAGGGTCTCTAAGTCCTCAACGACCTATATTCCTAGGCTCTGATACCACCCTAATCTGTCACGCCCCGGGGTCGAAACTGCGACCCGGGCTCGCCAACAGATCCGCCATCTGTACGGAAACTGCCGTACAGACGAAGCGTCTGTTGGGTTATATGTAATATAGATCTAAATAGGGAAAGAAATACCTAGAGGGGGGTGAATAGGTGTAAACGTATAAACACTCAAAAATCGTTGCGATAAAAACCCAATGCGGAAATAAAAATAACACGCAAGATTTTTACGTGGAAAACTCCATCACCGGAGTAAAAAACTACGGGACCGATAACACGGCGAAATCCACTAGAATTAAAACACGTACAAGGTGATTTACCGTACACACTTACGACTCAACCTTTTCCATACGCTCCTAGAGGATCTTCTCCGCTCGCTCCACGACGCTTCTCGAATCCACGATCTGCGCCCAACGCCGAATCCACGGCGTCCAACGTCGAATCCACGACGTCCGACCGAATCCACGGTCTTCACCCAGTAGCACCCTTCGAATCCACGAACGTGCCTCGCTCCGAATCCACGAGAGCGGTTGAACCTTGAATCCACAAGGACACGCGAATCCACGCGCCGATTTTGGGGTAAATCGTTGTTTTTGGGTGGTGATGATCCGCCGAATACTTAGATCAAAGATAGATCGGAAATACCATCTACGTATTCATTAGTTTGATTCAACTCAAGATGTGAGTATGAAAACCTAGAATCAAACTAATCAATATAGATGAAGAAACATAGAGTATTCTCTAATGATTTCCTTTCTTCTCTATATGTGGATCTAGGGCCGTATAAGATGATATATGAATATGACTGCTCTGTGTGGAATATCTGGATTAACCCTAGAAAAAGAGTCATAGGGTCTATTTATAGGTTAGAAACATTTGGAATGAGATAAGAATCAAAAACCTAACATTTCTGGAATTTTAACGGACGGCGATCCGGATCGGATTTGGGCGATCCAGATTGCAGTAGCAAGAAAGACGGTTTCCAGAAAAACAATCGTTCGGGATCCGGATCGGAATGCCTGATCCAGATCGTTCATACAATTCAGAAAACTCAACGTTCGGGATCCGGATCGTGAGATGCTGCGATCCGGATTGAAGTAATGTATGAAACAACAACCTTCGGGATCCGGATCGCTGGCTCTGATCCGGATCCTGAACATGTCCGAACACCAGTTTTTGATTTTTATGCAATTAAAGATTCTTCCAGGTGTTTCTACACTACAAGAAGTATTCGGATCACCAAGAATCTTTAGTTAAACATACCTGATCCTTTTGAATTCTTCTTTCTTGAGATTGAGTTAAATGATCCAACATTCTTCACCTTCAATCTTCAAGACTTGAACCTTTCACGAAACTACGCCAACTCAAATTCCGTAACAATCTCCCCCTTTGGCGGTTTTGTGACAAAACACAGATCCACTAAAGAAAATTCAAAAAGATATTTTTGTTGCTATCACCATACAACAAAAATTTACAATGGAGATCCAAAAATTTAAAAACATGAGATAAACTCCTAAAACAGACTCTAGACTTAGACATCTGTACTCTCTGCACAAAGAAATCATTCTTGACAAAAAGAGATCGTTAGATACCTCAAGAATATTTAGCATTCAAAACCTAACAGAGATAGAGTTTATGCTCACCATGACATTGAGTAATTCAGATATGTAATAGGATCACAATCAAACATTGACATATCTTCTAAGCAATAAAATTCCAAATGTCATAACTTTGCTTTGTTAGTAATCAAACAACTTGTTAGTAATAATACATGTCCAAATAGTTAGTCGAATAGTTAGTAGGAACATACAACAAATCACAAGATAAAAACCAGAAGTTGTGATACTTACCCTTCACCAAAGTCAAAGTTGAAGTGATACTTACCTTGATGTTCACACATTCACATCATCATTGTTCAAGTTCTCTCTAAACTCTCTCCCCCTTTTTGTCACAAACAAAGCCAAAATTACAAAAATGGAGAGAATGGTTAACAATTCAAGTTTGAGAACTAAAAACTAAAACTAAAACTTAAAGACCTGCACAAAAGAAAGTAAAAATCAAGTTCCTGCACAAAAGAGGGATTAAACATATGCATAATAAACAGAAATTGGAAGGATATGGATTATTCAGATTCATCTAAACTGATACAGCCGAGAATTTGGAAGATTTTCTTTAATCGCTTGTTCATTGATGATTGATTCTTATTTACCTTCTTTATTTCTTCCTTTACCTCAATTAGTTCATTTGATATACGTTCTTGCTCATTGGAGAGCCTTTGCTGTTCTTTATAGATTGAGGTAACAGATGCATCATCATCAGAAGTTGATTGAGGTGCTTGTTGTGCTGGATGTGCTGGTTGGACTGGAGGAGTTGCTGCCGGTGCAGAGGTTGTCGCTTGTTGTTGTTGTGCTCGTTGCCGGTGAGGAGGTATTATGGGTTCATCTGGCTTCGTCGAGAGAGACTTTACAATTGTTGTTTCATTGATCGTTCCTAGACTGTGCATATAGGAACTTGCATTTGTGTCAGCTTTAAATTTGCGAAGAATGCGCATGATGATCATTTGATAAGGTAGTCTCTCTGAAGGATGAGCATGCTCCACATATCGCGCCATCTTTGTCCAGATGACGTAAGGAATGTTTAAGTTAGCTCCCATTGCTGCTGTGGGGTTTCCAAGTAGATAAAGGAATATCATTCTATCCCACCGAAGAACCTTTGTGTTCATGTTTGGAATGACATTATAACAAACAATTAAGTTTAAGAAGCGGTACTCTGGTCGTAGTTCTTTCGAGAAAACGGAGTTTCCTGTCGACCGAGTATCTGGAAGACAGATTCCATCAACTACCACTCTCCAGGAGTAGGTGTTGAAGACTTGATTCTTCAGGTAATGAGTGCCATCGGCTCGGGCGTCCATCCCTAATACCTCTCCAATCAGTTGGGGCGTCACTTTGATCTTAACATTCTTGACCAATGTTTGAAAGTCTCGGCGTCCGCTCTCCTGATCAACTAGATAGCAAGCATTCTGATAAAACATTCTCACTGAGTGAAGACAATACCCAGTGGTCTCCGGGAAGTTGCATATGGGAGCAAGACCTATCTGGTCAAACAAAGTCCCAAATGGCCGAGAACGCTCCTTTAAGGCTTTTACATCAACATGCCTTTCTCCAATGCATTCCCTGTTTTCAAATTCCTTTATTCTAGCCGAGCTGACAAAGTCTTGTGGAGGTGCTTGGCTATCAACTGGTTGCTCAATGGAGATTCCTCGAGCACTTCCTCTTTTGCGAGCAATACTTTTTCTTCTTGTCTTCCCAGAGGTTTCTTCCATTGGAGCTTTGCCTTTTTCAGCAGCAGTAGGCGGAGCCTTTTCCTTTGATGTCTCTGCACGGGCTTTCCCTTTCGAAGCAGTAGAAACAGTCGTTGCCTCAACTTGCAGTTCATCCCAATCAATTGATTCCGTTTCAGATTCTGTATCGGAATCATCTTTAGCTTTCTTAGCCTTCTTAGCCCTCTTGGGCTTGTCAGTGTCCTTGACATGAACCATGGCAGCAAGTAGGAAAATAAACCAAGTGATCACCATTTTGATTGCTAGTGAAAAATGTATCCTGTGAAGACCAACTCAAGAACACATGATAAATTGTTAATTTTTAAAGATTTGAAAAATTGTACCCAAACAATCATAATCATGTAGAGAGACTAAGAATCAAATTAGTTTTGCAAAAAGACTTTTAAAAATAGATCAATTGCATGATTTTCGAAAATCCTTATTATATGCCCTAAAACCGAAATTTTTAGAAATCGAACCCTAAAAATCCGTTAATCAGGAGAATACCTAGCATATAATCAAAACTAATCTACCCAGAGTTCTTATTTCAAAAGAAATTTGATCAAAAACCATCCACAAACGAAATCGATCCAAGAAATTCATCACGTTTGAGGAGGAAAAAGAAAAACGATGAAAAACCGAGATTTTGATCAATAAAACTTACTTGTATTCGAAGAACTTGAGTTTGGAAAGCTCCAAGGTGCAATAGTTCTAGAGAGAGAGGCTCTAGAGACTTGAGAACAAAAGATTAAGGTAAAAGAAATCAAAACCCTCTTGTTCTTAATAAAACCCTAGCCGTGATCCGGATCGGATCGAGATTTCGATCCGGATCGGCCAGCCGCAGGAAGAAGCCTGCGTTCGGGATCCGGATCAGCTTGCCCGATCCGGATCGGCTCCAACTTTTTCTTCAGAAAAATTTAGAAAAATTTCATAAGATCCAGAAAAAGTATGTAAGCACAATTGTGTATCAACTTTAAACAAAAAACATCGTTTCATACAACAAGAATTAGATTATGCCAAATCTATCAATAATATCCAAAAATGAAACGAGAATTTACAAAAATTAAAACCCTTAAAGTTGAACACCTTCAATTACATCTAACTTGATCTTATGAGTAATGCCTTTATCAAATCATTAGTTCGGTAAAGAAAATGAAATACAAAGATCAATAGATGTTTGAAATCCCAAATATGGTAGATAATTTATCTAGACAATCTGTTGAAGAGAGTGGCTCTTTGAGCATCTTTCTTTAAAATCCCACCTTATACCAACCTTGAAATTTGACGGAGTCAAGTATTTCAACATGCATTTTACTTAATCAAAAATTGAACAACCATGCTTGGTATACATGTGGTAGCTGCACACAATACTCGGACGACCGAGGTGGTAGCTCTTTCCTCCATGTGGTGGTAGTTTTCACACTCCTCATTGGGATGTAACTCTTTCCACATCTTTTGAGCATTTAACATTTCTTTGACTCCCCCTCAATTGGCTATCAATTATTTAAGATATAAAGTATTCAACCAAAAATTGATCTCGATTTCATACTCGACTAAGCAGTCAAATAAGATAATGACTATACCAAGAGATCATTGAGAGAGAAATTGACTTTGATCACTTAGAAGATGATTTAATTAACATAAATGATCATTGCAACAGTGAAATATTATGATGGCAAAAGCATAATAGATTTCTAAATGTGCGAAAAGATGCAATTAAAGTCAATTATGATATATGCTCAATTAATGTCCTATGTACAAACATAGATAATGAACAAAACAAAACAAAAACAAAACCTATCCTAAGCAAAGGTTTCAAAAAGAAGTTTATTTCAAGGAAAGCATTCCAATTGCTTTTCGCAAATGAATAAAACGTTTTTGATCCAAAGGTTTTGTTAAAATGTCAGCTAATTGATCCTCAGTTGAAATATATGAAAGTTGAAGAGTATTTGATTCAACTAGCTCTCTAAGAAAATGGTATCTAAGTTCAATATGTTTTGTTCTAGAGTGCAACACAGGGTTTTTAGAAATGTTAATTGCACTTGTGTTGTCACAAAGAATTGTTACCGAAGATGCTGAAATCCGGAAGTCGCTCAACACACTTTTCATCCAAATGAGTTGGGTTGAACAACTACCCGCTGAAATGTATTCCGCTTCGGCAGTCGAGAGTGCAATGCAATTCTGCTTTTTACTGTGCCATGCAACAAGGCAATGGCCAAGATAGAAGCATGCACCACTCGTGCTTTTCCGATCATCCACTGATCCTGCCCAATCGGCATCTGAGTATCCAACAATATCCAAACTAGTTCCCATAGGATACCAAATTCTGAAATTAATTGATCCTTTGATGTACCGGATGATCCTTTTCACCGCTTTCAGGTGAACCTCCTTTGGTGCTGATTGATATCTCGCGCAAATCCCAACACTAAAGGATATATCCGGGCGACTAGCCGTGAGATAAAGTAGACTTCCAATCATACTTCGATACAGTTTCTCGTCTACATTCTCACTTTGTGAATCACTTCCAAGTCCCTTGTGGCTAGTTCCCATTGGAGTCGGAAAATCCTTCGAATTTTCTAAGTCAAACTTTTTAACCAACTCCATTGCATACTTGGATTGACTCAAGTGAATACCTTCATCATTTTGTTTAATTTGCAATCCAAGGAAATAAGTCAATTCGCCCATCATGGACATCTCAAATTCGCTTTCTATGGTCTCCGCGAATTTAGAAGCATCATTATCTCTTGTTGCGCCAAATACAATGTCCTCGACATAGATTTGTGCTACAATGAAATTTCTTTGATAATGCTTCACAAAGAGAGTCCTGTCAGCTCCCCCTCGAGTATAGCCCTTCTCCAAAAGGTGCTTTGTCAACCTTTCGTACCATGCTCGCGGTGCTTGTTTCAGACCGTAAAAAGCCTTTTTCAAACGAAAAACATGGTTAGGTTGTTTATGGTCTACAAAACCTTTCGGTTGAGCCACATAAACTTCCTCATTTAAAAACCCATTTAGAAACGCGCTCTTAACGTCCATTTGAAATAATTTGATTTTAAAATGACAAGCAATAGCAAATAGTATACGAATGGACTCGAGTCTAGCTACAGGGGCGAATGTTTCATCAAAGTCTATACCTTCTACTTGAGAGTAGCCTTGAGCAACTAATCGTGCCTTGTTCCTGATGATAGTACCATCCTCATTTTTCTTGTTCTTGAAGATCCATTTGGTACCTATCACATTATGTTGCTTTGGAGGCTTCGTTAATTCCCAGACTTTGTTTCGCTCAAATTGATGGAGCTCTTCCTGCATTGCTTTAATCCAGTAGTCATCCTGAAGAGCTTCATCTATGTTCTTTGGTTCGATTAAAGATACGTAGCAAGCGAATCCACAAACCAACTGCCTCCGAGTTCTAACTCCTTCTTGTGGATCTCCAATAATATTCGATTCCGGATGATCCTTGGAGATTCGTAGCGTTTGTTGAAACGGAGTACTCGGAGGTATATGAGATGATTCCTGCACATCAGATAAACTTGAAGAACCATTAGATGCATCATTAATATTGGAAGTATTATTATGAGAAGATGCAATGGCAGGTGAATCATCATCTAGAGAGATATCGATGGTAGATTTTCCAGATCCAAAGTGAAAAGCTTCATCTACATTAACATTTATAGATTCTACGATCGTCTTAGATTCCAAGTTAAATACTCGATATGCTCTACTATTTGTAGAATACCCCAAGAATATCCCTTCGTCACTTCGAGAGTCAAACTTTCCAAGATTTTCACGGTCACGTAAAATGTAACACCGACTCCCGAAGATGCGAAAATATTTGATGTTGGGTTTTCTACCACACCATAGTTCATATGGTGTGTTTAACGTTCCCGGGCGCAAATAAACTCGATTAATTACATAGATTGCAGTGTTAACAGCTTCAGCCCAAAAATGTAGCGGTAAATTCCGGCTGTGAAGCATAACACGTGCCATCTCTTGAACAACCCTGTTTTTGCGCTCGACAACACCATTCTGTTGAGGTGTATAGGGTGCAGAGAATTCATGCTTAATACCGTTTGAAGTGCAAAAGTCAATGAATTTAGAGTTAACGAATTCTCCACCTCTATCACTTCTAACACGAATGATCTTTTCATTCTTTTCAATCATAATACGAAGGCAAATCTCGTGAAAAGAATCAAAAGTATCAGCTTTCTCTTTTAAAAATGCTACCCAAGAATACCGAGAGAAATCATCAATCATCAAGAAAATATACCATTTACCTCCCAAAGATGGTTGACGAGTTGGCCAAAAGAAAGAAAAATAGTCTACATAAACTACACAACATTTAATCGTAGAACGATTAAAGACAAGGAAGGATTTCACCTTTGCATACCCAAACCTTTTGAGTTTTGGAGTATGTTGGCAATGGTTGAGAAATTTTCCTTGATGAAGACGTCTTGTATGATTGATCTTTTTCTTTTGTCATCGTCTTGTTTGAAGTACTACCAATGTTCTTTTCTTTTGAAAAATCCTTCTTTGAATTCCGGGGAGTGAACTTATTGGTAGCAGTTGCAAGATGTGGTTGATTTGATCCTTGAGCTCCAATCTTGCAATTTCTTTCAATGTGCCCTGCAAAATTACAACGAAAACATACCTTAGTACTTGACGATCCCGAGGAGGATGAAGTAGGCTTGTTGTCATTGCTTGTCGTTAGTTCCGGTGTCGGAGGAGGAGATACCGACTGGGGCACGAAAACTGTCCCAACCGAACTAAAATTGTCTTCAGTTCGATTGTATCCGAGGCCGAACTTGTTTGTTTGACCAAGACCAAGAAGTTTATCCAACTTACTCCTTCCAGAAGAAAATTGCTGTAAGTCATCCTTGAGTTGGAAAATGGTCTCTGTCATTTCCAATTTTTCCCGTCGGGCCTCGCCGTAGAGCTTTGAGAAGTGATCCGCTTTATCCACCAGATTTGTATGTTCCTTCTCAAAAAGCTAATTGGACTCTTGAAGGGAAACATTTACTTTTATCAGATTTTCCCTTTTCACTTCAAGAGCGTTTGAGAGAGAAGTTGCCCTTTTTGCTTCTTCTTCGAGATCATGCAATCTCCCTCTCAAACTCTTGTTTTGCTTAGCCATTTTTTTTGAATCCCTCAAAAGTCTGTGGTAGGTTAGAGCAAAATCTTCACCTTCCGAATCATCCGATTCGTTGTCCGTTGCAATCTTTTCAACAGTGGAGTTGGACAATGACTCGGACGTACTTGCCATAAAGCACATGAAGGGTGAAGATGTGGACGCGTGGAATGCCGTGGTGCTCTTTTCTTCATCACTTGAAGACGACTCATTTGACGTTGAGTTGTCATCCCAAGTGACGACTTGCATCGCCTTCTTCTTTGCCGGATACTTGTTGGGACACTCCGTTGCAATGTGGCCGTAGCCTCGACATTTGAAGCATTGTAGTTGTCCCTCTGAACTTTTCTTATCCTTTGAGAAGTTCTCTTGCTTTCTTGACTTGTAACTTGAAGTACCCTTGCCTTTGTTCGACTTTCCGAAGGATGGAGATTTACTTGAATTACCCCTTCGAAAGTTGCGGCGAAACTTCCTTGTCAAGAGAGCGAGCTGCTTCTCAAATTCCTCCATAGAAAGGTTCTCGTCATCGTCTGAGGAGGATGTATCCGCGTCTTCTTCCTTAGTTGTTTTCAACGCATAACCTGAAGACTTAGAAGAGGATGCTTTTCCAGAAGAATTGTTAGTAGTAAATGTCATTTCATATGTTTGTAATGAACCAACTAATTCTTCTACACGCATTTCGTCCGGGTGTTTAATAGTTTCAATGGCTGTAACCTTTGGGCGAAATCGTTCAGGAAGAGTTCTTAAGATCTTTCTTACAACCTTAAATTCTGGAATCTTCTCTCCCAGGTTAGCACATGAGTTTACGATGTCTTGCAATCGTGTATAGTAGTCCGTGAAAGATTCATTTTCTGCCATCAAGATAGAGTCAAACTTGCTCGTAAGCATTTGCAGTTTCTGAATCTTCACGAGGTTAGTTCCCTCATGTGTAACCTGAAGAACATCCCAGATTTCTTTCGCAGTCTCAAATGCCGAGACGCGAGAGAATTCAGTTTGAGATAAGGCATTAAAAATAGCATTAATTCCCTTGCCATTGTAAGAAGATGAATCTAACTCTTCCTTGATCCATTTCGACCTAGGTTTTAAGGTGCGAACATCAGAGATAATTTCAGTTGGATTAGTCCATCCTAATTCAATTGATTGCCACACCCTTTCGTCGATGGAAATTAAAAAGGCTTTCATCCGTACTTTCCAGTACGCATAATTTGTTCCATCAAAGAAAGGGGGTCGATTGATGTTTCCACCTTCAACCATTGTTTACAACCCTATTCCCGCTCTGATACCACTTGTTGGGTTATATGTAATATAGATCTAAATAGGGGAAGAAACACCTAGAGGGGGGTGAATAGGTGTAAACGTATAAACACTCAAAAATCGTTGTGATAAAAACCCAATGTGAAAATAAAAATAACACGCAAGATTTTTACGTGGAAAACTCCATCACCGGAGTAAAAAACCACGGGACCGATAACACGGCGAAATCCACTAGAATTAAAACACGTACAAGGTGATTTACCGTACACACTTACGACTCAACCTTTTCCATACGCTCCTAGAGGATCTTCTCCGCTCGCTCCACGACGCTTCTCGAATCCACGATCTGCGCCCAACGCCGAATCCACGGCGTCCAACGTCGAATCCACGACGTCCGACCGAATCCACGGTCTTCACCCAGTAGCACCCTTCGAATCCACGAACGTGCCTCGCTCTGAATCCACGAGAGCGGTTGAACCTTGAATCCACAAGGACACGCGAATCCACGCACCGATTTATGGGTAAATCGTTGTTTTTGGGTGGTGATGATCCGCCGAATACTTAGATCAAAGATAGATCGGAAATACCATCTAAGTATTCATTAGTTTGATTCAACTCAAGATGTGAGTATGAAAACCTAGAATCAAACTAATCAATATAGATGAAGAAACATAGAGTATTCTCTAATGATTTTCTTTCTTCTCTATATGTGGATCTAGGGCCGTATAAGATGATATATGAATATGACGGCTCTGTGTGGAATATCTGGATTAACCCTAGAAAAAGAGTCATAAGGTCTATTTATAGGTTAGAAACATTTGGAAGGAGATAAGAATCAAAAACCTAACATTTCTGGAATTTTAACGGACGGCGATCCGGATCGGATTTGGGCGATCCGGATTGCAGTAGCAAGAAAGACGGTTTCCAGAAAAACAATCGTTCGGGATCCGGATCGGAATGCCAGATCCGGATCGTTCATACAATTCAGAAAACTCAACGTTCGGGATCCGGATCGTGAGATGCTGCGATCCGGATTGAAGTAATGTATGAAACAACAACCTTCGGGATCCGGATCGCTGGCTCTGATCCGGATCCTGAACATGTCCGAACACCAGTTTTTGATTTTTATGCAATTAAAGATTCTTCCAGGTGTTTCTACACTACAAGAAGTATTCGGATCACCAAGAATCTTTAGTTAAACATACCTGGTCCTTTTGAATTCTTCTTTCTTGAGATTGAGTTAAATGATCCAACCTTCTTCACCTTCAATCTTCAAGACTTGAACCTTTCACGAAACTACGCCAACTCAAATTCCGTAACAGCGTCTACCCTGCAAGTCAGATCCAAAGCTACACAAGTATCAGAGCTGAAAATAAAACTAGTAGCTAACAAAAAAAAACTGAACATCTGAACTAATTAAAGCTCCACTAATACATAATCCTCAATACAGGTCTCTCGAATGAAAAATAAAATACAAACCTCACCCTCAGGGTACAAAAGTGGAAACATAAAACTAACCGGGTACATCTACCTCTGACTCTCAATGCTGGTAAGGAACTAAACGGCCGCGTCCTCACCTCGAACTGCTGTCTCCGCACGAACCAAGCCGGAACAGCTGCCTCAACCTGTCACCGCAGCGGGTGTGAGATCTACTGCAGAAGGCATATCTCAGTGGGTACCATCCCAATATCCCCGGTATGCCCACTAAGTCTACTGGAGGCAAAACAGATAGGTATGCAGATAGATAGATAGAAGGAAAGCAGGAAAGGAACTACAGCTAATAAGTAACAACACATGCTGAAGGAACTCAACTCAGACCCTGCTATGCATACACTAACACTGCTAATAATATGCCTCAAGTATCATGCTCAAAGGAAATCTCATCTATGAACATGAAATGAAACTCACTCACACAAATCACCCAAATCTCAATGACTGTCCCTCTTTGGACCAGTCCAAGTCAAGCCTGCGCTCCTCTACTGCCACTACGCCCAAACAGGACTTGGTCTTACGTAGGGTGTCCCACACGGACTATCTCAATCTCAAGCGAACTCTAGTGTATCAACTAGTCGCATCATCGCAGCCTCGTCAGGCTCGGTATCATCATCGCACCCGGGGCGTAGCTCGAGGGGAGCGACCCCAACGAACTCAAGTATCACAAGTATCTCATAACTGGCATGAAATGCCAGGCTCAGCAGGCTATAATCCACAATCAAACAGATCGGTATCTCAAAGCTCGAAAACACAACTCGGTCGGAAAAGAACCTCGACTCAAACAAGAATAGCCCAAACGCTCTCACAGCAATGTCGGAGAACCCTCAACGACTCAATCTGATAATGCACGACCATGGCTGAGTCGGAAACCTCCGCGACTCGATCTGCCAGAACCCCAAATATCCTCAAAACTAAGTGGGAGAACTACCTCCACCACTAAATCAGAACACGACCCAAGATCTAGAGTAAACCAAACAGGGAAAATAAGTTCCCAATCTCTCACACGGGAGGCCTGGAAATTCTGAACGACTACCACCTACAACCCTATCAAACAAGAACAGGCTACAGGCGTAGCCGCCCATAGCTTCCGCCCCCGTACTGGAAAAATGCTAAAACTCTCTCATGACACTAGAAAGTCATCTCACAATGCTCTAAAAATGTACTCGGCCCTCGGCACGAGTATACAATCAATTCGAACAATCTGGACCATTCATAGTGTTCTCAATAGTTAAAAATCCTTTTTAAAAATGGAGTTTTACTTAAAACGGGGCACTAAAAATATATGAAGGTCCAGATGCAGCCTGAATCTCAAATAAACATGCAGTCTAGTGTCAAATAACCTCTAGGTTATACTAAAAAATGTATGGGGCTCAAGAATGTCATTCTACAATTTTCTAGGCAACTATCTGATTTATCAATATAATAAATCAGCTAATCATGATCAATACATGATAAATAAGCTAAACATGATCAATATGCTTACAGAAGCATTAGAGGGCATTCCATAAATTTTAGAGAAATTCCAACCCACCTGGAACGCTTTCCGCAGGCAAAGCAGAAGTCGGTGAAGCGCCGGATCCTCAAACTGATGAAACCTCGAAAAATCGTGCCTCGCGCGCGCACACTGCCGCGAACTCGAAAAAAAAATCCCCGGAAGAAACAAATAAATTTTCCAAGTTCCCACAAAAATCCGTGTACCCTCCGGCTCACTCCACGGCCAAAACTCGGGGCATACAAAAGCTTAAGAACACCCAAAATCACCACCAAAATCTCACAGCTCAAGAACAACACATAAACCATGTCCTTCGGCTTGTATAATCCACAGCACACTATCTTAGCACCCACAAGGAAGCTCTAGCCTACTACAAGTTCCCCTTTTTTAATAACTGCTCACTAATTAAGTAAATGCTCACAACAACCTTATTACACTTACTCAAAAAACCACAGCACTATCACTTCACACAACAGCACAAAAAGCTCCATTGCACAACAGTAATAACACTCAAATAAATCCAATATTACAACCATCTCCAAGCGTACACACACACACACCCAACACCTCTCAATTGCTCAGGTGAAAGGATAATCACGCGCCGCGCACATGAACCGGCTCCGCACGGCAACTCGGCGAAAAAACTGCACAACTCGGCGTCGTCCTGTGAAAGCAAAAGAGACAAAAGCCGCGTCAAAACGGTCCATAAAACATCCACGCGACCCCCCCCCGCTAGCCCGGTGGCCGCACGCAGCAGCCGCGGCAACCGCGCGCGGTGCTGCCGCACGCACAGTACTCGCGCGCTGCGCGCTGCCCAGGCGCATGCCGCGCGGCGCCTGGGCCTGCCGCGCGCTCAACAGAGCCTGCCGCGCGCTCAACAGAGCCTGCCGCGCGCTCAACTGCGCTGCCGCGCGCCCGCATGGGCAGCGTGCGCGCCCGCATGGGCTGCGCGCGCCCGCATGGGCAAAGCGGGCGCCCGCATGGGCGGCGCGCGCTGCTGCAGCGCCCCAAGCTGCGCTCCACTGCTCTGCTTGAAGCTCCTCCAATGGACAACAAGTCCAAGCAAAACCAAAAACACCCCAAACCAACTAAAATCAAACCTCCAAAAATTCAAGCTCATCCTCCAATGCCAAAAAGAGCATCTCAAATTACAAAACAAAACTGCCCTTACCTCTCTCACAATTCCGTCGCGCGCCGCTCGTCGCAAACTCCGCTCGGCTTCCGACCGTAAGTCCACCATTGCATCTCCCTTGCAAACCCTCTCCTTTACAATTTTTCTCTTCATTTTTCATAACCCTAAACCTTCATTCTCCATTTTTTTTTTCCCTTCCTCTGTTTCAAACCAAAAGCTCTGCTTGCATTTAAGAAGAAGAAGATGACGTGGAGGGCTACTTAATTAAGGGAGGTGGGTGAGGGGTAGTTGGCAAGCAATAAATGCACAAGAAAAACACACTCCTCTAATTAAATGCATTCTAATCCACACTCTTAATCCAATTAATTAAATTCCCATTCTCTTTCTTTTACTTGCTGCCACACAGACTTAACTCAAAATTTAATTAAATTAATTAATCCAAAAAAGGCCAACTCCAAGTCACTTTTTGCCTTCGGGACCTCCGCACCGGTCCGAAACCTCCCGAACCAAGCTGTAATCTGAAAATACACCCGTGCACAGCTTTTTTTTTCTCCTCAAAAAGCTCATCCGTGGAGTCGGTGTGCTCAAACCAAAAACTGGCTCCAAAACTGCCAGTTCCAACTCACTTTTCGCCCTCGGGTCCTCCGCGTCAGTCCGGAACCTCCCGAACTCCGTTGTAATCTTAAAATACACCTGTTCCAAGTGTTTCCAAATTTGTCTGCACTCCACGGTGAAGTCAAGGTTTCCCCGAAACCACTCCTCTAATGGCGGACAATGCCCGGAAAACCCCGAATCAACCTGGGGCTTCCGCGAAGATCCGAGTCGACCCGAACTCATCTGTAAACACATATGGGACACGCTCGAGGCAATTTCTCCGCACCACACCATCTTGCGAGGTTGGTGCGCTATCCGAAATCCCGGTATTCTACAAACCGTCCTTGTCCCTCACGTATGTATCGTTCCGTCACAATAACTGTGACAATATCCTTCCTGTCATTTTTAAAATAGCAATATCGAAAACAACAACAAAAAGAATGAGGAGGGTTGAACCATGCCTTTCAACAACGTCCCCCACCTTGGTTGAGTTACCCACCTCGCCCTACGGATAAAACGAAGCCCCCTCACAACCCTCCGGTATCTTCGCGACCTTGTCCGGGTACAACCGGCGGACTTCTCGGTGGCGAAGGCCGAGCTCGGGGCTCTCTCACGATGTCGGCGAGAACCGTAACCAAAACTAAGCCAAAATACCTCACAATAGTAAAATGCACCAAAAGGCATCAACAAAACCCGACCGGAAATCAAAACCGTAAAACTCGGATGAAACCGGATCTCCAACGATAAAATCGATAGTTAATAACAACCGGACCGCGACTTCATCATCGCAAACCCAATCGGAAACCAAATCCGTTCTTGAAAATCCAAAAAAAATCCCATTTCCTCATCCGATAGCCCATTCGGGATGTCGGCGGTCAAACCGAGAAACCCCCACGACGAAACCGATGAGAAAAAGGCCCGACGGCGTGACCCCGACGATTTTGTCAAGACGGGGAGCGACACTGACGTGCAAAGCTAGCACGTGGCATGGCGGAACGGCGGCCTAAACGACCCCGGGTGGCCATGCTAGCAAAAAGACGGAAACGGTGATCAAAACGGTGAAAACGACGATCAAAACGACGAAAAACGGGCCGAAAACAGGCCGAAACGGAGCTACTTGGCTTCGGTGCACCATTCCAGGCGTGGACCGGGTTTACGGCCAAGGGCGGCGGCGCGAAGACCGGGAGCACACTTCAGTGGACCGCGGGAGCAGGGATATAAGCGTGGACAGGGTCTACGCCACAGTGGCAGCGGAACAGTGCGCCGGTTGCACGCAGGCACGTGGTCCGCGCACCGTTGGGCCCTGCTGGGCCGGGCCGGTGCAGCGGGCGCGTGATCCGGGCTCACCCCCACAAGGAGACGCGGCGCGCACCGAGTGCACGCCCAGTGCATGCACCGCGCAAGTTGGGCCGAGCTGGTGCATGCGTTGCGGGCCGGGCCGGTGCAGGAGGTTCACCGGAGAGGGGCGCCGGACCCATGTGCCAGGTCTACGCCTTGCGCGTGATCCCCGAACAGTAACGGGCTAATTTCGGCCTGTTTCTCCTTTTTTCTTTCTTTTCCTTTTCTTTCTCTTTGCCCTTTTGCGCTCCTCGGCTCCGGCGGTGACCCTGTGACCTCGGCAACTGCGGCGGCGACCTCGCGAACACGATAACGGCGGCGGCGGCCTCCCGTTTAACTCAACGGCGGTGGCGGCCTCCCGTTTTCTCTCAACGGCGGCGGCGGCCTCCCTCTTAACCGACGGCGGCGGCGGCTTCTCGTTTTACACGACGGCGTCCCGTCTTTATCGACGGCGGCGGCGGCCTCCCGTTTAACTCCCCCATGCTCCGACGGAAAACCCAAGCACCCAAACAAACCAACAGACAACCTCCAACGATCAAACCACCGATCGAAAACCCAATCAAAGCACCGATAGAAAAACCCAATCAAAACCTCCAATCAAATCACCAATCAAAACTCGATCAAAAAACCGCGATCAAATCACCAATCAAAACCACCGATCGAAACCCGCGATCAAGACACCGATCAAAACCGATCAATTCTACCGATCGCAATCCGACGATCAAAACATCGATTAAAATCGATCGCAAAAGAGAACGAAGAACCCACCTCTTTGCCGACGGGGATGACGATGCGATGCCCGGATCTGCCTCCCGATCTCCGATCTCCGATCTCCAACAGTAACGGTGCTTCCTCCTCCGGTCTACGATGCTAGCGGCGGTTCCGTTCCCGATCTTCGGCGCGCACAACGAGGAAGAAGACAAGATTCTCTTTTTCTCTTTCAAAGTGGAAAAACTAGGTTTTCTTGTTTCTAATCTATAATAAATAATCTCCAACCGATCACCGGTTCCCATGATATTTATAAGAGAGATAGTAACAATAATAACCGCTTTTAACAAACCAAATCCTTTTTATAACAAATTTCCTCGATTTGCGTGCCAAGATCTTCGAAAAATCCGTCCTACATCGGCATGGATTTTAAAGCACCAATAATACTTAATGGGTATTTAAAAATCCTTTTCCACCCATTAACTTTGAAAAATCATTACGGGAGATCCGTTCGTCGGATTTTCGAGCCGATCTTACCGCCGTTCTCCGTTTAATGAGCTCTAGAGCATGAAAACCAAAACCGATACAATCAATAAAAGCAAGGAATGCACAAAACCGCACATACACCGAAAGCGACTCTAAGGAAAAACCGCGGGTATTACAAAATACACAAGATAAACTCCTATTACACACTCTAGACTTAGATACTTGTACTCTCTGCAAAAGAAACAATTCTTGACAAAAGAAATCATTAGATACCTCAAGAATTTAAAAATTCAATAAGCAAGCAGAGAGATAGAGTTTATACTCATGTAACTTATGACATTAATTATCAGATATCACTACAAAAAACTTAAGCTTTAGCCAGCGGTCGAAACCGCTGGAAAAAATATTTAAATCCGCTGGAAAAATATTTCCCAACACTTGTAAAACCGTCGGAAAAATTTTTGCAACCGCTGTTAGATCTCCGTCGCAAAAGATCTTTACCGACAGTTTACACAACCGTTGGAGAAAATGATAATTTTAGTAGCACTTCTCCGGCCGCTACTAAATATAGTAAAAAGTGCTACTATAAATAATAAATTTATACCAACGGTTTCATAATTGTTATGAATTCAATTCAAAATATAAAACATACAATTAAAAATAATCGAGACAATTTTAAGACTCTTTAAATTGACATGTAAGAACAAACTAATCATTCAAATAATTTTAATTTTGATTACATTCAACAATTATCAAACAAGAGAAGCCAAATTATTTAGCCAAATAAGAATTTGCACTGTAAAAATACAATTGTCAATTAAAAATTACATTCAAAGTTTTCAATCTAAAAAAAAATAAAACCTAATACTGCTCTTGTCCCGTCCTTATCTCCACCAAGGCTCACTCCATCTCCTGTGGCGATCTCATTCCTATGGTCATCAACTTCATGTTCGAGAGGCCTGAACAAAAGTTCATGCAAAAAACCACCAGCAGCCTTCTTGTTTGTTGCATCTGAAAAATTACTATTGAAAGTCAACATCCTGCAAACAGAATTTTAATCAAAGGAGGGATCAAAATAGTCAACTTCATTCTCTTCATATGAGTCTTTTTAACCCCCATCAAGTATATTTGCTCGGAGAGAAGATGAATAGTAAATTAATAATCAATATCATCAATGTTCTAATCCTCAGTAGTCTCTCCGGTTTCCAGGAAAATCAGATGTTCATCCAAGAAGATGATTCTTGGTTCAGCTGGTGTCATGAATATGCTGAACTTTGTTCATTAACATCGTCTACTTCGTTTTCTGTGCGATTGGTGATTGTTACAGGACCCTCGCTAGGTTCTTTAGTTTCAATCAGCTTACTCTCACCTGAATCTACAGATTGTCTCGTGGCCGCACTTGGAATTACAATAACAGAATGCCCTTGAGGCTGGATCTTAGATTCATGTTCATAAGCACTATCCTCTTCTTCAGAATAGGCTATGCCAAATTTCTGCCCATGGGTCAATCCTAGACACTGCCCCTGTAAAAAGAACAAGGGAAAGCATGGTGAATTTGTATGAAAAGATTATGAAAGAAAAGCAGGGGATTCATTGGATAGTAAATTAGTACTTACCAAGACATCTTAAAGTGATGCCCTGAATGACTATCTATCTAGCTACAATCCATGTTTTGTATTCAAGGGATTAAAGTATTTTCCACCAGAGATGATTAAAATTTGGGATGATCCAATTAAACTACTAACTAAAGAGTTCTACATGGAGAGATAAATTTTGTAAATGGATTCAGGTTTATATGAGGTAATATTTTCTCCATTTCTCAAGGAATAATGCTAGGAATGTGAGTTAGCCACAATTTTTGAAACGTCTCATGTTGTACTAACTTGAATAGGTTCAAAAAAAAAACTGGTACTATCGCTATGGTTGCTCCTGTTAAGTTTCCATATCATTTTTTTGAGTTCAAAGCTAAATAGTGAAGTCGTATATTATTAGACAACCAAAAATAAATGGGAGGACCACTCCACATAATAAAATATAACAAGAAGATTTGTAGAATCTCCATTCTATTTTCCATTAGTCTGCTGATATGTATGGAAATTCACTAATTTAGAGAGCCCAATATAACTTCAGACACAACAGTTTTCTCCTAGAATAAAATAAGACATCCATCCTAGAATAAAATAAGACAATTTCTTATAGTTCTTTTCCACTGTTCAGGCACTAACATATAATAATTTGACAAACTATTCACGAAACTTTATAGAACTACTGTGACCATGGAATAGACTTGTACCATACCAATTACTATTCTAGGATTCAGATATTAACAGTTCCTAACATAGAAAAATCTGGCTTAATGCGAAAGTTGATTATTATCAGATCCTTACTGTTTCTGCAAGGAAGAAACTCTCCATGTGGTCATCCTGCTTGTGAGACTCCACATCTTCTATGTGACAATATCCGCACGGACATCTGGCACCATACTGAAGACTAGCTACCATATCTCTGCCAGCATCGAGATACCTGTGCATGAATATCTGTACATCAAAGTTTGAATAGATTTTAAAGTATGTTGACTAACTATGACTGCGAAGTTGAAAATACTCATCAATAATTGATCAGTTCAAAATATTTTTAACTCGCTAACTAGTTCAACTGCTTAATCGTAATTGCTCATAATATGATTTACGTGAGCCCCTCCACAGTTGAATCCATAGTTACATACATTTCAAGGTTCAAGAACTTTCTTTCAGTTTCTGATTCTATAGAATAGGTGTTTTCCTATATTGCTAGTCTCAAAATTGCAAAATGATTGTGTTCGAATTTCAAAATTTTCAGCTAAGACAATTTTACATGGCAGAAAGTTTGAATTGAAAAATACATAAGAAAATGAAACTATATGTAAGTCTGGAAAATAAAGTAGATACTAACTTGAGGTGTTACACGTACTAGGGCTCAAACTTATAGGTCTTCATTGTTATTTATTAATTAATTAGATACTATCTCAGAACATAAAGTGCCAATTGATCAACCCAAAAAAAAAACCAAATATAAAAACCTTCTTAATATATACTAATCAGGGAAGCTAACACATATATAATGGATTGGAAGTAAATAAAATTCAATTCTCAAATAAGATGCAGACCTTGGATCTCTGGTAGCTTTGAATAGCCAATATGTACTTTCCATCAACTCAGGCCGCAGCGGATAACTTCGCTGCCCATTCTGGGAAGAGGAAAAAAGAAACACAAACAAAAGAGTAACTAGATCAAGAAACATTCAGCAATGAAGATAAAATTAAGATTAGCAGGCAAAGAAAATGTCAATTTCCTCACTTGAATGTTTGATGTAGCCAAATTAAATCCCTCTAGAGTGAATCCATATCTTTTCTAGACACTAAAGAAGGCAGCATGGGTCCGAATAGCAGGATCAATATCTCCAGTTAAAACCTTCCAATTAACAACATAAGTAATCTTCTAAAAAAACTGATAAAGAAATTTTTTTTACAGTTAATGAAAATTCTAAACCTAAAGCCCTGGCCAGAATGCTTGTAGACTGTTAAATAATGGCCAGACAGTGGCAGCAGAGTTCATATTCACCTCAACATACCTAGACATTACATAGGAGTTGCAAATTATTCAAAATTTCATAGAGATAATGATCCATGAAATTTTGTTGTTCAGCCACAAATACTACTGCTCAAAATTTGACGCATCATAAATTAAAATAAATAATAAAGAATTATCAAACCAAAATATACGGACGGCAAAATTTTACCAAAGATCATGATGAAGATATTTCATGGCTGCCTTGTAAGCTTCCTGGAAGATATATAAATACTCCTCATCTCCAAAGAGTAAATAGGCCTGTTGGAATATGAAAAGCTGTTAAAAACTAACTAAATGAAGCTTGCAGACAACAATGTAATAAATGCTTAAGATTATGCATGATACCTGGACAAATAAAATTCAGCATGCATACAATCTAATATAGTTTATAGAGTTTTGTGCATATGAATGGCCTCCATCAACAATGAAAATCAATAGCATTACGTGACTCACGAGTTATTTTGAAAACAACTTTATATTGCACAGAAAATTATAATGGAAAAGACAAGCATTAAGACTGATTAATGTTGAATAGTCATGAATGAATTTACACATTTTTCCCATTTACCATGATTTCATATTAGGCAAATCAAACCCATCTTTGCCTCAACTGAAGAGAAAGCAAAGATTAAGAAATCAAATTATCCGAGTGTAGAAATGTCAATAGACTGAAAAGCAGTAACTTGCCTTCAAAAGATACTCATAGAAGGAATCGATGCTTGTTCCAATTCCAGCATCCTGCAAACAAAACAGAATTTTAATCAAAGTTCAAATAGTCAACTTCATTCTCTTCATATGAGTCTTTTTAATTGTTTTTATAGCAATCACAAAGAGGGGGGGTAAAAATGAAGATACCTTCTGCGCCCATTCACCAGTAAAAACATTAATGTGAGCCCCAACAAGGTTAAGTTTTGATCTCCGGGCCCATATTCCACGCACTGCATTCTTTGTAACTTGCTCGAAAACTACATTATAATGATTACCTTACGCAAATCAGAATAATTTTGAAGGTCAAGTTTTTGTAAAAAGATTACCTGAAACTCAGGCAGTTGTGGGTTACTTCTCGATCGGTAATACAGGGAGTGAAGGTACTTCAAGAATCTGGAATAAATAAATATTTAACATGCAAAAATCTTGCTATATAGTAGCTAAGGAAAGAAATTCACCTTGTAGGAAGAGAATAGAAGGATCAAAGCCAGCAACAAGTTCACCGCTTCAAACCTCTAAGCATAAGCAAGAGACGTTAATATGAGAGGAAAAAGAAAAGCAGATATCATAAAAAATATAGGTAAAATGTATGCACGGTCCATCTAAGCATAAAAGAAGGGACTAAGTCACAACTTAAAGAAATTGTCACGCCCCGGGGTTGATACTGCGACCCGGGCTCGCTAACAGATCCGCCACCTATACGAAAATCCCGCATAGGCGAAGCGTCCAACCTGCAAGAATAAAACTACAGCTAAACAGATATCAGAGCTGTAAAAAAAACTGTTGTAAAACTAAAATCCAACGACTGTACAACTGGAAATAATGATACAATATCTATCTCCCAAAAATGATCATCATACAATATCCTCTGATACAATAACCCAGAACTCAACAGGGAGGTAAACTGAAATAATACATCAGCGTACAGGCTCTCAATACAAATCAAATCCTCACAATACAACAGTCTCTCAAATGTAAAAATAAGCAATCCACTGACTGTACTAAAGATCTCCAAAGAGGGGGTACCGCTACTCTCCAAAGACGGGTAGGGATCTAGCTCGCGACACCCTCGCCACGAACAACGACCGACGAACCAGCAACTCCCGCAGAAGACTTTGCAAAACAAAGGAGAGGAAAGAAAAGAGGGGGGAGCACCCCCAACGGGTGTGAGAACTACACCAACACGTAGTTCTCAGTGGGTACCGCCACCAGGCCCGACGGTCTGCCCACTAAGTCTATTAGAGGCATAAAATAACGATGCAGTAAAGACTGAATAAGAAAAGCTGGAGATACTCTACAGCTACCCTGCCTCTATCTAAATGCTCAATGGGGAAAACCGATGAAAAGGTATGCAACCACACGCACACGAGGTGCTCAATCGACCCAATCGAGCTGACTGCCACACCGGGTCCAGTCAAGCCTGCGCCTCCCTAGTGTATCAACGTAGGGTGTCCAACCGGACTAACTTGCTAACGAACAGTGGCACATGCAAGCTATAGTCGAAATCCATGCTCTCTCTCAGAACGGATAGACTCAAGATACCCAAGCATCTCGCACAACGGTCGAGTACTCACAACGACCTCGGGACCACCGTCAACCCAACGGTTCCCAAATACATTAGCACAGGTCTAATCATAGCTACCAGAATCCACTCAGCCCCCCGACACAAATGCAACAATAAAAGTATCTGCCTAAATAAACCCAATCCATGGACCAGTAAAAACTGGCACTACCTGCTCTGCCGGCCGCATCGGGTATGCTACTGACGCATAACACCGACGCAAAGAAATAGTATAAAGAACTCAAAGCCTGCCTGTCGCACACTCCGGAGTGGCACTCGAGGGGAGCGACCCACACGAGTAAAGTAATAAGTCACAAGTATCATAATATAGCAGGACTGGATCACGACTATGCTCAAGTGGGTAAACCCATCCACTAAAGAAACCCCGATCCCCAATCTGATGCACAAGTAAAGATCCGGTCAACCGCCCAATGTCCGTGGTCGCCGCAACACCCCACAAATCCCCAATCCTAGACAACCTGTTCACGACTCACAGTCTCGACTACACTATCCTAAACCCCTGCTCGAACCCGAGCAGCATGTAACAAAAGACTAAAAGAAATGAGAAAACAAACAATCATGGTTTCTCCTAAGTCAAGTCCCAACATGATAGTGTAGCGATAAAAGATGGCCTATCCAGATATCTATACAAGCATGCATTTGTCCTCATGAACGATAAAAGAGAATAAATCACATAATAGCTCCATATAGATATAACCAACATGCCCCAATCACTAATCAACTACACCTGTCCATAAACTATGATAAATCATCAGAGTAGTACCAGCACATAGATATATCATCCTGCCCCCTCAAATAATCAATTCTCACGAAAGGTTATGTGCTAACATGGCATGCTAATATATCACCACTATAGTATTTCAATCTCACATAATAGGCCAATGATTAATCAAGCATGATCTCTATTTCATCTAGTATGACATGAACATAACCATCTACAATATGCTAGATCTCAAATCCACCAAAACATGTACAATAATCAAGTAAGCATCAATCCCCATGATCTAGGCCATTTCCTATGCTTACATCTCAATCCTATTGGTTGTACATTAAATCATGCATGCTATCAATCATAGAGGGTAACATTCCCTTAGGTAAGCTTACATTAACCATCATCATGGATATCCACTATTGCAATTGTCATAAGACATAACATGAATAGAAAATCTTGCAATTCCATATACAATTACCATTACCAAGCTTACCCCTCAATCACATATATTGTACCCTAAACATGCATGCATTCTAACAGATAGAATTAGAGAACCGTCCACCGGTTCTGGAGACGAAGCAACCCACCTGAATCGCTTTCCGCAGGCAAAGCCGAAGTCGGTGAAGTGCACAACCACTCGCTATCAAAATCCGTCGAAACCACACCCTCGGTACTCGGTCGCGCAAGCCTCTGCTCAAACCAACATCCCAGCCAACAACACAATCAATACCCCAAACAGCATTTGTTGTTTTGCAAGTCAGCACAGAAAAGGAGATTTTTCACCTGCGTGCGGTCCTTTGAAAAATCCAGAAAAATCACGCCTGCGATCCTAGCAACGAGTAGATGCAAATCGATATTTATACTCCTCGTTCTGACACATGTAGGCCAAGATACACACAAAACATCGCGATAAGCCAAATTCCCTCACAATCACAAGTCTGCGGAAATCAGTCCCAAAGAAGCTTGAACATCACCTTCGAAAAGACCTCCAAAAATTCCGATAAAAATACGATTGCGTTCTTCTCGAAGCGTAGATGTCGATCGAGTCCTTGAACGTCCCGTTTCGAAGCTCATAGGCCGAGAAAACCCAACAATACTCCATCGCTGTCCAAAAGTCCGTCGCAGAAAAAGGGGTCAAAAGGTACCTCAGGAACACCACCAAAAACTCGAAACGGAGCGAAGTGTTCAACACGGAAATCAAAGGAATACCTCTCGTGAACGCTCTGCCACAAAAATCGGCTCAAAAATCGATTGGGGTGATCCAGGGGACCTAGTGGTCTGAAATGCAACGGTAGAAGCCAAAATCGAAGGAGTGTCAAAGTGTACTGCGTCGCAGAAAACGCTGATGCTGCGGCCTCCAAAAATCCCGAGAATCCATCAAAGGGTGGAGGAGAGGGAGAGGAAGAACTTCTCTTAAGGGTGCACTAGGAGAAACAGCTAAAAAAAACCCAGAAAAGGAGAAGAAGGGGACCTATTTATAGGCCCAGCCCGAAAATGCCCAACAAGCGGATTCGGGCCGGGTTTTCGGGCGCCCGAATCCTTCGGGCGCACGAAATGCGCCCGCACCTCCCCGTCCGACCAGCGCCCAAATCCTTCTCGTTGCGTCACGTGGCCTCCGAACAGCGAACAGCGGATCCGGCCTACCCGGCCGCGACGCGTGGCCCACATCCACCGCGCGGGTGGTTGGCACCCGCCAACCACGCGCTGACGCGTGGCGCGCCCACGCTCCCGCTCCCGCGCGTCACCGCCTCGAGCGCCGCGCCCTCATGCACCATGCCGCGCACGCCTCCCGAGGCACCTGCCTCGCCAGCTCCGTGGACCGCGCCTGCTGCACCAGCCAACCCGGTGCTGCTACCTGTCCAAAGCGAGCCAACGGGAATCCGCCACGTGGCACAACAGCAACGCTGCGCCACGTCTGCCCGCGCGCCTGCCCGGCTCGCGCGCGCTTCCCGCGCCTGCTCCAGTGGACCGAGCCCACTACGCTGCGGCTCCCGCTCCGCCACGTGGCGTACGGCACCAATAGGAAGCCGCCACGTGGCACACCCCTCGGTCCACCGGTCCACCATGCACCCGAAAATACTAAAAACTTCCGGGTGTCCGTTCTCGGGCGTTCGGACTCAGAAAAAAACATCCAAATAGTCAATTTCCATCATTTTCGAGCGCTAAATCTAAATCCGATGTCCGTATTGCCAAAATCTAATTCTAAAATTCGAAGAGGGCTTCCGAATACAATCATGATCCATTTAACGCGCTGAGCCCCTTTCATGAGTCCGATACGCGCACAAACACCTCCAACACCCAACGAAGGTCCCCGGAAGCTGCTCATCCAACAGTAATCCTCTCATAGGGATTCGGGTCCTCACATCCTCCCCCTCTAAAAGAAAGTTTCGCCCTCGAAACTAACACGACTCAAAAGGGAGTCTCAAACACAAAAAGGTAGGTATCCATCAACACCGTCTCCAGCTCCCAAGTCGCCATTCACTCCCCGTGATTACCCCTCAACAACAACCGCTACCAGTACGGCATAATAGCCCAGTTGCGCAATCCTCTCATCTCACGAGCCAAATTCGCAACGGGCGTCCCTCGTACTCCAAACACTCACAAATCTCACATGGGGTGAGTCAATCACGGGCGAGGGATCCAAAAGCATAACCTCCTGAGCTGAGACGTGAAAAAACCTTAGGGACTCCACCAAAAGACTGGGGGGAAAGGAAAGAACAACCAGTGCAACACGCACCAACACCCCACCCTAGTGCCAGCTCAACCAGGGTGACCCGAAACACACCCACACGATCATCCAAGAAGGAAAGAAACCCAACAAGCTGGGGTCCTCACTCAGTCACTCTCGGATCCTGACCATCCGCGTGGACTGCTCAACCGCAGGCTACCATCAAAATGGGACCCCTAGGGATGCAACCTCAAGCCCTGTCCACCTCAACAATTCCACATAGCGCCAGCTGTGGAATCATCAAACTCGACCCCAGACAGCTCTCCTGCTCCAGGTATCCGCCACCACAGTGGCCCTGTCGGGGTGATACTAGATGCTCAACAATAATCCAACAGCAACTCCACAGCCCCTATGGGAGGCATCACTATAACTCGCATATCCATCTCCCATCACTGGCAAAGCTACAATCGGCGCTAGTATCAATCTCATCAACTTGGCATACAGCTTCTTCCTCACCGACATTGTAGCACCATCCACAATTGCTCCTCATGTTCCAAGTCACTCAGGGAGTAAATCCAAATATCTATGCAGAACACTTTTACCAATCCGTCCAAGTACAGCTGGAACACACAATTCCTCAAATCATAAAGGCGGCAGGGCATTAGTCAATCCACTTGGCCTCACTATGAGCTCATAATGCCCCTACCGTGTCCTGAACGCCGTCTTAGCAAATCCTCGGCTGTATGATTCCAAATAGATACATGCATCATAAACATACAACTGCCGGAGTATAACTCCATCAAAAGGGTCCTAAATAAAACCCCGACCTGTCTGTGCTCAAACCACAAAAGAACCCTCACTGTCGTGTATCAACGACGTGGCATTGGGTCAAACAGACCCCTCGATCCATCAGATCCTACAACTGCGCTATCATCTCTCTCAGCTTTACTTTGTATATCTAATGAGGTGCTGTCGAGGTTGACGCGGTTCCCAAAACTATGTCAATCGCAATCTCAATCTCCCTGACCGGCGGCATCGTCATCAACTCAGGTGCAATCACACACGGGATCTCACGGGCAATAGAGATATCCTTGAGTCCCGGTGCCACCGTAGGCACCTCTCACACTGTCGCTGTAACCTGTGTGCTCTAACAGTCTTTACCACAAACCAACTCCTCTAGTTTGCCTCTAATCCATGCAGGAATGCAAAATGCTCTAACTCAGACTGCTGTAATGAAATCATACTTGCGGCAACCCGATCCACTGCCATAGCGCCCTCCAACCGGGCGGCACAGACTCATCCGCTCGATGCAAGTGGTCGTCGCTCAACCTGCCCGAAAATACCTAGACTAACCACAAAGGGGGCACGACCTCTATCTCTGCTCACATTAGGGCGACGAATGCGATCCCCCCGCAGATAATACATCCATGCTACCGCCGCTGCAAATACTGATGCTAATGCTGCCATCGGGGTCCACCCAACCTCTGGCGTCTCCGAAACCCACTACCCTGGGGAAAGAAATCGGGAATGCCTCTGCCGGCTGATCTATCCTCCATCTCCTAGCGCCAAGCGCCTCTGTCCAGAACTCGCCTCTGGCGGCAGATCCCAATCCAACAAGACTGCAGTGCCCCGCTCCATACACAGTGCCTACTCCATCGAGATATCCAAAATTCGTAACGGAGGGACCGAATGAGCTGAAAGGTATCCTGGCACAATCCATTCACAGTCACACATATCCTAGGCGCCTCGTCCCTCTAAACACGGAGCGCGCAATTCAACAACTGCGTAAACTTTTGACACAAGGAGGCTCTCAAGTAGTCTCTCCATCACCACCAACCACGATTCTACCTCCAAAGGCTTCAAACTCAATCCTACGAATCGGGGTGGTTCATCTACCGGAACTGGCTCAATCGATCGATGATATCCCACAGCTCATCTGCTGTCAACTGTCCACCCTGCCTCGGTGCCTCGGCACTAAACATCGACACGAAGGGGGCTACTCAGTGCTCCGACAACTGTGTCACCAAAACCAGCTGTTCACTCCGTCGCTGATATGCCTCTAACAATCCTGCCATCTGGGTCCGGAGCTCTCAGACCTCGATCTGGGTATCCGGCCCAAATCTAACAGCTCAGGCTCAACTGCTGTACCAGGGTGCACACGGGTCAGAACCCAACGTCGGGGAGACACCGCTCACCACAACAAAACTGCAAATCAGCACACAACAAACACTCGACCCAATCCAGTGAAAGTCTAGAGCATGTCACCCATTCCACAGCATTATGTTGTCTGCAGCCAACATAATCACTTAGGAGAATAAACATGCTAATTACTCATCCCGTCCCGTGGGAGAGGTATAAAACTTAATCAGGACTCTCGCTATAAATCACGACTCTCACGAAGTCATCCAAGGGTCAAACCATAAGCCTAGGATTTCTAAGTCCACCATGACCTACAATCTAGGCTCTGATACCACTCTAATCTGTCACGCCCCGGGGTCGATACTGCGACCCGGGCTCGCCAACAGATCCGCCACCTATACGAAAACCCTGCATAGGCGAAGCGTCCAACCTGCAAGAATAAAACTACAGCTAAACAGATATCAGAGCTGTAAAGAAAACTGCTGTAAAACTAAAATCCAACCACTGCACAACTGAAAATAATGATACAATATCCTCTGATACAATAACCCAGAACTCAACAGGGAGGTAAGCTGAAATAATACATCAGTGTACAGGCTCTCAATACAAATCAAATCCTCACAATACAACAGTCTCTCAAATGTAAAAATAAACAATCCACTAACTGTACTAAAGATCTCCAAAGATGGGGTACTGCTACTCTCCAAAGACGGGTAGGGATCTAGCTCGCGACACCCTCGCCACGAACAGCAACCGACGAACCAGCAACTCCCGCAGAAGACTCTGCAAAAGAAAGGAGAGGAAAGAAAAGAGGGGGGAGCACCCCCAACGGGTGTGAGAACTATCACGCCACGGGTGTAAACCAGAACCCGGACCCGTCCACAGATCCGCCGTGCACACGGAATTTCCCGTGTACACGAAGCGTCGGTAACCTGCTCAGATATAAGAGATATAATAAAAGAGCATAAAAACAGAGCTGAACTAAAACTACTACATCTCAGACTGAAGCTGGAGATAAAGAAAAGTACAACTATAAATAAGTACAAGTGTCTCTCCCAGCTCACCAAAAATATACAAATAGCTGGCTAAAGCCAGACCCAAAAATAAAGGTACAAATACACTGTCTGAGAAGATAGGGGTACATCAAAGTCCAGGTAGCACACTGTCGGGTGGAAGATCTATCTAGTCAGCAATTTTCTTACCTCGATCCGCCGCTGATGGCCCAGCAGCTCCCACAGAAGACTCTGCAAAATAAAGGGGGAAGAAAAGACAACAAGAATGGGGGTGAGAACTACTATAAAAATAGTAGCCTCCCCCTAGTGGGTTAAGCCTCAAACTCTGACGTGCCCACTAGGTCTACCAGAGGCAAAAGGAGAAGAACGGTGGTAAGCTAAAAAGACTGCTAAAGAAAATGAAGCTACCACTACTATGCCTCTAAATGCAGAGCCAGAAAGAGTAACTATATGAATGCATCAGTGAATGTGCCTGCCTGACTGAACCCAATCTAACCACCAGTAAAAACTGGCACAGCCTGCTCTGCTGTCGAACTCAAGAACTCATTCGCGGGATACAGACCGGCTTCTGACCGGCACTGTGGTGTCCCGGTTTTTCCGTACGACCTATCTGGGTGGTTGGCGGTGAGAAAACACTTATTATTGGTGTATCGAGCCCGTTGTGCGTCAAACGGATGCAAAAAACGGGCTCAGCGCGCGAAAACGTTAAAATCTGCTATTTTCGGGCTAAACGGGCCAAACGAGCCGATTTCTTGGGTGGGCCGGTCCACGGCCCACTTGGCGTGCACTGGGAGCAGCCAACGGAGGACGCTGCCACGTGGCGCGCGCCGATTGGCGGGTCAACGCACGCGTGACAGCGCGTGGACCGCGCCGGGCGCGGCGCACGGTGGACCCCGCCGGGCCACTTGTCGCCCGCTCATTGGCGGGCGCAGTGACCCAGGCGGCCCGCCGTGAACCGCGCCCCACGGTCCCCGCCGTGGACCGCGCGGCCACGCGGCGCGCCGTGATTGGCGGGCGCACGTGCGCCTGGCGCGCGGGGCGCGGAGAGACACATGGCGGCGTGTGGGGGTTTCGGGCGCGATTGGTGGGCCGGGCCGAGCGCCTTTTTGGGCTCACTATAGCAGCCTGGATGTACCGGGAGCCCAGAAAATGGGCCCGAAAGCCCATTACTTGGATTTTTGTGGGCTTTTTGTGAGGAGACCTATAAATAGGCCCCTTCTCTTGCCATTTTGGGATTTTTCCCGTGCTCAAACCCCCTTGAGCCCTAAAGGAACTTTGTTGATCATCTTGTGCTGCATCTTGTGAAGGAGGCTCAGATTTTTTTGGAGGCCGCTGCATCGACATCTTCGGCGAGTTAGCGCAGTGCGACGTTCTTTCTTCGGTGGTCCATTTCCATCACGTTTCGGTCCACGAGGTCCACAGAGCTACTTCGACAGAATTTTTGGACAACTTTCACGGCGTCGGATTCACGAGAGGTAAATCTACGATTTTCATATTTTTTACTTCTCCCAGATTTGAGTTTTTTTAGGGGTTTTTGGTACATCTTTAAGCCCCTGTTTTGCTGGTGGTTTTTCTGGACAGCAGCGCATTGTTGGATTTTTATCTCTGCATTCGAATATCGGATTTCAACGTGTGAGGACTTGATTGACATCTACGCTTCGCGAGGATCGCCGTCGTATTTTTATTGGAATTTTTAGAGTTTATCTCGCAGGTGATAATTAAGCTTCTTTGGGACTAAATTTTTAGCAGATTGTACACTTGGAAATTTTGTGTTGATTGTAATGTTGGGCTATGTCTTTGTACCCAGGAGGTGTTTTTGTGTGTTTTTTGACCCGTTGGAATTGTAATAACCTTGAAATTTAAAAACCTAATCTTTACCTTAGATAATATGTGGATTTAATTAATTAGCAAAATTAGGTAATTAGTAGTGCAATCGTGGCTAGAAAATACCGACTTTTGATCGGGGCCTGATCTCGAAAATCTGAGATCACCATTGCGACCGTCTCGTCAAAACATGAAAGATTGATATTCACATGTCTTCGATCGGACGGTCGGATCTTCCGCAAAACAGCGAAGAAAAAACGGGCCCCACAACTTAAGTTGTGAATAGTAACCCCTGATTTAATATCCCTCTCGACCAACGTCGGCCGTTTCGCCGTCTGGACCCTAGATATAGTAGTATGAGTAGTCAATTCTAACTAATTTCAATGCTCTGAACGCAATGGCACTGACGGAATTCGCGTTTGGAGATGGTGCATCGAAATGCGTGCGTCATTCTAAAACATACAGAATTATATGGCCCGAGATTTTATTCGAGCGCCGAATCAAGCAAGCAAATATGCTGCTTGATAGGTCTCGACGAGCCGGACGTCGTGGCGAAGTCCGTTTCGAGATTCGACGAACCGTTTGTCTCGAAATACGTGAAAAGTGCCGAAAAAGGGGGTATTTTTGAAGAAACCCTACATTTTTATGTACCGAATTTATTGAGGCTTTTTGGTGAAGGTTCTGGGTGCATTTGTCACCTACAACAGGGACCCTAGGGCTTTAGGTTAGCTATGTGAGGGGTTCTTTGCAAATTTTGCAAAATATGCATTAAAGCCAACTTGGCTTTTGGTATTCCTTGGGTGTGTGCACGAGGGGTCAAGTTGGATTCCTAAGCATCACAAACCCTCTCTGCATCTTCCAGCCAAAGCTCTGGGTGCTGTGGAGGCCGAGGAGACACCACCCATAAAGAGAGAAATCCGAGAGTGAGAGGGAGAAAGGAAGATTGCTCCCAAGTGCCCCAGCTTGATCCCTGGAGTCCTTGGAGGATTCTTCTGTGTCTGGTGAACGTGACCGAGCTTGCTGGTGCTGCGCGGCGGGGGGGGGAGTGAACCGGCTTCTTCCTCTTCTTCTCCAACTCCGGCGAGGTGAGTCCTCCTTAACCAATGGTTATCTGGACCCAAGACCACTAGCAGTAGGTTCCTAGACCTCTGGGGATTCTTCCAACCCAGCCCTGAAAATGGGAAAAGCTCCAGTTGGCCGGCGGCCAAGTTGCACCGCCGGAGCTCCGCCTCGAGCTATCTCTGCTCCCGGCGGTTTTGGACGAAAAATAAGATGATGGGAAACTTCCTAGAAGCAAGGAGGTTCCAACCATGCCCTTGCATGGCAACCATGCAGCCCAAATGCGGGGGTGCCATGGTTGACCCGAGCTTGAGCTCGAGGGCGGTGGCCGGCCTTCCGGCCGTCGCCGGCGGGTGGGGAGTAGTCAGGAAGCTTGCTGGGACCAAGAGTAACCTAGCCATGCATATGCATGGGCTCCATGCAGCCTCGGTGAAAATTCACAATTAGAGGTGGTGAAGCTCAAAAACCGAGCTTTGCTCCGCCGCGCCTCCGCCGTGTCCTGTCGCCGGGCATGGGTTCAGGTAAGTTCGAGGGGTGATGTTGTCATGCCCCGGGGTCGAAACTGCGACCCGGGCTCGCTAACAGATCCGCCATCTGTACGGAAACTGCCGTACAGACGAAGTGTCTAGCCTGCAAAAGACAAAACTACAGCTACACAGATATCAGAGCGGATAAAAAGCTGTACTAAAAAAATTCACAACTACAAAGTTGCAACAACACATAGCCTATCTCCCAAAATCAGATGATACAAATAGAAGTCCACCTATACAACATCTACAAATCCAAATGGGAGATAGCTAAGCAGGAAATATAACCAACTCCCACAATCCGGGATGGTACATCTACCTCTCTCTAAAGTAACAATGCTGGTAGGGAACTATCACGCGACTCCCTGTCCTCGGTCCGTCCAGTCAAGCTCGGCAGGAACGGAAGAAAGCCTCAGCAACCTGTCACCGACAGAGGGTGTGAGAACTACATCCTACAGTAGTTCTCAGTGGGTACCGTCTCCAAGAACCACGGTCTGCCCACTAAGTCTACCAGAGGCATAAGATAACAGAAAAGACTGTGATAATGTAAATAAGCTGGAAAAGAATCTACAGCTATCATGCCTCTATCTACTATGCTCAAAAGGAAGAGACTATGGATGATGGTATGCAGCCACTCACTGCTGACAATATGTCACAAGTACTATGCCCAAGACGCTCTACTATGACACATGCTATGCCAACACTCTCTCAGTGTAACCCATATCTCATCGACTGCCCCACAGGGTCCAGTCAAGTCAAGCCTACGCCCCCTGGTGTATCAACCAGGGTGTCCAATCGGACAAACTCGATATCTCACACAGTGACCCCATGGTAGCTCGGCCAGGGGTATCAAGCGACCTCTAGTATATGAACTAGGCGCATCATCGCAGCCTCGTCAGGCTCGGTATCATCATCGCAGCCTCATCAGGCTCGGAAACATCAACGCACCCGGGGCGTAGCTCGAGGGGTGCGACCCCACCGAACTCAAGTATCACAACTGTATCACTGTCTCACAAGTGGCTCCTGCAGGCTATAGTCCACGATCAAACAGATCGATATCTCGATGCTCAAAGCACAACTCGGTCGGAGAACCCTCCACGACTCAATCTCACAACACTGACCCGCTCAATGAAAGTACCACACAGCTGGGACCACCGTATCTCACAACGGCTCCCACAAGAACACCCCACTCAACTCAACACACAAACTCACGGCCGGAGATGCTCCACAGCCAGATCTACGAAGGGTCCGAAACCCCAGGAGATTAACACCTACGTCCCCAAGAAAGAGAACAACCCTTAGAACCCAGATCACTCGAATCCGCTCGGGTGGATAAGTTTATAAGAAACCATGTCATTTATTTCAGAAAACCATTCAATCTGAGAGAAATCCATCTTTTTAATAATTTTTAGTCTTTTTAGGAAAACCCTTTGAAATCAAGTTTTATGCCCAAGCCTCGAAGAGCTAATGCCCTCGTCCTATCAAACAAGAACAGACTCAGGCGACCTTGCGAGGCTTGGAAGAAACATTGGCTGACTAAAATCATGTGTTCGTCCAAAAAGGTTCTGGGTTCAAGGTCCTGCTAACACAAGTGCACCACGATCACAACACGGTGGTGACGAGAAGAACAGCGGGAAGTAAAACCCCGGGACCACCGTTTATCTGAAACGGTTCCCCACACACTAACACTGGCCTAACCCAGCCACCAGACCCTACTTGGCCCCCCGGCCCGAGTGCAACACCCGTCCCACAACACTCTGACCACTCAGCCCACTATCCGGGCGAGGAACACTATGTCCAGAAGGATATGCACTGTGTGGGATGTCTAAACATAAAGGAACCTAGCCCAGATTAAGGTTCTCTATTGGTCTGGTCAAACACATGCACAAATGACGGGGGCGCTAGTTAAGTTCCAAGAAAACACTTAAACTAGCATGCAATCCTATCACAATAGAATTAGAAGGAAGTCCGTAGACTTGGAGAGAAAAACCAACCCACCTCGGCACACCCCCAATTGCTTGTCGACACTTGTAATTGGGCTCAGCGGGATTACCTAGCCTCCAAGGGGTCCGCACGCAAATCGGGGCACGCGGTGTCCAACCACAAGACCGCTCTCTCAACGGAAGTCCCGAAACAAACCCGCGGCTCCACGCGGCGAAGAAACACACAACCAGCTTCGACGGAAGCTAAAAGCAACACTGCAAGCTGCCAGGAGCGAAGAAATCGCAAAATCAATCAAACGGTCAAAACCGAGCATCCGACGGCGAAAAACAGCCTCCGTCGGCGAAAACAGCCTCCGTCAGCGAAAACCAGCGCCCGACGGCGAAAAACAGACTCCGACGGCGAGAACAGCGCGCGGCGGCGAAAACCAGCCTCCGTCGGCGAAAACAGCCTCCGTCAGCGAAAACCAGCGCCCGACAGCGAAACACAGACTCCGACGACGAAAACAGCACACGGCGGCGAAAACCAGCCTCCGTCGGCGAAAACAGCCTCCGTCAGCGAAAACCAGCGCCCGACGGCGAAAAACAGACTCCGACGGCGAAAACAGCGCGCGGCGGCGAAAACCAGCCTCCGTCGGCGAAAACAGCCTCCGTCAGCGAAAACCAGCGCCCGACGGCGAAAAAACAGACTCCGACGGCGAAAACAGTGCGCGGCGGCGAAAACCAGCCTCCGTCGGCGAAAACAGCCTCCGTCAGCGAAAACCAGCGCCCGACGGCGAAAAACAGCACGCGGCGGCGAAAAACTGCTCCGTCGGCGAAAAACCGCCCGAAAACCGCTCGCGAGACTGCTCGCGATAACAGCGGGAAACGGCCTGCGAAACTGCTCGCAAAAATAGCGGAAAACTGCGAAAACTGCGCGCGGAACCGCTTGTGAAACTGCTCGCAAAAACAGCGAGAAACGGCTTGCGAAAAACAGCGAAGACCTGCGCGAAAGCCCGCACGAAAACTGCTCGCAACCTGCTCGCGAAAACTGCTCAAAATCTGCTTGACGGCGAAAAAGCAGCAGCCGACGGCGAACACCGCGGCCGACGGCGAAAACAGCGGCCGACGGCGACCAACGGGCTCCGACGGCGAAAATGTTACGGAATTTGAGTTGGCGTAGTTTCGTGAAAGTTTCAAGTCCTGAAGATTGAAGGTGAAGAATGCTGGATCATTTAACTCAATCTCAAGAAAGAAGAATTCAAAAGGATCAGGTATGTTTAACTAAAGATTTTGTGTGATCCGAATACTTCTTGTAGTGTAGAAACACTTGGAAGAGTCTTTCATTGCATAAAAATCAAAAACTGGACTTGGGACATGTTCAGGATCCGGATCAGGTTGTTCGATCCGGATCCCGAAGGTGGTTCGTTCATACATCGTCGCAATCCGGATCGTAGTCTCTTGATCCGGATCCCGAACGTTGAGTTTACCATCTACCTTGGACGATCCGGATCTTGCTTCGCAATCCGGATCCCGAACGTTGATGTTTGGTGAACTGTATGAACGATCCGGATCGTAGTCACATGATCCGGATCCCGAACCTTCGTTTTTCTGGAATTGGCCGATTCGTTATGACGATCCGGATCTCAGTTATCACGATCCGGATCGCCGTCCGTAAAAATCCAGAAATGGTAGGTTTTTGATTCTTATCTCCTTCCTAGGGTTTCTAACCTATAAATACACCCTATGTCTTTCTTTCTAGGGGGAATCCACATAGCCGTCATTTTTCTTGTATCATCTTATACGGCTATAGATCCACATATAGAGAAGAAAGGAAATCATTAGAGAATACTCTATGTTTCTTCATCTATATTGATTAGTTTGATTCTAGGTTTTCATACTCACATTTTGAGTTGAATCAAACTAATGAATACTTAGATGGTATTTCCGATCTATCTTTGATCTAAGTATTCGGCGGATCATCACCACCCAAAAACAACGATTTTACCCCAAAAATCGGCGCGTGGATTCGCGTGTCCTTGTGGATTCAAGGTTCAATCGCTCTCGTGGATTCGGAGCGAGGCACGTTCGTGGATTCGAACGGTGCTATTGGGTGAAGACCGTGGATTCGGTCGGACGTCGTGGATTCGACGTTGGACGCCGTGGATTCGGCGTTGGGCGCAGATCGTGGATTCGAGAAGCGTCGGAGCGAGCGGAGAAGATCCTCTAGGAGCGTATGGAAAAGGTTGAGTCGTAAGTGTGTACGGTAAATCACCTTGTACGTGTTTTAATTCTAGTGGATTTCTGCCGTGTTATCGGTCCCGTGGTTTTTTACTCCGGTGATGGAGTTTTCCACGTAAAAATCTTGCGTGTTATTTTATTTTCCGCATTGGGTTTTATCGCAACGATTTTTTTGAGTGTTTATACGTTTACACCTATTCACCCCCCTCTAGGTGTTTCTTCCCCTATTTAGATCCGTATTATATACGTGACCCAACAAGTGGTATCAGAGCGGGAATAGGGTTGTGAACAATGGTTGAAGGTGGAAACATCAATCGACCCCCTTTCTTTGATGGAACAAATTATGCGTACTGGAAAGTACGGATGAAAGCCTTTTTATCTTCCATCGACGAAAGGGTGTGGTATTCAATTGAATCAGGATGGACTCATCCAACTGAACTTATCTCTGATGTTCACACCTTAAAACCTAGGTCGAAATGGACCAAGGAAGAGTTTGAGTTATCTTCTTACAATGGCAAGGGAATTAATGCTATTTTTAATGCCTTATCTCAAACTGAATTCTCTCGCGTCTCGGCATGTGAGACTGCGAAAGAAATCTGGGATGTTCTCCAGGTTACACATGAGGGAACTAACCTCGTGAAGATTCAGAAACTGCAGATGCTTACGAGCAAGTTTGACTCTATCTTGATGGCAGAAAATGAATCTTTCACGGACTACTATACACGATTGCAAGACATCGTAAACTCATGTGCCAATCTGGGAGAGAAGATTCCAGAATTTAAGATTGTAAGAAAAATCTTAAGAACTCTTCCTGAACGATTTCGCCCAAAGGTTACTGCCATTGAAACTATTAAACACCCGGACGAAATACGTGTAGAAGAATTAGTTGGTTCATTACAAACTTATGAAATGACTTTTAATACTAACAATTCTTCTGGAAAAGCATCCACTTCTAAGTCTTCAGGTTATGCGTTGAAAACAACTAAGGAAGAAGACGCGGATACATCCTCCTCGGACGATGACGAGAACCTTTCTATGGAGGAATTTGAGAAGCAGCTCGCTCTCTTGACAAGGAATTTTCGCCGCAGCTTTCGAAGGGGTAATTCAAGCAAATCTCCATCCTTCGGAAAGTGGAACAAAGGCAAGGGTACTCCAAGTCACAAGTCAAGAAAGCAGGAGAACTTCTCAAAGGATGAGAAAAGTTCAGAAGGACAACTGCAATGCTTCAAATGTCGAGGCTACGGCCACATTGCAACGGAGTGTCCTAACAAGTATCCGGCAAAGAAGAAGGCGATGCAGGTCGTCACTTGGGATGACAACTCAACGTCAAATGAGTCGTCTTCAAGTGATGAAGAAAAGAGCTCCATGGCATTCCACGCGTCCACATCTTCACCATTCATGTGCTTTATGGCAAATACATCTGAGTCGTTGTCCAACTCCACTGTTGAAAAGAACGCAACGGACAATGAATCGGATGATTCGGAAGGTGAAGATTTTGCTCTAGCCTACCACAGACTTTTGAGGGACTCAAAGAAAGTGGCTAAGCAAAACAAGAGTTTGAGAGGGAGAGTGCATGATCTCGAAGAAGAAGCAAAAAGAGCGACTTCTCTCTCAAACGCTCTTGAAGTGGAAAGGGAAAACCTGATAAAAGAAAATGTTTCCCTTCAAGAGTCCAATGAGCAGCTTGAGAAGGAACATACAAATCTGGTGGATAACGCGAATCACTTCTCAAAGCTCTACAACGAGGCTCGACAGGATAACCTGGAAATGACAAAGACCATTTTCCAACTCAAGAGTGACTTACAGCGATTCTCTTCAGGAAGGAGTAAGTTGGATAGACTTCTTGGTCTTGGTCAATCAAGTAGGTTCGGCCTCGGATACACTCAAACTGGAAACAGTCCAAGTTCGAGTGAGACAGTATTTGTGCCTCAGTCGGTATCTCCTCCTCCGACACCGGAATTCAAGACAAACAACGACAACAAACCTACTTCATCCTCTTTGGGATCGTCAAGATCTAAGGTATGTTTTCGTTGTGGTGTTTCAGGGCACATAAGAAGATATTGCAAGACGGGAGTCGAACGCTCATCTCAAAGACCTCTTGCAACAACTACCAAAACGGCTCCTCCCCGAAAAACAAAGCAAAACTTTTCAAATGAAAAGAGATTTGGTAGTTCATCGCGCAAGACGATTACATCAAGGAACAACAATCGCTATAACAAGACGCCTTCACCTAGGCATATAACTTCACGATCATTACCGACGCACTTCAAAAGGGTTTGGGTGCGCAAAGGTGAAATTTTCCCTTGTCTTGTTTCTAATGTTTCCTTGCATGCATATGATAGTTCGTCTTGGTATCTGGATAGCGGGTGTTCCCGTCACATGACCGGTGACAAAAATAGTTTTCAAAATCTTGAGAAAATCTCCGGAGGACACGTTGTTTTCGGAGACGGTCGATCTTCCAAAATTGTTGGAAAAGGGACGGTAGCTATTCCAGATGGCCCGATTTTGAAAAACGTCTTATTTGTTGATGGCCTTAAGACTAACCTCATAAGCATAAGTCAACTTTGCGACAATGGTTTTGCAGTTAACTTTTCATCTGTTGAATGCGTTGTAACTGATAAGGACCATGTCTTCTTTTTAAAAGGGGTTAGATCGGAAAACAATTGTTATGTTGTTCCTAATAAATTTTCTGAAAATTGTAACTTAGCCGCTTTGAATAATGAAACTCTTTGGCATGAAAGGCTAGGTCACTTAAATTTTAAGGAACTTACTAGAATTTCAAACAAGGACGTGGTCAAGGGGATTCCAAAGCTTTTATTTAAACAAAACGTTGTGTGTGGTGGTTGCCAAAAGGGAAAACAGTCTAGGACTGCACACAAGAACTTGAACCACGTTGGTACAAAACGGCCCTTGGAACTTTTGCACATGGATTTAATGGGGCCAACTCGTCAACCATCCTTGGGAGGTAAATGGTACATCTTTTTATTGGTTGATGATTTCTCTCGGTTTTCATGGGTAGCATTTTTGAGAGAGAAAGCTGATACGTTTGACTCTTTTCATGAGATTTGCCATCGTATTATGATTGAAAAGAATGAAAAGATCATTCGTGTTAGAAGTGATAGGGGTGGAGAATTCATAAATTCAAAATTCATCGACTTTTGTACTTCAAATGGAATTAAACATGAATTCTCGGCACCCTATACACCTCAGCAAAATGGTGTTGTTGAGCGCAAAAAACCGGGTTGTTCAAGAGATGGCGCGTGTGATGCTTCATAGCCGGAAATTACCGCTACATTTTTGGGCTGAAGCTGTGAACACCGCTGTCTATGTCATTAACAGAGTGTATTTGCGCCCAGGAACCTTGAATACACCATATGAGCTGTGGTTTAGTAGAAAACCGGATATCAAGTACTTTCGTATCTTCGGGAGTCGATGTTACATTTTACGTGACCGGGAAAATCTTGGAAAGTTCGACTCTCGAAGTGATGAAGGGATCTTTTTGGGTTATTCTACGAATAGCAGAGCATATCGAGTATTTAACATCGAATCTAAGACGATCGTAGAATCTATAAATGTTAAAGTAGATGAAGCTTCTCACTTTGAATCTGAAAAATCTACCCTCGATATCTCTCTAGATGATGATTCTCCTGCTAGTGCATCTTCTTATAATAATACTTCCAATATTAATGATGCATCTAATGGTTCTTCTAGTTTATCTGATGTGCAGGAATCATCTCGTGTACCTCCGAGTACTCCGTTTCAACAAACGCTACGAATCTCCAAGGATCATCCGGAATCGAACATCATTGGAGATCCACAAGAAGGAGTTAGAACTCGAAGGCAGTTGGTTTGCGGATTTGCTTGCTACGTATCCTTAATCGAACCAAAGACAATAGATGAAGCTCTTCAGGATGACTACTGGATTAAAGCTATGCAGGAAGAGCTCCATCAATTTGAGCGAAACAAAGTCTGGGAATTAACGAAGCCTCCAAAGCAACATAATGTGATAGGTACCAAATGGATCTTCAAGAACAAGAAAGATGAAGATGGTACTATCATTAGGAACAAGGCACGACTAGTTGCTCAAGGCTACTCTCAAGTAGAAGGTATAGACTTTGACGAAACTTTCGCCCCTGTAGCTAGACTCGAGTCCATTCGTATATTGTTTGCTATTGCTTGTCATTTTAAAATCAAATTATTTCAAATGGACGTCAAGAGCGCATTTCTAAATGGGTTTTTAAATGAGGAAGTTTATGTAGCTCAACCGAAAGGTTTTGTAGATCATAAACAACCTAACCATGTTTTTCGTTTGAAAAAGGCTCTTTACGGTCTGAAACAAGCACCGCGAGCATGGTACGAAAGGTTAACAAAGCACCTTTTGGAGAAGGGCTATACTCGAGGGGGAGCTGACAGGACTCTCTTTGTGAAGCATTATCAAAATAATTTCATTGTAGCACAAATCTATGTCGATGACATTGTATTTGGTGCAACAAAAGATAATGATGCTTCTAAATTCGCGGAGACCATGGAAAGCGAATTTGAGATGTCCATGATGGGCGAGTTGTCTTATTTTCTTGGATTGCAAATTAAACAAAATGATGAAGGTATTCACTTGAGTCAATCCAAGTATGCACTGGAGTTGGTCAAAAGGTTTGATCTAGAAAATTGTAAAGATTTTCCAACTCCAATGGGAACTAGCCACAAGGGACTTGGAAGTGAATCACATAGTGAGAATGTAGACGAGAAACTGTATAGAAGTATGATTGGAAGTCTACTTTACCTCACGGCTAGTCGCCCGGATATATCCTTTAGTGTTGGGATTTGCGCGAGATATCAATCAGCACCAAAGGAGGTTCACCTGAAAGCGGTGAAACGGATCATCCGGTACATCAAAGGATCAATTAATTTCGGAATTTGGTATCCTATGGGAACAAGTCTGGACATTGTTGGATACTCAGATGCCGATTGGGCAGGATCAGTGGATGATCGGAAAAGCACGAGTGGTGCATGCTTCTATCTTGGCCATTGCCTTGTTGCTTGGCACAGTAAAAAGCAGAATTGCATAGCACTCTCGACTGCCGAAGCGGAATACATTTCAGCTGGAAGTTGCTCAACTCAACTCATTTGGATGAAAAGCGTACTGAGCGACTTTCGCATTTCAGCATCTTCGGTAACAATACTTTGTGACAACACAAGTGCTATTAACATTTCTAAAAACCCTGTGTTGCACTCTAGAACAAAACATATTGAACTTAGATATCATTTTCTTAGAGAGCTAGTTGAATCAAATACTCTTCAACTTTCATATATTTCAACTGAAGATCAATTAGCTGACTTTTTAACAAAACCTTTGGATCAAAAACGTTTTATTCATTTGCGAAAAGCAATTGGTATGCTTTCTTTGAAATAAACTTCTTTTTGAAACCTTTGCTTAGGATAGGTTTTGTATTTGTTTTTGTTTTGTTCATTATCTATGTTTATACATAGGACATTAATTGAGCATTGATTATAATTGACTTTAATTGTATCTTTTCGTACATTTAGAAATTTATTATGCTTTTGCCATCATAATATTTCACTGTTGCAATGATCATTTATGTTAATTAAATCATCTTCTAAAGTGATCAAAGTCAATTTCTCTCTCAATGATCTCTTGGTATAGTCATTATCTTATTTGACTGTTTAGTCGAGTATGAAATCGAGATCAATTTTTGGTTGAATACTTTATATCTTAAATAATTGATAGCCAATTGAGGGGGAGTCAAAGCTAATGTAAAATGCTCAAAAGATGTGGAAAGAGTTACATCCCAATGAGGAGTGTGAAAACTACCACCACATGGAGGAAAGAGCTACCACCTCGGTCGTCCGAGTATTGTGTGCAGCTACCACATGTATACCAAGCATGGTTGTTCAAATTTTTGATTAAGTAAAATGCATATTGAAATACTTGACTCTGTCAAATTTCAAGGTTGGTATAAGGTGGGATTTTAAAGAAAGATGCTCAAAGAGCCACTCTCTTCAACAGATTGTCTAGATACATTATCTACTATATTTGGGATTTCAAACATCTATTGATCTTTGTATTTCATTTTCTTTACCAAATTGATGATTTGATAAAGGCATTACTCATAAGATCAAGTTAGATGTAATTGAAAGTGTTCAACTTTAAGGGATTTAATTTTTGTAAATTTTCGTTTCATTTTTGGATATTACTGATAGATTTGGCATAATCTAATTCTTGTTGTGTGAAACGATGCTTTTTGTTTAAAGTTGATACACATTTGTGCTTACAATCTTTTTCTGGATTTTCTTGAATTTCTCTGAAATTTTTCTAAAGAAAAAGTTGGGGCCGATCCGGATCGGGCTAGGTGATCCGGATCCCGAACGCAGGTTTTCTCCTGCGGGCTGACGATCCGGATTGGACCTGCCGATCCGGATCCTGAACGCAGTTTCTCACTGCGGGTAGCCGATCCGGATCGCAGTTATGAACTGATCCGGATCGCGGCTAGGTTTTTATAAAGAACAAAAGGGTTTTGATTTCTTCTACTCCAATCTTTTGTTCAAAAGTTTCCAGAGCGCTTCTCTCTAGATTTCATCCTCCTTGGAAGCTTTCAAACTCAAAGTTCTTCAATTCCAAGTAAGTTTTATTGATCAAAATCTCGGTTTTTCACCGTTTTTCTCTTTTCCTCCTCAAACGCACGAATTTCTTGGATCAACTTTGTTTGTGGATGGTTTTTGATCAAATTTCTTTTGAAATAAGAACTCTGGGTAGATTAGTTTTGATTATATGCTAGGTTTTCTCCTGATTAACGGATTTTTAGGCTTCGATTTCTAAAATTTCGGTTTTAGGGCATATAATAAGGATTTTTGGAAATTATGCAATTGATCTATTTTTAACAGTCCTTTTGCAAAACTAATTTGATTCTTAGTCTCTCTACATGATTATGATTGTTTGGGTTCAATTTTTCAAATCTTTGAAAATTAACAATTTTTTATGTGTTCTTGAGTTGGTCTTCACATGACTTCAATCTTCTTAAGGCACTTGGATCAATGGAATTCTCGTCGATCATTCTCTTGTTGGTGGCAATAGTGCACACTCGGGCCACAAACAAATTAAAGAGAGCTAAGAAAACACAACAAAAAGGTGAATTTGTCGAGGTCAGTGACACAGAGGTAGATTGTCATGAGATTGACTGGGCGGCATTGACGGATGATGATGACTTATTGACTGAACAAAAGGCGTCTGATGGCTCAAAAGGAAAAGCTTCCGATGGATCAAAAGGAAAGGGACCCATGGACAAAGGAAAAGCGCCTATGACTAAACCAACCATCTCTGTGAAAAGAAAACGAGTAACTAGACGTTTTGGACTACGACGAGACGCTGATTTTAACACACCGATAGTTCCTGACTCCCCGCCTCGCGTGGAAGGAGTGTTCGTCAGCATGGATCGCGTTCGAGCGTTTGAACGTCGTGAATGCATCGGTGAACGTCATGTCAACATTGAAGCTCTCCGAAATCACTCACCTGAGTTTGGAACCTTGATTGAGCAAGCTAATCTCATCCAAGTCTGCCGATTCCCCGAACTACTTGGGTATTGTTTGTATCGTGTAAGGACTTTTTACACGAATGCAACACATCTTCAAGAAGGAGAACATGGATCAATGCATTTCTATACAATTATCCAAGGGATGAGACTTAAAATCACTCCGCAGCTAATTGGCGAAGTTCTTGGAATGAAATCTAACACATCGGGGGTCAACTTTTTGAAAGGAAAAAGTTTGACGAATGCCTTGTGGCAAACAGTGATAAATAAAATTTGTTTGGAAGGAACGAATTCAGCTAATGGTAAAAGTGTAAAATCCAAACATCTTCGACTGGAGTACCGATTTCTAAATTTCATCACGTGTTACAACATTCTACCTAACATGCAGACTAAGGTCGTGAGATGGGAGAGACTGCTGTTCCTATATCTCTTAGGTCATCCCTCTGAGGCTGTAGGATTGAACATGAATATCCCCTACATAATTTGGAATAGAATGTCAAGATATATTGTGCATCCTCATCCTTCTGAGCGACTTCCGTTTCCGTTAATCATCATGAGGATCTTACAAAAGTTTGACATTGATATAAGCTCGACATCTTATCAACACTGTTGGGGGATGATAGATGAGTCAACGATTGTGAAGTCACTTCACAAATTACCACATGTTACTCCGACACATTCCACTGGAAAGAAACCGTGTGTCGGCACCTCGGCCTCACCGTCTCAACAAGCATCAGAGAAAAGGCGAATGTCTGAAGAACTCGAGATCATAACGGCATCCCAAATTACATTGACCAAGAAAGTAAATTCAATGAGGAAATTGATCAAGAACATGTTCACTAAGATGGGATATAGTGCGTCTGAGGACTCAGACTCGGATGACTAATTTGTGCTTTAACAATTTTTGTGCAGGACTTTATCTTTTTAGACTTTAGTTCAGCTTTTAGGACTTACTTTTAGTTCTAGTTCTTACTTTTCGGAACAATTTTTGAAATCTTTAACTCTCCTTATTTTTTTTTTGTGTTTTTGGCTAATTTTGTGACAAAAAGGGGGAGTGAGTTTATAGAGAATATAGAGAACTTGAACAATGTTTGATTGAACATGATGATGTGTTGGAACATCAAAGGTGAGTTGAAACACAAAGGTACAATGATGATGTGAATGAACATCAAGGTAAGGAATCTTGATGATGAAGATTTTGTATACATCAAGGTAAGTAAGATCTTAACTTCAACTTTTGGTTTTTCCATTTGTTTGAATGCATGCCTCGACTAACTATTTGCTAACTATTTGGGCATGTATTATAACTAACAAGTTGATGTTGGACTAACAAGTTTGTGACACTTGGTGTTTGATTACTTAAAAGATATGTTGGTTCTTAACTCTGATCAATTACATATCTATATATATATAAGATGTTCACAAACATGTTCATGACATTTGGTTTTTGATTGCAAAGAGGATATGTTGGTGTTTTAACTATGATCTGTTTACATATCTGAATGTATAAATGTCATGGTAAGTATGAATGAGTATAAACTTCATCTCTGTTTGTGGTTTTTTGAATGATATAAAATTCTTGAGGTATCTAACGATTTCTTTTGTCAAGAATGATTTCTTTTTGCAGAGAGTACAGATGTCTAAGTCTAGAGTCTGTTTTAGGAGTTTAACTCATGTATTGTATTTTGGATCTCCATTGTAAATTTTTGTTGTATGGTGATAGCAACAAAAATATCTTTTTGAATTTTCTTTAGTGGATCTATGTTTTGTCACGAAACCGCCAAAGGGGGAGATTGTTACGGAATTTGAGTTGGCGTAGTTTCGTGAAAGTTTCAAGTCCTGAAGATTGAAGGTGAAGAATGCTGGATCATTTAACTCAATCTCAAGAAAGAAGAATTCAAAAGGATCAGGTATGTTTAACTAAAGATTTTGTGTGATCCGAATACTTCTTGTAGTGTAGAAACACTTGGAAGAGTCTTTCATTGCATAAAAATCAAAAACTGGACTTGGGACATGTTCAGGATCCGGATCAGGTTGTTCGATCCGGATCCCGAAGGTGGTTCGTTCATACATCGTCGCAATCCGGATCGTAGTCTCTTGATCCGGATCCCGAACGTTGAGTTTACCATCTACCTTGGACGATCCGGATCTTGCTTCGCAATCCGGATCCCGAACGTTGATGTTTGGTGAACTGTATGAACGATCCGGATCGTAGTCACATGATCCGGATCCCGAACCTTCGTTTTTCTGGAATTGGCCGATTCGTTATGACGATCCGGATCTCAGTTATCACGATCCGGATCGCCGTCCGTAAAAATCCAGAAATGGTAGGTTTTTGATTCTTATCTCCTTCCTAGGGTTTCTAACCTATAAATACACCCTATGTCTTTCTTTCTAGGGGGAATCCACATAGCCGTCATTTTTCTTGTATCATCTTATACGGCTATAGATCCACATATAGAGAAGAAAGGAAATCATTAGAGAATACTCTATGTTTCTTCATCTATATTGATTAGTTTGATTCTAGGTTTTCATACTCACATTTTGAGTTGAATCAAACTAATGAATACTTAGATGGTATTTCCGATCTATCTTTGATCTAAGTATTCGGCGGATCATCACCACCAAAAAACAACGATTTTACCCCAAAAATCGGCGCGTGGATTCGCGTGTCCTTGTGGATTCAAGGTTCAATCGCTCTCGTGGATTCGGAGCGAGGCACGTTCGTGGATTCGAACGGTGCTATTGGGTGAAGACCGTGGATTCGGTCGGACGTCGTGGATTCGACGTTGGACGCCGTGGATTCGGCGTTGGGCGCAGATCGTGGATTCGAGAAGCGTCGGAGCGAGCGGAGAAGATCCTCTAGGAGCGTATGGAAAAGGTTGAGTCGTAAGTGTGTACGGTAAATCACCTTGTACGTGTTTTAATTCTAGTGGATTTCTGCCGTGTTATCGGTCCCGTGGTTTTTTACTCCGGTGATGGAGTTTTCCACGTAAAAATCTTGCGTGTTATTTTATTTTCCGCATTGGGTTTTATCGCAACGATTTTTTTGAGTGTTTATACGTTTACACCTATTCACCCCCCTCTAGGTGTTTCTTCCCCTATTTAGATCCGTATTATATACGTGACCCAACAGAAAACACGGCACCGGCACGCAAACCGAGGAGTCGCCCGCCGTCCGGGAGCATGCCGAGCGGCGAAAACCCAGCCGCGCGACGAGGGAGGCCCGCCGCACGGCGCCAAACCACGCAGCGCCGCGCAGCGACCTGCTGCGCGGTGCCGGAGCGCGCCGCGCGGCGCCCAGCGGCGCTGCGCGCGGCGCCCAGCGGCCCTGCGCGCAGCTGCGCGCGCCCGCGCGCACGCGCAGGCCCGCGCGCGGCCCACGCAGGCCCGCGCGCGGCCCGCGCAGGCCCGCCCGCGCCTGCGCACGGCCAGGCAGGCCCCGCCGCGCGCGCCTGCGCGCGGCCCGGCAGCGCCGCGTCCAGCACTTTGCTGCATGCGGCGCCGCGCCCAGCGGCGCGTCGCCGCAGGGTGCTGCCAACAGCCGCACCCTGGCGCTGCGCGTGCGCCGTTGCACGCTCGCGCGGCCGCCGGCGACGGAAAATCTAATAAAAACCCCAATAAATCCGAAAAATCCCAAAAATCCAATTTCCTCTTTAAAAACCAAAATAAAATACAATTAACAAAACCCAAACTCCAAAACCCAAAAATCTGAATTTTTGCTTACCTCGTCGCCGCACGTCGCACGCCCACGAGCTTCACTCGGCCACCAACGGGGAGTCCAAGATCAAAATCACCTCTTTTCCTTTCTTCTTCTTCATCTTCTTCTTCCTTTTCCTCTCTTTTCTTTTCCTTTCTTTCTTTCTTCCTTTTCTTTCTTTCTCTGCTGCAGAGGGAGGGGTTGGAGCCTTTTATAAAGCAAAAGGCTTTAATTAATTTAAATAAACAACTTAATCCAAAAATCCCCACCAACTCACTTTTTGCCTTCGGGCTTTCCGCCGCTGTCCGGAACCTCCCGAACTCCGCTGTAAATCGAAAATACACGCGCTCACAGGTTTTTCTCTTCAAAAAGCTCATCCGTTGAGGCGGGGTGCTCAAATCAAATACCGGCTCCAAAATTTCCAGTTCCGACTCACTTTTTGCCTCCGAGTCCTCCGCGTCAGTCCGAAACTTCCCGAACCTCGCTGTAAATCGAAAGTACACGTGTCCACAGTTTTTTCTCTTCAAAAAGCTCATCTGTTGAGTCGGGGTGCTCAAATCAATTACTGGCTCCAAAATTGCCAGTTCCGACTCACTTTTTGCCTCCGGATCCTCCGCGTCAGTCCGGAACCTCCCGAACCTCGCTGTAATCTGAAAGTACACCTGTTCCAAGTGTTCCCGAATTTCCGGCACTCCACGGTGAAGTCGGAAATTTCCAATCTCATCCTCAATCGGCCTACAAAGCCCGAAAAAACCCCGAATCGAGCTGGAGCTTCCGCGTTGATCCGAATCAACCCGGCATCAACTGTAAACTCAGATGCAACATGCCCAAGGCAACTCTCTGCTCCAAGCCATCTGTGTGGTCGGCGCGCTATCCAAAGACCCGGTACTCTACAGATGTAGCACCTGTTGGTGCAAGTGGTTGAGGCCCAGAACCCCCGGATGAGGGGTCACCATTTTCAAGGTTTAAGCTTCAATTTTCTTCCCTTGCCGCGGCCAATTCGAGAGGTGAAGCTTGATCCAAGTTGCAGGGAAAAGCTTCTGCAACTTGGAGGAGCTTTTCTTTCCATCTTAGGAAGCCCCAGGTTGCCCCTCTGCAGAGAACTAGCTTGGGATTGGTTTGGGTGTGTATTGTGAAATAGTGCCCACCAAGTGTTTGAGAAAATGCCTCAAAGAAGAAAGGTTTGGTTTTAGGCTTTGATCTGAATATGAAAGTTGCTCCACACACTCCCTTGAGCTTGATGCTCACTTCAGATCAAAAGTTGTTCTGAGTGGATGTGTGTGTGGGGCATTGTCCAATTGTTAGAGAGCTAGGAATTTGGATCTCTTTGATCCAGCAATTTCTGGGCTGCTAAATAGCAAGCCTCTGAGTCCCTGTGCTGTCCAGAGATGAATGAACAAGTTAGTTTAAATTTTTGCACAATTAGATTTCAAGTTGGAGCAAGTCGAAGCTCTATGTTAATTTGTTGGTCGTGGTACTGTTTGGGGCTGTTTGCGAAGCTGCGATAGTGAGCTCCTGGCTATTTTGGGGTCACTGGACGCGATGCTCACCTTAGATTTGGGTTTGGTCGAGCCGAAGAAATAAAAATGCTATAAGGCTTATGTTAGTATAGTAAGTCATGGCCCGAAGTTTTCCTCGGGTTCCGTGCTGCTGCAAATGGGTGAGCACGGTGTTCAGCGAGTCGAGGGTCACCTACTGGAGGTGACGGTTCGTAAAAATAATATCCCGATTAAGAGAACGAGCGAAAACGGCTCTCAAATTGCTATAAAAGTGTGATTTTTGGAAACACTAGGGGTCTAATTGCAATTGTAACAGCGCGTGCTGCCTAGGGCAGTGTGTATATGATTCCTAAGATTTTCGTTAGGAATCCAACGGCTCCCGTTGAGCGAAAATTGGTTATCGGTCCAAGAATCGACAAAATCGTCGATTTAATGGCATCCCGGTGGCAATCGCGCAATTCGGGAAATTACGGCAGTTCCGCCTAGCCGACTGTTGAGTCCCAGTAGAATCTGGTTGAGCCAGCGGCAAAGGGTTAAAGCCCGGGTCTCCCGAAAATCCAAAAGGAATTCTCGGGAGGGGCATTTTGGTAATTTTGTTACCATAGGGTTGTATCTAGCCAGAAGTTATCATCAAGTCTTATTCAGATTTGGAAGTCTGAAATTTACTATTCAGGTCTAGGTGTGGGTTAGGTTTGAGTTTTCCCTGATCAGCATTTTTGATTCAGGTTAGCACAGTTTGTCTCAAGTCTTCGAGCATTCCGTTGGTGTGGTTTAGTCGCCTGCAAACGACAGGTGGGTTTATCTTCGGTCCGGGCTTTATCATTTCGGCCCTCTGGGGTATAGTATAATTGATTGGACCCCTGTTCTTGTAGCCTAGATGTATATTTGAGCCTGCCTTCCTTTTGATCAGTTTTATACTGCTATATGCCTGATTATGATCTTTATCAGTTACCTGATTATATGATGCCTTGCATGATTGATCTTAGTTGCTTCCAGTTATTATGATTTTATCCTGGACATTTGCCATGCCTGATTGGTCATTAGCCAGCTTGCACATTTATACCTGATTATCAGTATTTCCTGATTACATCTGATCCATGGTATAGTAGTTGTTGATTATATTCTGCACATGAGTTGAGATTCAGTTGATTTCTGATATTGCATCTTTGTTGGGATTTTTCCGGATTATTGTTGGTTACATGAGTTGAGATTCTGTTGGCATTTTACTGTTGCATCCCAGAGGGGATTTTCCCGGCTTGTTGCCGATTACCCGGTCTGTGGACCGTGAGCTTGAGCATTTGCATTATGATCGCCTGCACCGCTGTACTTCACGAACATCAGCGGAGTCATGACCCGCAGCGATGCTCTTTACCGGTAAAGTGGTTTGTTGAAAGACCCGTGAACCCCAAGGGGGGGAATGTCAGCCATGTTGGTGTCAGATTGGGCAGTTTCCCTGAGGTCTTGTAGACCAATATGGTGGCTTATGATTGGTTATTTTGTTATTTCAGTTATTGATGCATAGTGCCTGTTCAGCATGCTTTCCTATTATGATTGTTCAGTTCCTTTCAATATTTGCTTCAGTATACTCCTGATTAAATCGTTACCTGCTTTACATATTGATTGATTATCCGCTTCTTCAGTATACTCCTGATGAAATCGTTATCTGCTTTACATATTGATTGATTATTCGCTTCTTATCCATGCTTACCTAATATGTTGATTTTTACTATCCTCTAGTATTGTATGCCAGAAGGTACGATCTGCTATTTCTCGGCTCGTCGTGCCCGCTGGGATACACTGTCGGTGTATCTCACACCCCCTGGGTGACCATTTTTCAGGTCGATCGGGTGTTGGGATGTCGGGACGTGTTGGTGAGATGACGCGATAGATTGGACCATGGACAGCCGTTATTCTTATTATAAGTTGTTAAATTGTAAAATTAATTGTATAAGTGGTTGTAATATTTATTTTAGGTTGTATGTAGTACGTGATAGACTATTTCTGGTATTGTTGTAAAAGCTTAGCCGTGCATATATAGAAAAGGCTCAATTCCAAGGGTGATTGGGACTCTTCTATATATGTGGCGATCTGTCATGCCCTGGCTTGGTTTTTAAAACTCTGATATAAAAAAAATAATAATAATAATTAGACGCTGTTTTTCGAACTCGGGGCGTGATAGATTAAATGGTATCAGAGCAATAGGTGTTGGTTTTTAAGGATCCACAAGGATCTAAATAGGTACTATCAAACAACTAGAGGGGGGGGTGAATAGGTGTAATACTTAAAAAACAAATCTCAGTGCAAAATAAAAACCAATGCGGAAAATAAAAATAGCACACCGAGATATACGTGGAAACTCCAATCCAGGAGAAAAACCACGGGACCAACACGCAATAACAATCCACTAAGAATTGAAGAATAACAAGGTGATTACCGACTCCACGGACTCAAACCCCTCCTTCAACTTCTTCGGATCTTGCGCTCCACCGATTGCACGTTCGAATCCACGAACGCCACTCGAATCCACGAGCACACGTTTCGAATCCACGAAACGCCTTCAACACATCGAATCCACGATGCTACGTCGGATCCACGACGCTACGTCGGATCCACGACGCAAACTTGATAAAAGCTTCGATGGTGATCCTTTACTTAGAATATCATTAAAGAACCATGGATGGAATCTCTAAGCAAAGATTAGATCAATTCGATAAAAAGTATGTCTTGGAAGAACCGTCGAATTGACCTAAAAGAGGCTAAAAGAAGAACGATAAAAACCTAGCCTCTAGGGTTGCTCTCAAGTGTTTTCTAAATTAATCGGTAGTTCTTGAGGAACCCTAAGTGTCTATTTATAGGTTAGAAACCTTTGGAAAGAGATAAGCATCAAAAACTGACTTAACAGAGTTTTTCCCGCACGACGGTCCGGACTGGATTGGCTCGTTCCGGACTGTCGTTGTTTTTCAGAGAATTCCTGAAAAAATAAGGTTCGGGGTCCTGAACAGAATTTTCTGATCCGGACTGGATTTCCTGAAAAAACAGTTTTTTGATTTTTATGCAATGAAAACTTATCCAAGTGTTTCTAAACTACACAAATGTATTCGGATCACCAAAATTATTTAGTTAAACGTACCTGATCATTCCGAATCCATTCTTCTTGAGATTGGTGTAATTGATCCACAATTCTTCATCTTCAATCTTCAAGACTCAAAACACTGAGTGTCAACTTGAGCTCTTGTTGAATCTTCTCTGAGTCTTCGATTGCTAATTGACAATTTGATCACTTCAAGACTCCGACTCAACTCACGAAATATGCCAACACAAAAAGTCGTAACAATCTCCCCCTTTGGCAATTTCGTGACAAAACCCAAAAATACATAAAACGCTCAAGACACTCATCTTAAACCAAAAAATCGAAACTCAATGTCATCACCAAAACATTGACTTTCTTTGCGTGAAAGATCCAATAAACAAAAATTACATTTGAACCAGTCTTAGAACAAACTCTATGACTTAGGACTTGGAGTCTTAAAGTGATGTAGATCCTGCAAAACAAAACTCCAAACAAAATCAAAAGTCAGTCGTTTGAAATTAAATGTAAATCCTACATTTGATTCGTCCTTTTGGTTCTTTTTGTTTTTCGGCTCCTTTTTCATCATCTCCCCCTATCTCGATGATCTCATCTCCGTCTCCCCCTATCTCTATCATCTTATCTCCATCATTTCTCATCTCCCCCTTTTTGTCACAAATTGTCAAACAGTGAACATACTAGACAAAAGGAAATCACTAATAGCATTAGTTCATAGAGAAAGAGAGATAAAAGCTCAGTTCCGGTATATAACAAAAATGCAGATTGCGTACCGGTACTCGAGAGCAAAAATCACAAAAATTCTTGAAACAAATCCAAATTTTGAAATCTTTCAAATACTGATTTGCGTGCCATCAAGAAAATAATTTAAGTGCTTGAAAATTGTGAGATCACACAGATGCCATTCAATCCAATTAAGTTTACAAAAATTAAAAAGATTTACTCTGAAATCATAAAAAAAAACAAAGATAGAACATTATAAACCATTTTTCATGTTATATGCGTCAAACATAAGTCATCAAAAATAATCTAGAGATCCAAACTCAATCAAGATGTAACGGATTTACAAAGATGACTTACAGAGATTTCCAAATGACATCAATTTGAATTCTACCCTTTCAAATTTGAGATAAGCACTAAAATACCTAAGGGTGGCTCTTTGAGCATCTTATAACTATCCCACCTTATACCAACCAGGAGATTGTTCAAAATATAAGAACTTAGACTATAAATCTCCGAATGCTTCAACTAAAAATTTCAAAAATATTTTTCTAGCATCCAAAACATGTGGTAGCTTCACACACAAACCGGACGACCGGGGTGGCAGCTCTTTCCAACATGTGGTGGTAGTTTTCACACTCCTTTCGGATGTAACTCTTTCTACATCTTTTGCAACTCATTTATTTACCCTTGAAAAAATGCAATCTCTTATGTGAAAGAATTAAATCCCAAATTTTAGTCTATCGGTTGTCTCATATTTATCACAAAGAATTCACACAACCAAGATAGGTTAAGCACCTTAAGATCACACATGATTACTAAAATTTGATGTATATAATTATCAAAAACTCATATAATGGAATATCTTAAAAGATTATGATTATGGAGTAAAGTTGATCATTAATTGTGAAATTAAATTGGAGTGGAGGAAAGTAAGCCCTTTTTATTCAATGCACTTGTTCGTTAAAACCCTTTTGTTCAAAAACAAAACATAAAAACGAAGAGCATTGAAAACATGTAATGCAGAGATTAAGAAAAAATATGAAAGGAAAACCAATCAAAGCATTACATACAGTCATAAGCTATTTAGAACTTAAGACAAGGAAAGATATCACCTTTCCGAATCCAAAATCGTCGGATTTCGGGTTGTCTTGATTCATTGTGGTTGGGAGATGATAGCTTTGACTGTTGATCTACCTTAGGTCTTTGCCTCGCAATGATCCACTTGTATGATTGATGTTGTGGCTCGGACCTTTGGTGGATTGAGTGAACTCCTTTGACTTGATGTGTCTTTTGATTCCGTTGAGTTCGCTCCGTAGATGAAGTTGCCGAAGAACTCCTCTTTCTCTTTTTCGGGCACGTCTTCATCAAGTGTCCTTCAAGTCCACATTGGTGACAAGTTCTTCCTTTCAATTTAGTTGTGGAACTTGAAGCCTTCACAGTTTGGTTCTTTTTAAATCCCAAACCAACCTTGCTTGTTTGACCTAATCCGGACATACAATCAAGTTTCTTCGAACCGGTTGAAAGCCTTTGTATGTCGGATTTAAGTTGATGAACTTGCTTGGTCAAAGCTTGGTTGGTGACATGAATCTCCTCAAACTGTTTTTCTAGAAAACCAATCTTGTCCATATATGATTTAGCGTTTGTCTCCGATTGGTTTAGCTTTTCTTGGAGGATTTTATCGTTATCCAATAAAAGTTCACGTTCCTCCTCGAGATCATGAAGTTTTATCTTTAAAGCATGATTCTCGTCTTGAGCCTCTAGTCGTTGCTTCCTCAACTTCTTGATATGCTTGGCCATCTTCTTAGATTCCGCAAGAAGGTGTTGATATGCCTCAACGAGTTCTTCTTTATCCGACTCCCCCTCTCTCGAAGACTCTCCATCGGATGTTGATGTTTCATACAAAATCAAAGGAGCAGAGTCAGTGATTAGAGATGATAAGCATAAATTAGAAGAGGGAATTTGAGAAGCATGAAAGGCAACGACTTTTTCCTCTTTACTTGAGGTCGATTCATTAGAAGTAGAATCGTCCCAAGTTTTCGCTTGCAAAGCCTTCTTCTTATATGATTTCTTAGAAGGACAATCCGTTGAAATATGGTCGTAGCCTTTGCATCGATAACATTGGATTTCCCCTTCGAAATCATCCTTTTCTTTTTCTTTAGAAGGTTTTGCAACGCCTTTGAGTTTAGAGGATTTAGAACCCGATGATCCTTTAGATGGTTTCGTGGATGAAGATCCATCGGTTCGATTCTTCCAAAACTTCCGACGAAATTTCTTTGTGATCCGGGCCAATTGTTCTTCAAACTCGGCAAAAGAGATTTCATCGTCGGAACTCGATACACCATCTTCTTCCTTTGTTGATTTGAGCGCAATACCTGTAAGCTTAGAAGAAGACTTGGAAGAAACTTGATTAGTAGGAAAAGTCATCTCATAAGTTTGCAAAGCACCTACTAATTCCTCTACTCTCATCTCATCCGGATGACTAACGGTTTCGATGGCGGTAACCTTTGCCCTAAACCGTTACGGAAGAGTCCGAAGTATCTTTCTTACAACTTTCGACTCCGGGATCTTTTCTCCTAAATTAGCACAAGTATTGATTACATCTTGAAGTCTAGTGTAATAATCTGTAAATAATTCATGCTCATCCATATGAATAGAGTCAAATTGACTTGTAAGCATCTGGAGCTTTTGAATTTTTACTAGATTAGTGCCCTCATGTGTAATTTTGAGAATATCCCAAATTTTCTTCGCGGTTTCACACACAGAAATTCGCGTGAACTCAGTCGAGGAAAGAGAATTAAATAAAGCGTTCATACCTTTCCCATTGTAAGAAGAACTTTCGATTTCCTCTTTGGACCAACTAGAGCGAGGTTTTGGGGTAGTAGAATTTCCTACTTCCTCAGTTGAACGCACCCAACCGTATTCCACGGTTTGCCAAACCTGCTCATCAATTGAGATGAGAAAAACTCTCATCCGCACTTTCCAATATGCATAATTGGTCCCATCAAAAAGATGAGGTCTATAAATATTACCACTTTCACCCGACATGATAGATAAACCTAAAACCCGCTCTGATACCAATTGTTGGTTTTTAATGATCCACAAGGATCTAAATAGGTACTATCAAACAACTAGAGGGGGGGGTGAATAGGTGTAATACTTAAAAAATAAATCTCAGTGCAAAATAAAAACCAATGCGGAAAATAAAAACAGCACACCGAGATATACGTGGAAACTCCAATCCAGGAGAAAAACCACGGGACCAACACGCAATAACAATCCACTAAGAATTGAAGAATAACAAGGTGATTACCGACTCCACGGACTCAAACCCCTCTTTCAACTTCTTCGGATCTTGCGCTCCACCGATTGCACGTCCACTGCGTGATGACCCGGACTTTTGTAGAAGCTTTTGCGGCTTTATCAGCGACTATAGGAAGCGCACACAGTGTTATGGAGCTTGTAGAATCGAAATTGGATTTTTAAAATGGACCCGGCGCGAAAATCAGATCAAGTGGGCCTTTCCGGGGGCTTTCGGCAAAATTTCGGATGAGAATTTGGAAAATTGGACAGCGGATTTGGACTCAGCGCGCGAAAACGATCAAAATGGTGTATTCACTTTATTTTCGGCGCCAAGTACTGTTCACGCCGAAACAGTAACTCCGGCCGCCGGAAAATACTGTTCCGGCGACCGGCGGCAGGCGGCGAGCGGCGGCGCACGGCGGAGAACAGCGGCGCAGCGGCGGAGCAGGGCCGCGGGCAGCGCGGGCAGGCGCGGGCGGGCGCGGGCAGGCGCGCAGGCGGGCGGTCCACAGAATAGGCGTGCACCGGGAGCACCGAAGATTCTGAATGCCACGTGGCAGCCTCTGATTGGTTGGACGGCGTCAAAGGAGGCGGCGGCGGCTGTGACACGTGGCATCCCCTGATTGGCCGACAGGATTCGAAAGACCCGGCGCGTGGACCGGGCTCGTGCGCCCCGTGGACCACGTGGGACACGTGTCCACTGTTCATTGGCGGGCGCCGCCCGTGTGGCGGGCGAGGCGCCGCCCACGTGCGCCACGTGGCGCCCAGCCATTGGCAGGCGCCGCTGGTGCGGTGTTCGAGCGGGAACACGCGGCGGCGCCCGACTCGCGGGCGCCGCTGTTTGCTGTTCGGGGGTGACGTGGCGCGCCCGGGTGATTCCGGGCGCTGGTCGCGGTCCGGGCTGCGGCCCATTCGGGCGCCCGAATTCGGGGGTGCGCCCGAATGTTTGGTGGGCTATAAATAGCCCACCACCCCTCTTTTCTTCTGCCTTTCCCGAATTTTAGAGAGAGAATCTGAGGGTGTGGCCTTAAGAAGACTTCTTCCTCTCTCTGTCCTCCATCTCTCTAGGAAGTTTTGGAATTTTTGGAGTTACCGACAGCGAGTCATCTGCGACGCGGCGCGCTTCGACGTTTCCTCTTTTTCAGTCCATTTCCGTCGCTGTTCAGTCAGGATTTTCCTGTGCGCAAACCAGGAGGAATTTTTGGACGATTTCTTCGACAACGTGTTCCTGAGAGGTAAGGCTTCGATTTCTGTGTTGATCGTTTCGCTTCATTTTTGGTTTTTGGCATGGTTCCCGAGGCATCTTTTGACCCCATTTTCTGTGATGGATTTCCTGGACAGCATGGGCTTGTTGATTTTATATCTTGGTGTAGGAACATCGGATCGAGGCGTTTAAATAGTCGATTTTGATCTAATCGTCGCAAGGAACGTCCCCGTATTTTTCTTGGAATTTTCTGAATTTCCCGAAAGTGAGAAATCACTGTTTTTCCAGAGTTAAGTGCTACAGTTTTTTTTGGAGGATCCTTTAGGGATGGTTACCTTGTAGAATTTATGTCTTGACCTGCAGAACTCGGATTTGGACGTGCATGTACTCGTTTCGAAGGTATCGACGCGAGGATCGCTGTGATATTTTTATTGGAATTTTCTGGGCATTTTCAGCAGGTGAAATAAGGGCATCTTTGGGACTGATTTCTGTATGTGTATGCGGGGGTAGTTTTTGGGATTTATGGACTTTATGTTGTACCCAGGAGAGTTGCGGGTATTACTAGACCCCTTGGAGTAGGAGATTTGGATTTCCTGGTATTTTCAGCTATGGGATTTGGACAGTCAGCTCTTCAGGTGGGTAGTTGTTGCTTACCTCTTACTGTGATTTACTCACTAAGTTTATTTAGAGGATTCCCCGTTTGGACTTATTGATTGATTACCATGCATGATTGAATGATATAAATGCGAGCCTATCATTTGAGATTAATTATGTGGATATAGCATGTTGGAAATATTACTGGGATAATATTGTTGTTGGAACATGATCATTGAGATATTTTAATAGTGATAATTAACATGCCGTGTAGCACATAGATTTTATGAAAGTTGGTTAGATGGATTAAGTATTGGGACATGATGACATATCTATGTGCGGGTACCACTTTGAGAATTATTATGGACCAGGGATTATATACATGTGTAGTTGATTGATGATTTTAGCATGATGGTTATATTTATGCGGAGCTATTACTTAATACACATGTGGAGTTACTGTTTGATACACTTTCTTTTAATTCTCTTGAGGACTGTTGCATGCTTGTTTGGACATCTAGATAGGCCACTATTTATTGCTACACTATCATATTGGGATTCGACTTAGGAGAAACCATGATTGTTTTCTTTCTCCTTCTCATTTTGACTTTTGTTTCATATTGCTCGGGTTCGAGCAGGGGTTTGGGATAGTGTAGTCGGGACTTTGGAGTCTGGGACAGGTCGTACTTGATTATGGATTGTGGGGCATTGTGGTAACCGCGGATATTAGGCGGTTGACCAGATGTTGGTTATTTCATCAGATTGTGGACTTGTGGGGTATTGCGGTAACCGCGGACATTAGGCGGTTGACCGGATGTTTACCTTTGCACCAGATTGGGGTTTTCTTTAGTGGAGGGGTTTTCCACTTTGATCATAGTCATGATCCAGTCCTGCTTTTATGATACTTATGACATGGTTACTTTCCTCGTGTGGGTAGCTCCCCTCGAGTGCCACTTCGAAGCGTGCGGGGTACCAAATGGGTACCGGACGGCATTGGCTTATTGCTATCACTTTGGTGCGGATCAGGTTGCACGATGATGATAGCGGCAGCAGGCGGTACCAGTTTTTACTGGTGGCTAGATTGGGTTTATTTGGACAGATGCGGTTACTGATGCATACTTACAGTCATTCATTTTGGCCCTGCATTTAGAGGCATACTAGTGGTAGTTCCTTTTTATTTGTAGTCTTATAGCTTACCACTTTCTTCATTCTTTGCCTCTGGTAGACTTGGTGGGTACATCGGAGTTTGAGGCTTTACCCACAGGGGGAGGCTACTGGTTTACTAGTGGTTCTCACCCCCACTGTTGTTTTTCTCTCTTTCTTTTCCTTGTTTTGCAGAGTCTTTTGTGGGAGCTGCTGGGCCATCGGCAGGGGATCGAGGTGAGGGGATCGCTGAGTAGATAGATCTCCTGTGAGACTGTGAGTTGCTGTTAGACAGATATTGTATCCCTTTTACTCAGACTGTAGTAGTTCACTTTTATTTTGTGGTCTGGCTTTGGCCAGCTGGGTGTATTATTTTGGTGAGCAGGGAGTTTATTGTATTTTTACAGCTTATTTCTTTTCCAGTCTGAGATATTATGTAGTTCTTTTAGTTCAGCTCTGTATTATGCTCTTTTATTGTACATTTATATCTGAGCAGGTTACCGACGCTTCGTGTACATGGGAAATTCTGTGTGCACGGCGAATCTGTTGGCGAGCCCGGGTTCCGGGGCGTGACACACTGCACACGTTCGAATCCACGAACGCCACTCGAATCCACGAGCACACGTTTCGAATCCACGAAATGCCTTCAACACATCGAATCCACGATGCTACGTCGAATCCACGACGCAAACTTGATAAAAGCTTCGATGGTGATCCTTTGCTTAGAATATCATTAAAGAACTATGGATGGAATCTCTAAGCAAAGATTAGATCAATTCGACAAAAAGTATGTCTTGGATGAACCGTCGAATTGACCTAAAAGAGGCTAAAAGAAGAACGATAAAAACCTAGCCTCTAGGGTTGCTCTCAAGTGTTTTCTAAATTAATCGGTAGTTCTTGAGGAACCCTAAGTGTCTATTCATAGGTTAGAAACCTTTGGAAAGAGATAAGCATCAAAAACTGACTTAACAGAGTTTTTCCCGCACGACGGTCCGGACTGGATTGGCTCGTTCCGGACTGTCGTTGTTTTTCAGAGAATTCCTGAAAAAATAAGGTTCGGGGTCCTGAACAGAATTTTCTGATCCGGACTGGATTTCCTAAAAAAAAATAGTTTTTTGATTTTTATGCAATGAAAACTTATCCAAGTGTTTCTAAACTACACAAATGTATTCGGATCACCAAAATTATTTAGTTAAACGTACCTGATCATTCCGAATCTGTTCTTCTTGAGATTGGTGTAGTTGATCCACAATTCTTCATCTTCAATCTTCAAGACTCAAAACACTGAGTGTCAACTTGAGCTCTTGTTGAATCTTCTCTGAGTCTTCGATTGCTGATTGACAATTTGATCACTTCAAGACTCCGACTCAACTCACGAAATATGCCAACACAAAATGCCGTAACAAATACGATGCCTAGGTTTGGCTAGGAACGAACCCTAGGATGACTTGTGACACGAGAGAGCGTTGGGCGGTATGTGAGGTCCCGGAATTCCCAGCGTAGGGTTTGCTGGTTGTTGGACAGCTTTTAGTGGCCGTTGGGAGTGTTTGTGCGCGTGTCGGACCCGAGAAATGGATTTGTGATGCAATTTGGAATTTAGTTGCATCACTGGAGGCCTGCGTGGTGTGTCGGTGGTGTTTGCGCGCAATTTGCATGCAAGTGGTGGACTTCGGGTTTAAAAATGGATCGCGTGGGTAATTGGAGGACCCGTCGAGTGTTTAGAGGTGGTTTCGCGCGACGTAGATGTCAAATTTGGACTCCGGGCGAAGTTTGGTTAAAGGATTACCTCTCCGGTTGCCTTCGGGAATTTTTTAAGTGAGAATTTGGCAAATCGGTTTGTTGATTTGGACTCAGTGCGAAAAACGGTGCAAATTACACTTTTTCTGGACGTTTTGGGCTTAAAATAAGGTTTTTGGTGTTGCTGGAATGGTGGACCGGGCTCACGGCGGCTGGCTCACGGCCCATGGACCGGTTGGTGCAGCGCGGTGCACGGGGTGGGCGTACACCCGGTGCAGGGGGCGACGCAGGCGGCCGGTGCACTCGCGGTGCACCGCGCAGCCGTGCGCCGCGCATGCACGCACATGCGTGGCGCGCGCCCGCGCATGGGCAGGGTGCGCTGGCGCCTCGCCCTCGCGACGTGTGGTCGGTCGGACGGTTGGGGTCCGACCCGCCTTGCACCGGATCGGGTGCAAGGGATTCGTTGTGAAAGGGAGTTTTTGAGGTAAGGCTGATGGTTTGGAGAGATTTCTTGATCAATTGGAAGGCTTTTTGAGAGCTGTAAAAAGGGGATTTTTGCATCAAAAATTCTCCTAAGGGGTTATCTTCTTCTCCAGCAATTATCAAGGGAAAATACCATCTTTTAGCATTTTTGAGTGGAGCTTGAAGTTTGCTGGTTTCGGATTCCACTTCGTCGCTTTTTCTTCCAGGCGGTCTCCAGAAGTGTAGAAATAGAATTTTTGGATGATTCTTGCGCGGTTCTTCTCAAAACTTCATGATCTACAACTTTGGTATTGAGGAGAAGACCTAATTGAAGATTTAAACCAGGTAAATATAGCAATCTTTGAGACACTTATTTTCTGTGGAGGATTTCGAGCAGAGGTTAGTATTTTTACTCCCCTGGGATGTATAAATCAAATTTTAAGTTGATTTTTGTGGGTAAACTTCCAGGACTTACAGAGATCCAATTTTCGTATTTTGTGGAACTTCCAATTTGGAGTCTAAGTTAGGTAAATTAAGCCATCTTTGGGATTGTTGTGTACAGCTGAGATTCTGGATGTGGTTTTGAGCAATGCTCAGTGTTTTTGCTCCCTAGGGCTGAATAAGTGGAATTTTAAGCTGATTTTCACGGGGAATTCATCAGGACTCAGAGACATACATCTTTCATATTGAAGGGAAAGGCTAATTATTGCTTCGAATCTGGTAAATTTCTATATCTTTGGGACCCCATTTCTGTGAGGAATTCTGGACAGCGAGACCTTGCCGGATTTTTATCTCCGCAACCTGACATCGGATTGAGTCGAACCTTTGGACTCTTTTCATCTACTCGACGCGAGGATCGTCCCCGTATTTTTATTGGATTTTTCTGAGGCTTGTCCGAAGGTGTGCTTCTTTCCCTTTACTGTACAGAGTTTTACAGTTATATGGTTGTAGGGTTTTGCGCACCCTGTGTTGTGGAATTTGTTACTCAGCCTACGGGGCTCAGAATTTATCGTACAGGTACTCATTTTGAAGGTATCGACGCGAGGAACGCGCCAGTATTTTGTTGGATTTTTCTGAGTTCTTGCTACAGGTGAAAAATCCACATCTTTGGGACTGTTCCAACAGAAGTGTATGTACTTGGATATTTTAGAATAAAGTGTAATCTTGGACCTTATTGTTGTACCAAGGAAGGTTCGCGATTGTTTCTGAACCTGTTGGAACTGGAGAAATTGGAGATAGTGAATTCCGAATGTTTTCAGCTGTTTGGAGCCGAGGCTTGCGCGACTGGTACCGAAGATGCTGTTTCGGCAGAATTTGGACTATGAGCGTCTGCGCTCTTCGCCGACCCCAGGTTTGCCTTGGATTGAGCACTTCAGGTGGGTAAGCTTAATTTGGTACTGTATAAGGTTTTTATATTATGGTGAATGAAAGTGCACATGTGAGGATATCACCCACTTTTATTGTTTCTGAGGACAAAGCATGCTTGCATGGACATGTAGTTAGGCCATCTTTTACTGCTGCACTACTTTTGGAACTTGACTTAAGAGAAACCGTGTCATTCTTTCTCCTTCTTTGTTAGTCAGGTGGTCTATGTTGCTCAGGTTCGAGCAGGGGTTCTGGGTAGTGTAGTCGGGACCTGGTGTCGGGGACAGGTTGGATTAGTTGTGGGGTTTTGCGGCAACCGCGGATATTGGGCGGTTGACCGGACATTTATTTATGCGCCAGATTGGGTATCTGAGTTCTCTAGTGGACAGAGTTTCCCCACTATGTGAGTATTTTGCATCTGATTGAGGACAGAGGCTTTCTTTAAGGGTTGGGCTTTCCCACTTTAATCAGAGTCATGTTCCAGTCCTGCTGATTTATGATACTTATTACTGAGGCATTCTACTCGTGTGGGTAGCTCCCCTCGAGTGCCGCTCCGGAGTGTGCGATATTCAGGCTTCGAGTCCTTGAGACTCCCATCCCCTATCGGTGTTATGCGTAGGCTGGCATACCCGATTTGGCAGGCACAGCAGGCAGTACCAGTTCTACTGGTGGCATTAGATTGGGTTTAGTACAGACTTTGCTTTATAGTTGCACTCGTGTCAGGGGGACCGAGTGAAGTCTAGTAGCTGTGTTAGACCAGTACTACTGTTGTTGGGAACCGTTTGGGGATACGGTGGTCCCTGGGTCGTTGTGAGTTGTAGGCAGGCAGGGCAGGCATAGGCAGGCATGGCAGGCATAGCAGGCATAGGCAGGCATGGCCGGCATAGGCAGGCATAGGCAGGCATGGCAGGCATAGACAGGCACAGGCAGGCATAGGCAGGCATGGCAGGAAGAGGCAGGCATGGCAGGCATAGACAGGCATAGGCAGGCATAGGCAGGCATGGCAGGCATAGGCAGGCATAGCAGGCATAGGCAGGCATGACAGGCATAGGCAGGCATGGCAGGCATAGGCAGGCATAGGCAGGCATGGCAGGCATAGGCAGGCATGGCAGGCATAGGCAGGCATGGCAGGCAGGGCAGGCATGGCAGGCATAGTAGGCATAGGCAGGCATGGCAGGCATAGGCAGGCATAGGCAGGCATGGCAGGCATGGCAGGCATAGGCAGGCATGGCAAGCATGGCAGGCACAGGCAGGCACGGCGGGCAAAGCAGGCATAGAGGCTTGATAGCTGTTGAGAGTCTCCAGCTTCCTCCTTTTTCAGTCTTTACAGCTTTGGTTAGTTTGTTTGTATCTTGAGGACTTAGTGGGCAGACCGTCGGGTCTGGCGGTGGTACCCACTGAGAACTCCCTTTTTGGAGTAGTTCTCACACCCTCTGGGGGTTTTCCCCTCTTTTTCTTTCCTCTCCTCTGTTTTGCAGAGTCTTAGCGGGTGTTGCTGATTCTGCGGTTGTTGATCGAGACGAGAGAGTCGCGAGCTAGATCCCTACCCGTCATTGGAGAGTAGCGGTACCCTCTTCAGAGGAGATCTACTGCAGACTAGTTGTTTATTTTCCAGTTTTGAGAGACTGATGTAGTGAGGATATATTATGTATCGAGAGACTGTACACACTTGTATTTATCGGGGATATCTCCCTGTTGAGTTTGAGCTTTGGATATGAGGATATTGTACGATTATTAATTTGGGAGACGGACATTATTGTGTTATTTCCAGTTGTACAGTTATTGATTATAGTTTTACAGCAGGTTTTTATTTGTAGCTCTGATATTTTGCTTAGCTGTAGTACTTCTCTTGCAGGTAGGACGCTTCGCCTATGCAGGTTGGCATAGGTGGCGGATCTGTTGGCGAGCCCGGGTTGCAGTTTCGACCCCGAGGCGTGACAGATTAGAGTGGTATCAGAGCTTAGGGATAGGTCGGCTGGGACTTAGAAACCCTAGGCTTATGGTTTGACCCTTGGTTGACTTCCTAAGAGTCGTGACTTTTAGCGAGAGTCCTGATTGAGTTTTATACCTCTCCCAAGAAATGGGACGAGTGATTGGCATGTTTATTCTCCTAAGCGATTATGTTGGCTGCAGACAACATAATGCTGTGGAACGGGTGACATGCTTTAGACTTTCGCTGGATTGGGTCGAGTGGCTTTTGTGTGCTGTTTGTGGTTCCGTCGTGGTGAGCGGTGTCTCCCCGACGCTGGGTTTGACCGTGGGCATCTTGTCAGAGTGGTTGAGCTTGAGCGGTTGGTTTTGGGCCGGATACCTAGATTGAGGTCAGAGAGCTCCGGACCCAGATGACAGGATTGTCTGAGGCATATCAGCGGCATAGTGATCAGCTGGTCTGGGTGACACAGTTGTCGGAGCACTGAGTAACCCCCTCCGTGCCAATGTTAGTGTCGAGGCACCAAGGTAGGGTGGATAGTTGACAGCAGAGGAGCTATGGGACATGATCGATCTATTGAGCCAGATTGGGCAGATGAACCACCCCGACTCGTAAAATTGAGTTTGGAGCCTTTGGAGGTAGAGTCGTGATTGGTGGTGATGGAGTGACTATTTGAGAGCCTCCCAGTGCTAGAGAGTTTATGCAGTTGTTGAACTGCACACTCCAGGTTTCGAGGGATGAGGCGCATAGGATGTGTGAAACTGGGAGTGGATTGCGCCAGGACACCTTTCGGTTTAGTCAGTCCCTCCGTTATAGGTTTTGACGCCTCGTTGGAGTAGGCGTGTGTTTGGAGCGTGGCGTTGCAGTTCCTTGGATAGGGGTCTGCCGCCAGAGGCGAGTTCTGGATTTGGCGCTTGGCGCCGGGTGATGGGGGACAGATAGGCCGGCATCGGCATTTTCGATTTCTTTTCCAGGGAGGGGATGGCTAAGGCGCCAGAGAGCGGGTGGACCCTGATGGTAGTGTCAGTATTTATATCAGAGTGGCGCAGCGGTAGCGTGGATTTGCTATTTGCGGAGGACCATATTCGTTGCCTCAATGTGAGCAGAGGCAGAGGTCGTGCTCCCTATGTGGTTAATTAAGATATGTTGTGGCAGATTGAGCGATGACTAATTGTATCGAGTGGATGAACCTGTGCCGCCCGGTTGGAGGGCGCCACGGTAGTGGATCGAGTTGTCTCAGGTGTGATTTCATCACAACAGTCGGAGTTAGAGCATGCTGCGTTCCTGCATGGACTAGAGGCAGATTTATTACCACGTGCACTCGAGGTACAGGTTTCTAATGGTGTTGTGCATATGGGGGAGGCTTGTGGATCATGCCCAGTGCAGTTGAGGCCGTGAGTTATGCCGGCAGATTTATTGGTAATTGTGGCCGTTTGGTGTTTTGTGTTGGGTCACGTATATAATACGGATCTAAATAGGGGAAGAAACACCTAGAGGGGGGTGAATAGGTGTAAACGTATAAACACTCAAAAAATCGTTGCGATAAAACCCAATGCGGAAAATAAAATAACACGCAAGATTTTTACGTGGAAAACTCCATCACCGGAGTAAAAAAACCACGGGACCGATAACACGGCAGAAATCCACTAGAATTAAAACACGTACAAGGTGATTTACCGTACACACTTACGACTCAACCTTTTCCATACGCTCCTAGAGGATCTTCTCCGCTCGCTCCGACGCTTCTCGAATCCACGATCTGCGCCCAACGCCGAATCCACGGCGTCCAACGTCGAATCCACGACGTCCGACCGAATCCACGGTCTTCACCCAATAGCACCGTTCGAATCCACGAACGTGCCTCGCTCCGAATCCACGAGAGCGATTGAACCTTGAATCCACAAGGACACGCGAATCCACGCGCCGATTTTTGGGGTAAAAATCGTTGTTTTTGGGTGGTGATGATCCGCCGAATACTTAGATCAAAGATAGATCGGAAATACCATCTAAGTATTCATTAGTTTGATTCAACTCAAAATGTGAGTATGAAAACCTAGAATCAAACTAATCAATATAGATGAAGAAACATAGAGTATTCTCTAATGATTTCCTTTCTTCTCTATATGTGGATCTATAGCCGTATAAGATGATACAAGAAAAATGACGGCTATGTGGATTTTCCCTAGAAAGAAAGACATAGGGTGTATTTATAGGTTAGAAATCCTAGGAAGGAGATAAGAATCAAAAACCTACCATTTCTGGATTTTTACGGACGGCGATCCGGATCGTGATAACTGGGATCCGGATCGTCATAACGAATCAGCCAATTCCAGAAAAACGAAGGTTCGGGATCCGGATCATGTGACTACGATCCGGATCGTTCATACAGTTCACCAAACATCAACGTTCGGGATCCGGATTGCGAAGCAAGATCCGGATCGTCCAAGGTAGATGGTAAACTCAACATCCGGGATCCGGATCAAGAGACTACGATCCGGATTGCGACGATGTATGAACGAACCACCTTCGGGATCCGGATCGAACAACCTGATCCGGATCCTGAACATGTCCCAAGTCCAGTTTTTGATTTTTATGCAATGAAAGACTCTTCCAAGTGTTTCTACACTACAAGAAGTATTCGGATCACACAAAATCTTTAGTTAAACATACCTGATCCTTTTGAATTCTTCTTTCTTGAGATTGAGTTAAATGATCCAGCATTCTTCACCTTCAATCTTCAGGACTTGAAACTTTCACGAAACTACGCCAACTCAAATTCCGTAACAATCTCCCCCTTTGGCGGTTTCGTGACAAAACATAGATCCACTAAAGAAAATTCAAAAAGATATTTTTGTTGCTATCACCATACAACAAAAATTTATAATGGAGATCCAAAATACAATACATGAGTTAAACTCCTAAAACAGACTCTAGACTTAGACATCTGTACTCTCTGCAAAAAGAAATCATTCTTGACAAAAGAAATCGTTAGATACCTCAAGAATTTTATATCATTCAAAAAACCACAAACAGAGATGAAGTTTAAACTCATTCATACTTACCATGACATTTATACATTCAGATATGTAAACAGATCATAGTTAAAACACCAACATATCCTTTTTGCAATCAAAAACCAAATGTCATGAACATGTTTGTGACACACTAATAAATATATATAGATATGTAATTGATCAGAGTTAAGAACCAACATATCTTCTATGCAATCAAAAACCAAGTGTCACAAACTTGTTAGTGAACAACAACTTGTTAGTTATATTACATGCCCAAATAGTTAGCAAATAGTTAGTCGAGGCATGCATTCAAACAAATGGAAAAACCAAAAGTTGAAGTTAAGATCTTACTTACCTTGATGTACATTCACATCATCATTGTACCTTTGTGTTTCAACTTACCTTTGATGTTCCAACACATCATGTTCATTCACATCATTGTTCAAGTTCTCTATAAACTCTCTCCCCCTTTTTGTCACAAAACAAAGCCAAAATGTAGTTAAGACTACGAAATGTTAGGAGAGTGAAAAAGTTCCAATAAAACGTAAAACCTGAGAACTAAGCTAAAAGTAAGTATAAGACTAAATCCTAAAATCAAAATCCTGCACAAAAAGAAGAAAAATGAAGGTGCAGTTCAGTCGGAGGAGTCGGAGCTGGGACAACTGAGCTTGCTCAAAATCCCTTTAAGCATTGTCGAAATAGTTGAGCACTTCTTCTTGATCTTCTTCTGTTTAGAGGAAAGTTGCTGAAGTTCCTTCGACATTCTTTCTTGTTCAGCAGACAGTCTTTGTTGTTCCTGTCGAAGCGATTCCAACACAGCAGCGTCTGTAGCCTGTCTCTTCATGTGTGATGGATGCTGTGTAGATGCAGATGGGGCATCCGGTCCCGTAACCCATGGAGATTCAGTTTGTAGAATTCCAGAGAGTGAGCGAGCTCTGGTGAGAGGCCTACTAGGCTGATTTTCACTCCATTGAACAGTCTTCCGTCTCGTATATTGCTTAGTTGTTGATGCAGATTTCATTAGCCTTTTGCCCTTGACAGATTTCCTGTTTTCCGCATCAATTTTCTGTTGAACATCTTTGAAGAATTCATCCCATTCTTCATCATCATAGTCTGAGCTGTCTTCCTCTGCATTTTTTGTCTTGTTTTGAGTTGAATCATCTGGTTCCCTTTTAACAGATGTACTTGTGTGCATCATTGAAGCCAGGAGAAGAATTAACCAAGAGAAACTCATTGAATTAAGTGCCATTGATCAGAGTGCTTTGAGAAGATTTAAATCCTGTGAAGACCAACTCAAGAACACAAAAATTCTTAGTTTTCAAAAATTGGAAAAATTGTATCCAAAGAATCATTATCATGTAGAGAGACTAAGAATCAAATTAGTTTTGTAAAAGGACTGTTAAAAATAGATCAATTGCATAATTTCCGAAAATCCTTATTATATGCCCTAAAACCGAAATTTTAGAAATCGAAGCCTAAAAATCCGTTAATCAGGAGAATACCTAGCATATAATCAAAACTAATCTACCCAGAGTTCTTATTTCAAAAGAAATTTGATCAAAAACCATCCACAAACAAAGTTGATCCAAGAAAATCGTGCGTTTGAGGAGGAAAAGAGAAAAACGGTGAAAAACCGAGATTTTGATCAATAAAACTTACTTGGAATTGAAGAACTTTGAGTTTGAAAGCTTCCAAGGAGGATGAAATCTAGAGAGAAGCGCTCTAGAAACTTTTGAACAAAAGATTGGAGTAGAAGAAATCAAAACCCTTTTGTTCTTTATAAAAACCTAGCCGCGATCCGGATCAGTTCATAACTGCGATCCGGATCGGCTACCCGCAGTGAGAAACTGCGTTCGGGATCCGGATCGGCAGGTCCAATCCTGTAGAAACCAGGATTTTAAAATCCAGAATTCAGGTTTAAATAATTTCCAGAATTATTTAAATAGCAAAAAATTGGTAGATAGTAGTTCAATAGTGGCCCAGAAATGTCGACTTTTGATCGGGGTCTGATCTGGAAAATCCGAGATCACCATTGCGATCGTCTCGTCGAAACATAGAAGTTTCATATTCATATGTTTTCGATCCGACGGTCGGATCTTCCAGAAATCAGAAATCAAAAAGCGGGCCCCGCGACTTAAAGTGAATAGTAACCCTCGGTTTTTAATCCCTCGCTTTCACTAATGGCCGAACCACTATTTAGAGTTTTAACAGAGAGGTATGAGTAATGGATCCTAGCTATTTTCAACGTTGTGAGCGCAATGGCACTGACGGATTTCGCGTTTGGCGACCCGGGTGCATCGAAGTGCGTGCCACGTGCTATATTGAGTCGAACTTTATGGAACGACTTTTAATCCGGGCGTCGAACAAACCAAACAAACACGCTACCTGACAGGTCTCGACGAGCCGGACGTCGTGGCGAAGTCCGCTTCGCAAAACGGCGACCGGATTGTCTCGAATTGCGTGAAAGGTGCCGAAAAAGTGGGTATTTTTGAAGAAACCTTAATATTTTATGTAGCTAAATTAGTGGGATTAATACCATAGGGTGTTGGGTGCAAATTGTGTCTCCTGCGAAGACCCCAGAGTTGGGGATTGAGTGTGAACCGGGTTTAAGGTTTTTGGAAAAGAATCTTGCATTTATGTGAGATGTCTCTTGGGCTACTCGTGTGGGAGTTACACGAGGTGACTCTTGAGATTTCATAACTCCCAGGAGTTATTTCTTTCATAACCCAGGTGTTGGGATGGCCGAGGGGTCACCCCTCCCATTGTTGCTACCCAAGAGAGAGAGAGAGAAAGAAGAAGTTGGACCAAAACTCTTCCAAGGTGGAGTTGGAGTTCTCTGAGGACTTCCTTGGTGTCTGTGGAGCATCTTGGGAGGTTGCCGTGGCCGCGCGAAGGAGGAGGAAGAGAACCGGCTTCTTCCATCTTCTACAACTCCGGCCAAGGTAAGGTTTTTAATAACCCCGGTTTGTTTGCACCCGAGACCCCTAGCAGTAGGTTTATTAGGTCTTTGTGATGCTCCATGCACAGCCTGAGTCTCCCATGCAAGTTGGTTGGCCGGCGGGAGCAAAGTCTCGCCGGAAACCTAGATGTGCTCCGCCTCGAAAGAACTCGGCAACCGCTGAACCAAAATAGCTAAAAATTTGTATGCAAGGACTTTAGGATATTTAGATTAAATCTGCAAAGTTTCATTGAATATGGCTAAGTATTTAGAAAGAAAATGGATGCCCTAGCTTTTTGAATTATTGCAAGTTGGCCGAGCTTCTTGCTCCGGCGCCGGCGGGCTTCTCCGACGCCGGCCACATGCCCAGAACTCTTCTAGGGACCGAGGGGAGTCCATCCATGCACTTGCATGGCAACCATGCAGCGCGGTTGAAGCGCGGCCAAGATGGGTTCGAAATGGGATCAAATCTCGGCCGCCGGCGTTCCGGCCATCTCCGGCCGGGGTGGGAAGGTCGGGAAGCTTTTTATGGACCAGAGGAAGCTTCCATGCAATTTAGAAGGCTTCCTATAGCCTCTGTAAAAATCCGCCATTAATGGGCTTGAGCTCCAAAATGGAGCTTTGCTCCCCGCCGCCGCCGCCGCACCCCGAGGCCAGCCAAGGGTATGGGAAGCTTCCAAGAGGCAAATGGCACCTATTGGTGCATTTGGTTGAGCCCCAGACCCTCTGGATGGAACATCACGAATTTCAAGAAAACATGTCATCTTCTTCCTCGAGCCAAGCCCAACTTGGAGGGTTTTCGAGTTGCTCCAGTTGAGGGGAAATGTTCCAGAATCTCTGGGGATCTAGTTGATCCAAGTTGGAAGCCCTCAGGTGCCCTGGTTGCAGAGAACCAAGTTTCCCATGGTGTTGTGTGTATGTGTTGCAAATGTGCATGCCACCTGTTTGTAAAAATGCCTCAAAGAACTTTGAATTAGAATTTGATAAAACTGTAAATATGAAACTTGCTCCAAATAGTCCCCTGAGCTCTGTGCTCACTTCAGTTCAAACAGAAACTGAGTGGATTAAAGTTTGGTGCATTGTGAATTAGGGTGTAAGCTTGACCTTGGTTCTGCTTGAACCAGCACCCCTGGGCCTCAACCAGGGTGAGCACTGAGGTCCTGGCAGTGCCCAGACCAACTTTGATATACAAAATGTTCTTGTTTGAAGTTTAAATTAAAAGATATAGTAGAAACAACATAAAACAATAATGTTGGAGCAAAACCTTATTCTAGGCTGTTAGCGAAGCCGCGACAGTGCATTCCTAGCTAATTTGGGGTCACTGAACGCGATGCTCGCGTTAGAAACAGTGTTTGAAGTCTCGGAGAAACAAAAATTCATTTTGGGCTATGTTAGAGAGGGTTTTCATGACCCAAAGTTTTCCTCGGGCACCGTGCTGCTGCAAATTGGTGAGCACGGTGTTCAGCAAGACATAAGTAACCTGCTGGAAGTGACGGAATGTTAAAATGATTTTCCAGTTGAAAGAACGAGCGAAAACAGTGCTAAAAAGGCACTAAAGTGTAATTTTTGGAAACTTTAGGGGTTTTAATGCAAAATAGACAATGTGTACTGGTTAGTAAAATGTTTAAATGATTCCTAAGCTTTTCGTTGGGAATCCATCGGCTTTCGTTGAGCGGAAATCGGATAACAGTTCGAGAATCGGCAAAATCGTCGATTTAACGGTATCCGGGTGACAATTAAAATAACTAAGAGGGTTTCAAATTGATCTGGGTTTAGGTTAGAGTTAGCGGGACTGAATTGATCCCTGATTGGTGATTTTTGATCCAGGTTGATTCAGTTTGCACCTGGAGTTGAGCATTTAGAGAATTACAGATTAATTGCCTGCGCATTGACAGGTGGGTTTATCTTCGGTCCGGGCTTTATCAGTTCGGCCCTCGGTGTACGGTATTGGTTGGACTCCTGTTTTTGGTAACCTAGTTTATCTTGAGCTTGTCTGCCTTTGGTTACAATATATATTACTGTTAGTTGCTTTGACTGATTGGCCATTTCGTAGTTGCACTCCTATGCTTGATTATTATATTGATCTACCAATGCTTGAGCCTGCCTTCCTTTGATTCAGTTATTTGCTACGTCATACCTGCTTTATGCCTGATTATGATCTTCTTTAGTGATCTTTACCATATCTGCTGATTAGTTGTTTCCAGTGGTTATATTATTGCTCTACATATTGCCATGCCTGTTTGGTCATCTGATAGTTGAGCTACGCCTGTTATCAGTTCTATTCTGCCTTACATGATTATTCTTAGTGCCTCTGGTATTTATATCTTATCTTGGAACATTTCCATGGTTGATGAGTAAGCCTGTTTGTCCTGTCGATCAAATGATACACTGCTGAGCACATAGATTTGTTTAACTGATGTTTTTACCGAGCTTCGTAGGGTCGCCGGAGTCTGTTCTTGTTTGATAGGACAAAGGCAATTGCTCTGCGAGGTTTGGAAACCCAAGCTTCGTAGTGTCGCCTGAGTCTGTTCTTGTTTGATAGGACGAGGGCAATGCTCTTCGGGGTGTGGACTTTTCAAAACAGTTTTCTTAAAAATATGTGTTTAAGTTTTGTATTATTTGGTTGGTCTGTATGATTGAGTTGAGTTTTTCGGTTGAGCTTATGCTGAGTTGAGATTTGCCTTGGTCTTGCATATGAGTTGAGATTTAGTTGATTTGGTTATTGCATCCCAGTGGGGATTTCCCGGCTTGTTGCCGATTACCCGGTCAGTGGACCGCCAGTTTGAGCATTTGCACATGATTCGCCCGCACCGTTGTTCTTCACGTACACTAGCGGACTGATCCCCCGTAGCGGTGTACTTTACCGGTAAAGTGGTTAGCTGAGGCAACCCGTGACCCTAGTTTGGGGAATGTCAACCAGGTGGTGCCAAGAGGGCAGCCTCGCCTGAGGTCTTTGCGAAGACCAAAATGGTAGCTTGTGATTGGGTCTTTGCGTTTTCATCTATTTGATGCATGTGTTGATTCTTTGATTCTTTGATCTGGCTTCTAGTTATCTACCTTTATATGATTCTATGTGATGCCTTTGATTATAATCTCATTGTTATCTTGCTGATTGTCCTAACTCCTTGATGCCTTGATTATCCTGATACATGTTTGTCCTGGTTTAAATTCTGCTAGAATTATCTCCTATGCTTGTACCCAGATTATGAGTTTTGCCTTCTTTATAGCACCAGTTATATATCTGCTTTACCCTAACCCATGGTCTATTGCATATGTTGCCTGTTCAGCCTGCTTTTATCATAACTCATGATTTTGCTATCCTCGAATTAAATACAGTTCCATGATTATATTTCTGCACAACCTAACTGGGATTATATATCTGTTAATCTTCATGATTGCCTATCTGATTATTCTAACCCCTGATTATTACTATCCTCTAGTATTGTATACCAGTAGGTACGATCTGCTATTTCTCGGCTCGTCGTGCCCACTGGGATACACTCCGGTGTATCTCACACCCTCGGGTGACTGTGTTTCAGGCCGAGCGGGTGCTGGGATGTCGGGACGTGTTGGTGAGATTCCGTGTTAGATGTTGACCCTGGACAGCCGAAAGTTCATGTATTATTTGATGTTAAAGGAAAGAGTTGTAATTCAGATGTAAATAATTGTAAAGTTAATTGTAACTTTTGCATGTAGTTGTACGTAGTTAGTACTCTGATGATTGTTGCCAAGCTAGCCGTGCATATATAGAAAAGGCTCAATTCCATTGGGGATTGGGACTCTTCTATATATGTGGCGGTCTGTCATTGCCCTGGTTGTTTTTGCAACTCTGATTTTAAAAAAAAAAATTTATACACTAGTTTTTGGACTCGGGGCGTGACAGATTAGATGGTATCAGAGCAATAGGAATACGATGTCTAGGTTTGGCTAGGAACGAACCCTAGGATGACTTGTGGTCACGTGAGAGCGCTGGGTTTTGGTACAGTAAGTTGGGAACTTAGAGGTTATATCATCGGCAAAGAGACTGTAAAGGAAGGTATGTGATGTACCTTCAGATGTGAGTTGTGTCCCCAACTAGTGGTTGGCGACAGATCTATGGTATTTCGCCTTTCTTTTGGTAAGCACGTTGGCGGCCGACAACGTACTTTCGAAAGAATTGAGAAATAATTTACCCTGTAATGGGGAATATTCAGATTGGGTCTAAATGAGTAGCCTGAGAGTTAACGACGCTTTGTGACTGATTGTCATCTCTGCGAACCTTTTTGAGGTTTAATAGTGGATTAGTTAAGTTTAAGTTTCGGGGACGAAACTTCTTAAAGTGGTGAGTGATGTAGAAACCAGGATTTTAAAATCCAGAATTCAGGTTTAAATAATTTCCAGAATTATTTAAATAGCAAAAAATTGGTAGATAGTAGTTCAATAGTGGCCCAGAAATGTCGACTTTTGATCGGGGTCTGATCTGGAAAATCCGAGATCACCATTGCGATCGTCTCGTCGAAACATAGAAGTTTCATATTCATATGTTTTCGATCCGACGGTCGGATCTTCCAGAAATCAGAAATCAAAAAGCGGGCCCCGCGACTTAAAGTGAATAGTAACCCTCGGTTTTTAATCCCTCGCTTTCACTAATGGCCGAACCACTATTTAGAGTTTTAACCTAGAGGTATGAGTAATGGATCCTAGCTATTTTCAACGTTGTGAGCGCAATGGCACTGACGGATTTCGCGTTTGGCGACCCGGGTGCATCGAAGTGCGTGCCACGCGCTATATTGAGTCGAACTTTATGGAACGACTTTTAATCCGGGCGTCGAACAAACCAAACAAACACGCTACCTGACAGGTCTCGACGAGCCGGACGTCGTGGCGAAGTCCGCTTCGCAAAACGGCGACCGGATTGTCTCGAATTGCGTGAAAGGTGCCGAAAAAGTGGGTATTTTTGAAGAAACCTTAATATTTTATGTAGCTAAATTAGTGGGATTAATACCATAGGGTGTTGGGTGCAAATTGTGTCTCCTGCGAAGACCCCAGAGTTGGGGATTGAGTGTGAACCGGGTTTAAGGTTTTTGGAAAAGAATCTTGCATTTATGTGAGATGTCTCTTGGGCTACTCGTGTGGGAGTTACACGAGGTGACTCTTGAGATTTCATAACTCCCAGGAGTTATTTCTTTCATAACCCAGGTGTTGGGATGGCCGAGGGGTCACCCCTCCCATTGTTGCTACCCAAGAGAGAGAGAGAGAAAGAAGAAGTTGGACCAAAACTCTTCCAAGGTGGAGTTGGAGTTCTCTGAGGACTTCCTTGGTGTCTGTGGAGCATCTTGGGAGGTTGCCGTGGCCGCGCGAAGGAGGAGGAAGAGAACCGGCTTCTTCCATCTTCTACAACTCCGGCCAAGGTAAGGTTTTTAATAACCCCGGTTTGTTTGCACCCGAGACCCCTAGCAGTAGGTTTATTAGGTCTTTGTGATGCTCCATGCACAGCCTGAGTCTCCCATGCAAGTTGGTTGGCCGGCGGGAGCAAAGTCTCGCCGGAAACCTAGATGTGCTCCGCCTCGAAAGAACTCGGCAACCGCTGAACCAAAATAGCTAAAAATTTGTATGCAAGGACTTTAGGATATTTAGATTAAATCTGCAAAGTTTCATTGAATATGGCTAAGTATTTAGAAAGAAAATGGATGCCCTAGCTTTTTGAATTATTGCAAGTTGGCCGAGCTTCTTGCTCCGGCGCCGGCGGGCTTCTCCGACGCCGGCCACATGCCCAGAACTCTTCTAGGGACCGAGGGGAGTCCATCCATGCACTTGCATGGCAACCATGCAGCGCGGTTGAAGCGCGGCCAAGATGGGTTCGAAATGGGATCAAATCTCGGCCGCCGGCGTTCCGGCCATCTCCGGCCGGGGTGGGAAGGTCGGGAAGCTTTTTATGGACCAGAGGAAGCTTCCATGCAATTTAGAAGGCTTCCTATAGCCTCTGTAAAAATCCGCCATTAATGGGCTTGAGCTCCAAAATGGAGCTTTGCTCCCCGCCGCCGCCGCCGCACCCCGAGGCCAGCCAAGGGTATGGGAAGCTTCCAAGAGGCAAATGGCACCTATTGGTGCATTTGGTTGAGCCCCAGACCCTCTGGATGGAACATCACGAATTTCAAGAAAACATGTCATCTTCTTCCTCGAGCCAAGCCCAACTTGGAGGGTTTTCGAGTTGCTCCAGTTGAGGGGAAATGTTCCAGAATCTCTGGGGATCTAGTTGATCCAAGTTGGAAGCCCTCAGGTGCCCTGGTTGCAGAGAACCAAGTTTCCCATGGTGTTGTGTGTATGTGTTGCAAATGTGCATGCCACCTGTTTGTAAAAATGCCTCAAAGAACTTTGAATTAGAATTTGATAAAACTGTAAATATGAAACTTGCTCCAAATAGTCCCCTGAGCTCTGTGCTCACTTCAGTTCAAACAGAAACTGAGTGGATTAAAGTTTGGTGCATTGTGAATTAGGGTGTAAGCTTGACCTTGGTTCTGCTTGAACCAGCACCCCTGGGCCTCAACCAGGGTGAGCACTGAGGTCCTGGCAGTGCCCAGACCAACTTTGATATACAAAATGTTCTTGTTTGAAGTTTAAATTAAAAGATATAGTAGAAACAACATAAAACAATAATGTTGGAGCAAAACCTTATTCTAGGCTGTTAGCGAAGCCGCGACAGTGCATTCCTAGCTAATTTGGGGTCACTGAACGCGATGCTCGCGTTAGAAACAGTGTTTGAAGTCTCGGAGAAACAAAAATTCATTTTGGGCTATGTTAGAGAGGGTTTTCATGACCCAAAGTTTTTCCTCGGGCACCGTGCTGCTGCAAATTGGTGAGCACGGTGTTCAGCAAGACATAAGTAACCTGCTGAAAGTGACGGAATGTTAAAATGATTTTCCAGTTGAAAGGAAGAAACGAGCGGAGCAAAAACAGTTGCTAAAAAGGCACGTAATGTAATTTTGAAACTGTAGGGGTTTTAATGCAAAAATAGACACTGTGTACTGGTGTTAAAATGTTTAATGATTCATAAGCGGTTTCGTTGGGAATCCATCGGCTTTCGTTGAGCGGAG